>JAQQZR010000010.1:4483062-4503019 GCA_030068235.1 Notoglanidium macrostoma
GTGTGTGTGTGTGTGTGTGTGTGTGTGTGTGTGTGTGTGTGTGTGTGTGTGTGTGTGTGTGTGTGTGTGTGACCATTTCTGGGAAACATATTAATAATATTCACCAGCTGTTATCAGTTATTCCTATAGTAGTAGTTCAGAAGCTCATTGTTTAAGGGTTTAAGGTCAGTGCACTCAGTTTCAGAATTATTGGCACCCGTGGTATGGGTGGGTGAAAAAGGTAATTTAAGTAAATTCACTAATAAGGAATTTCAGTCAATTTAAAAATAAAAAAACGTATAACATTTTTTTTTTTTAAAAGCTCTCGTGTCACAATTGTAAAATGTTTCCATTTGCATTTTTCAATTCCCGGTTAGCTGTTCCTGTTTCACAGTTACCAGGCGTGCCAATAATACTGGAACTGTATAAAAAAAGCATAGCAGCACAGATCTAAGATTAATGTAATTATGTGTTGTCACTGATGGTAATCCTACTGTTGTTTTCAAAACAGTACAAATTATCAAAAAAAAAAAAAAAAAAATCAAGCACAAAGGGTAATCATGGGGATTGTTTAGAAGAACATTATCCACTTCTAAAGCATTTGTGCAAATTTAGACTCTACGTCTCGTTTTACTTTCTTGTTCCCTAAAGACGTGCAATTTTATTTCATTGTTACTACATAGGGCCACGGGTACTTGAGTACGCGGAAGTGTAGCAATTTATCACAACACAGTAAATGCATGGAAGAGTTAACTTGTTAAGTTTTTTGTTTAAAACATTTGGAACCTTATGAAGTCCATTAGCAAACCACAGAGCGTAGACCCTTCCAGAAACAATAATGTAGTTTGGGACGCGGCCTGTGTCTTGATTGTGCTGTATGTTGATTGCTAATCACAGTAAGTTATTCAAATGATTTCCTCATTTTGTCAGTGTTGCTGCAACCCCTTAAAGTTTCAAAACCACAAAAATCCCCAAGAGAAAGCCTGTTTTCACAGTACAGGCCTTCTAATGTTGAAGTAAGGTGCAAACCTATGCTAAAACACAGTCCAACGTTTTAATTCCATTTTCCCTCCTACCTATAATCACGAGTTGTGGCTAGTGAGTGAAAGAATACGGTAGAGAGTACAGGCGGGAGGGCGGAGGGGTATGACTAGAAATATGTAACGTTTGTCGTGTACAGCAGATGTTACAACGTTTCAGCGAAAACATACCGAAAGCTGGTTACAAGTTGACTGTAGCTGCTAAACTACAGCATTGGCATTTAGTCTGCTTATTTATTTTTATTAATTGCTCGTTTACAGGGACAAGAATGCTCGCAAAACTGAAATTGGGACTGTAAATAAAGGAGACCTATTGAGAATCGATATATCGAAGAATCGATACATATAGTGATTAGAGCAGAAAGCAGGGATTTTCCTTTTGAAAGAACAATTCATGTACCGCTAGTTAAAAACCAGGTTTTAGCAATTGATAACCCATAAATCAGACATTACTGTTCACACGTCGTAGCAACCGTGGAGGAAGAAGAGCGACTCCACCTACTAAATACTCTGCATTTTTCCATTGTGTAAGCGTACTACATTTGAATGGCATCTGTCAGACTGGCTTCTGTGCCTGTGCATGCACACAGTGATGTTTGCTTAATGGTGAAGGCAGCTGTGCTGAGGCGATGCAGCCTGGGTAAATATAGCAGTGATGAATAGGCTCTCTGTATGTACTGCTATACTGTACGTATGCGCTCGTTAGCCTGCTTCTCCTAGCACAGTCTGAAATAGACTCTAGACAGACAGACACTTGTGTATGACCGCGTGCATACAAACACAAGCGACAGCTCGCATATAGCGGTATGGTTATTTACGGTACGGCTGTTGACAGCGCTGACGGGGAACTTTAGCTTTGCATCATACACACACAAACCGTTTCCCATACGTTGTACATGTCAGTGGTTGAGAGGTGGGCTGATGCAGCTCTGCAGGGATTAGACCACTGAGTCAGGGGCCGGCAGCCGCTATTAACACGGGGCTCTCATTAACGGCTTAAATTGTAGAGAAGAGAAAAGACTCAGCCTGAGGAGAGGGAGAAAAGAGAGACACTAAGGGATTGGGATAAAGCGAGAGCAAGACGGACAGAGAGATGACAGTGCTGACAGAGAGGATGGCATCAGATTGGCAGAGATCAAAAATAGTCCCGAGCTCATCATCTGCTTCGGGACGTCCTGCTGCGTGGTCATGTGATCATATGCCCGAATGACTAGAGGCCCGCCGCAGCAGCTGCATGGGGAATGCCCTCATTACTCTCACTCTTTTTCCTTCCATCGAAAGTCAGTTGTATCCTCAAATTAACTCTCATGTCAGTCATTAGATTTCCTAAAAGTATTACTGTAGTACAGCGTTGTGTAACTCCGTCACCTACAATACAATACAATATAATAAATCTTATTACTCGCCAAGGCTGCAGTATGTTTGTACATATGCGCTTCAGATTCCATCCTATTGATCTTATAGAGGTTATTTTTGAGATAATTCTAGTATTAAACTCTTCTAAAGTAATACAGTGACAATGTGCTGTGATGCGAGCCAAGATAAACTGGCGTTACCGTTATCACCTCGAAATTGATTCATAAATACAGTATGTATTGTAATACAGTACGTAGTGTATAGCTGTACAGTTTTCCAAGGCAGGGGTGAAAAAAATCAAAGTAAATTACTAGGGCTGTGTGATAGGGCCAAAATCTTTTATCCCCATATAGGTATTTCATATCCAGAGAATGATACATATCACAATCTACAACAATTTCATGTCCATTCAAGGAATTGAATGAATAAAGCATTTTATAATTAAAAATCAGGAATGTGGCATTTTCAGATTACAAGAATAATTAGAAAAGGGTTAAGAAATAAGTATAAACCTGGTATAAATGGATATTCCGATAAGTTTGGTGATGATAACGATTGTAAAATCATTAGCATCCGGCATTTAGATAATGGCTAGTTACCAAAACAAAATGTTTTGATCGAAAATAATTATACTAATAATTAGAGTCCTTATTTCACACACACACACACACACACACACACATCATGTGTCCAAATATACCGGAAAATATTGCCATAAAGAGTGTGATTTGTGACCGAATGGAATAAATGTTACAGAATAATATAGACGTTTCTCTATCACACGATATGTATCGTCATATCTCGCGGCTCCATAAGCTACTTTATTATCCGACGGCGCGCCCTCTTCATTACAGATTTATTTTTATGAACATTCAAATATTCATAAAATAGCCTCGTTATTTAAATGTGTACAGTAACTGCACAAATCTGTATTATTGGGATGATGGAGCGTTTGAATTCCTGAGCTTTCCAATAACACATTAGATTCACGTCGGCGTTATTTACAGGTTACGTGTTTTTTGAGTTACTGTGGTTTGGGTTAAACCTATACGAATGAACGCAAATCGTAAATATAACAGCGTTGATAATGATGGTCACAATTTCCAGTATTGTAACAAATACAAATTCAGTTTGAGAACCGGTGTGTTAAGGAAGGTGCTTTGTTTGTTCCTGCCGGAAAAAATGATTTCACGTCAGTGATGATGTCATTACTTAACAAAAAGCAAAAATGTCCCCGGAACACTGAAATTGTCTCGTCTTATTTTTAGAAATCATGTTTTCTTTTCTTCCTGATAGAACCGGCCTGTAAGACTACATTAATCGGAAAAATATTGTGTTAAAAAGGCGTTTGCACAGTACGGTATGTATTGGCACGTGTACAGTACGTGTGTGAATGTACGCATCATGTTCGAGAAGGAAAACTCCTACACCCTGCAGAGTGGTCGTGGAGAGTCGCACGCTGGTTTTAAAAGGAGTGCGTGACGGTTCCCATGGTGCAATCTGTTGCGTAATCTGGAATATGTATGTGAACATGTCTATCTGTATGCAATACCCTGTTCTCTGGGAACTGTGCGTATCCATGTTTTAATGAGCTGCTGTGAGGATTGGCGCTTACCTGTTAGTGTGTGTGTGTGTGTGTGTGTGCGCGCTCATGCTGAATGGACAAACTGTTCTAGTGTAAGAATAAATTCATTCATCTGTAGTGGTGAGACTTTTGCCTTTATGGAAATTGTAAAGTAAGAATGCATCACGCTGATAATAATTGTTCACCTCGTAATATGAAATGATCGCTGCTATCGTGACGAAGTTTTAGAAAAGAATCGCGTTGCTGAACAGTTAGTTTGTTGTAGAAATAGGAAAAGACCTTCTTTTTTCTTTTCATTCCAGTAATGAAGAGTAAATGGCATGAATCCAAAGAAGAAGAAAAAAAACGAGACACATTTGTGACACCATCTGTCTCTGCATGTGTAACGGAGATGACTGGCCAGAAGAAACACAAACACTTCATTTCCACCCATCCACTTGGTGACTTACATCTCCAGCAGCCCCCGCCATCAGTCTCATCTCATCTCTGCGGCTTTTTAAATCCCAGCCGATTTTATGCGGTTCCGTGTGCGCGCGCGCGCTTCAGGCTATAAGAATTGCACCAGTTGAATCTTCATAATATTTACGCATTCAAAGGCAAACATTTGATTAAAAAAACCAATTTTGTTTTTTCGGTTGTGATTAACTAAGCTCCAACGTTCTATTTCTATCTGCTAATCGGAGTCTATTAAAGCCTAGCATATGCGTTCCATTGCTTAACCATCCTTTAGCTGGGAAGCAATTTATCCAAAAAGGGACTTTGGCAGGCGTCGTGTCATACGTCATAACTTTTATCACAGTAAACACCAGCGGACTGCTTTTTGCCGAATAAACAGCTAGATGGCCAGCTAAAGGCACTGATAAGTGAGGTTAAGTTTGCTTAGCTAGATGCTCTTAACAAGAAATATCTAATAAAGGAAAAAAAAAAAAAAAGCTGTTGTATCTGTTAAAAGTAAGAGTAAACAAACGACTTGCTTGGTGCCGTATTGAAGATACAAGCTACAGACTTTCATGAGCTCTCTTTGACGTCCAGTGAAGTGAGTTCGAGAATTTTGAAGTCTAGTGACTCCCGAAGAGGCATTTCGAGGAGAATGAGCGCAATTTTAACAATTAGTATCCGATTATAAAGTGAACTGATTAGGCTCATATCAGTTTCGCTACAACATGTAGCTGTCCAACAACTTGAGCGGGATTTTTGTTGTGTGTGGAAATCACACTTGGCTAGCGAGCTACTGGATCTTTACTCAAGATGACTCTTTTTACTACTCGGGATTGTTTTCTTATGCCAGAAGATAAACCGGGCGAGATTACAAAGGAAAATAAAAACAATTATACATCGGGTTTGATGAAATACTAACGAGAGTTAGTGGTTTAGTCCGCCGTCTTTGTTAAAACCTTCATCAAACCCTGGTCCTGTACACAGAATTATGGGATTTGATGAAAGTTTTGACAAAGATGGCGTGCTAGACTGGAGCAGCACTCAGCAAATATGTTGGTGGTTGAGCAAAGAGACAAAAAAAAGAATGACCAATCAAGTTTTGGCCAAAGCAGGTATTTTTTTTCTGCTTATAACATGCTTCGGTACTTCAACTTAAAGCAGCTCTTTAATGGGTCCAACTCATTTCTCCAGCACGTCGTTTCTGTTTACATACGGCCCATTGCGTTTTGAAAGCATGTGACTGCGTCTCTGCTAGCTCTCTGGGTGTGCACTCAGCTTTACAGGAAAACGTTCACAACTAAAAATGGAAGACATTGTCGCAGAAGAAGATTATGAGGAGACCATGTACCATGAACGAAAGACTGTAATTAAACTGAATCTGAAACACTAATTCTTATCATATACAATGGTCATTTTAGCCTCCTGATGATTTCCATTGCAGTATAATTCTCCCCGTTTTGTTTGTCTCTTTTCCCCAAGCTTGCAAAATGCCGACCGAGCTCCTTCTGTCCTTTATGCAAATGGAACTCAGATACACATGTATTATTGGCTAAGGCGCACTGTGTGTCACTAGTGTAATTACGGAGCTCTTGCTTCAGCTGTCGCCCCCAAGCAGCGCGAGAACCTCACACACGCCATCCATCGCAGCTTTCAGAGAACACTGCTCGAGCCAGGGCGCATCGCATTAAACGTAAAAAAAAAATACATGACGCTAGCGTCATTTGCGTGCATTAGCATATGAGCTGTCGAGATTCATATATCCGGCACGTAGCAATAATAAATGTTTACTGAAAACGTGTATTACCCGATCATTGCATTGTAATTGCGACGCAGAAGTGCCGTTTGTCGGTTTTGGGTGAGTCATTGTGTGAAAAAGTGTTAAGTTGCGTGAGAATTCTATATTATGGGGTTTGTTTTGTAAAAAGTGTGGGAGAGGACATGAAGAAGTGACAAGGAGAGGGAAAGCCCAAAGCACTTCTAACATCTGTGCCCATCTTTCACTGCTACCTCAAATCCCCCCCTCACACACACACGCACGCACACACACACGCACACGCACACGCACAGGTGCGTGTGTGGATTCCCCCCGATGTTCTGGGTCACATGTACATGAAAGGAAATATTCTTCTCATGCCCGCACCCACCATTGCTTACACACACACACACACACACACACACACATTGCCTTGTAGCTAGTCAGTATATATTCACACTGAAGACAGGACAACCGCTCACACACTAACACACTGTGTTAAAGTTGTGTTTGATGAAGGTAACAGCTGCTTAATTGGCTAGTATGAATGAAGCCCGTTATTTCCCTTGAGACAAATATGTGAAATGGCTAACGCTATTACGTTTTCCATTCAGTTTACATTTAGTTCTTTATTTAGTCTACATTTAATTTGCTTCCCTAATTTTGTATTCGACTGGAGGAATTTCCTGGAGGACTACAACACACAAACGTAATACCTGCCCTTCTGCTGCACAATGTCCTCGTGTTTTCCAATTTTAGGTAGAAATGCTCCAAATTGGAATATTCATTACGGCAAACACACAAAGCAGATATTTGCCAGTGTTATCATTTGCATGTGTTTTCACACACGCACGCACGCACGCACGCACACACACAAAACCAAACGAGAGCCTGTATATACTGTATATTAGAGAACTAGACTGAAGATAGCTATCCTAGGCTAAACTAGTTACTTAAATAATGTTAGTATAAACATTGACGACGGTCTAATTTTCTGTCCCCGCTTCATTGAAACGTCATCTTTGTCGACAAAATAGGTGGAATAGCAAATGGAAATAATTTATCTTTCTGTAGTTATGGGCAGTCAGAATTACAGACAAGTGAAATCTTTGAGAATTGTTCATAAAAAGAAAAGAAAAAAGAAAAAAAACCCATCGTGTAGGTCTGATAAAGAGCTCCAGCTGCACTCCATCGAGTGTTGCGCTCAAGCTCCAGAGGCTCGTGGGCGAGCTGGATGCTCTGTTCTCTTCATTTCAGGAAAGCAGCGAGGGCAGACAGTCAGTAATCATTGGTCACCTGCGTCATGGTGATGATAATGGTGGTGGAGATGATCATGATGATGGTGATGACGACAGGAGATGAGATTTTCAAATGAGGTTTTTGGTCTCTACTGTTTTGAATCACAACTGACACCCAGCCCTCTGTAGAAAACGTTATCGCACTCTGTATGTGTGGAAACGTGACCCCCCGGAGCTTGATCCTTCTTTTGATGGGAATGCCTCAGCATGTAGTCAACATGCAAACACTGCCATGAGTCACAGCATCAGGGTATCAATCTTAACTCCGTGTGGTACGTGGTTGTGTGTGTGTGTATGTATTATGTATATATATATATATATATGTTTGTGCGAAAGAGAGAAAGAAGTGAGGGTGCAAAATAGAAAAAGAGCGATCATGCTTCATTGCACCCTAAATGTGTTTCACGGTTGATCTATCTTTGCATTTCCGAGGGAGTGAATAGGGATTTCACTTGGACAGGTGCTCCTTTCGGTTGGTCAATTCCACCCTCATTTCCCACCTACTCCTCTTCCAAATGACTCACTGAGAGTTTGAATGGATAGAACACTCTTATGGAGGATTTCTAAGATATTCAATTTTAATGGTAAGATTGAATATTCAGTTTTAATGGTAAGTTAATGCTCCTTTGTATCACAGTTAGGTGTAAACAGAATTTTTCCTTTCAATTTATGGTCTGTTGCTCTGCATGAAACCTTTCAAACCTTTTCTTTTTGGCTCAACTAAGTTTTTCAAGGGCTCACCGAACAGCTTTTAATGCACATGAACTCAAAACAACAAGTGGAAACATTTGTTTGGGTGCCAATGTTCTGTGAATTACCTTAATATCCTTTTGACTCTATCTTGATTTTAGACTGGGTTATTTTGTCATGTCTCAGCAAAAAAAAAAGCCTCTCATAATCTATTGTGGCTTTTTTCCAAGTTTCCTTTTATCGCTTGTTTTGTCTGCAAAATGTCTCATGGAGGAGGCCGTGCTTTCATTCAGAAGTGGGCGAGACGCTTTTCTGAAAACTTGCAAGCCTTTTATTATTATGGAAATGTTAACACCAAATGTGCACATGATTTCAGCTCAGAATGCATCCAACATACATGTAAAGAGAGAATGAATTTTCCACAATTTTTTTTTTTAAGTGTAGGGTACATGAGGTCAAGTACAAAAGTTTGTATACCCCTCGGATGGAAATGAGTGTATAAAAGGTGTACAATAAGAAAACTAATGGAAACATTGCATGTTAGGATTTTAATAGCAATAAATAAATAAATAAAGACATTCCATGCATCAGTTTGTATTTCCCATCCCGAAAGTCATGTAAACGTTCTCTATGCGCACATCTTCTGAGCAGCCCTGGGATCCAACGTGTATTGCCGCCTCACTCCCAGAGATCCAGATCCAGTGCTACCCTGACCAGTATTACTGAAGATAAATGAATGACGGACAGAGAAAGAATAGTCTGAATTGGTGTTTTGTTGCAAAATGTATTGCGCAAACATTTCATTTTTAACTTCTTGGAATTCATTTTGCTTGTAGATAAGCTGCTTTCCCCCTTTTTTCCATTCAAAAAACCATGGGGGCGTGCAAACTTTTGCCCTTCAGCTGTATAAACAGTACATTCAGGATCAGAATTTGAAATGAGTTTTTTTTCCAGACTGATGCAAACCTTTGCATGTCATTATTACTCAGTGGATCAGACTCATCTCTCTAATACTGTGCTATCGTTGACCTTTTATTTTAGCCATTTAGGATGAAAGCGCAGACCTCCTCCGTTTAGTTTCTCCCCTACAACCTATAGCTTACTAAAGGTAGATCTTTGAAAGAGGCGCTACTTTGGTTTTTTCACTTTAAAGCATTTCCTCCACAGATATTGTGCTTATTGAGCTGCTTTGCTAATCTCTGCCTGCTAGCATGACTCTGACCTGAAAACAAAACCCACAAAAAAGTACATGGTCATATTATAAACCCAGACAAATCTAGAGCAGGTAATTTGCCAGATTAATCACACGGACACCAGTCAGCAGATTATTTTGACTGATACTGTGGCTATAATGTCGGCGATTAATCTTTAGCAGCCATGCTAACTAGCTACTGTAGCATGGTCGCTAGCAGGGCTCAGCTTTTTCACTTTTCACTTCAAGCTTCTGTATGTCGCAAAGCAAACTGGTTCTTGACAGCTTCAAAATTGCAACTCTGGAAAAAAATTCAAACTCTTCCAGCCAGAGCCAATTAGCCACTTTTAATTAGAGGTTATTCTTATCACGCGGCCTTTCTTTTTTTTTTTTTTTTTTTTTTTTTTTTTTTTTTTTTTTTTTAATATGGAAAACAACTGCAGCAGCCGTGCTTATGAACTTTAAAAAAGTTTCTGAGGTGGGAAGTTTTTCATTTCGAATGAGGTAAATGCAGACAGATGCATTGACGTGAGGTGTGGATTAACAGCTAAAGGATGTCCATTTGCAAGCTGTATAGCTACACGAGGGAAAGAAGATGGAGAAAGCATGACTTCAGATTGAAGTATCATTAGCTTTTATTTCCTGTTTTTATCGATGCACTGTTGGCCTTGAACCCGCTAATTCTCTAATCATGGCTTCTGTCTTTCAAATGGCCTATTATGAGCATAAATTCAGACCATAATTATTCCATTCAGCCTTTTGTTTTCCGGATGGAAGGAGTCAGTTCCTTTGTTTTAACACCCTCTCCATGCTCCACGTCATCTTTATTCCATTATTACCGCTCTGCAGTGTGTGCTGGTTGGTGTCAGACTTTTAGTTTTTTTTTCTTTACTTCAAAAGCTATTTATTGGCATCATGGTGAAATAAGGGAAGAAAGGTAAGAATAAAGGAGACTGACAGAGTCGGCAGTGCCAACAAACCTGACCGTCAGCAGCCTGGAGACTGAGCGGCAAAAAGACGCAGTTCATATTTAAGAATAAGCAAAAGATGATAATGATTACAAGTGTATGAACAGATTTTGCTTTCTTACACTGTTTTAAACACATCCTGGTCAAACTTCGCTTGTATTTTATTCCTCTTCTAAGAATTTTTTTTAAACGACGAATATAGTTGTCCATTTTTAAGTAATTAAATTATGACACATTCTCTCTTTTTTTTTTTTTCTTCTTTTTTTTAATCTTTTTAGAGTTGCATTTAATTTCTGTGTGTGTTAAAAACGTGCAAATTGTTACAAAGTGCTAACACTGGAGACTCCTTTTTATAAACGTTAAATAAACATCTCTGTACAGAAAGCCTAACGTTTTCAAGGATTATGTGGTTTTCATAAAACAACATGTTTTAAGCCATTTATAATTTATCTTAGAATTAGTTCGTTAAATGAGAGCAAATAGCAATTAGCTAATGAGAATCTAGTAATGTTTACTATAGAACAGAAATCCTGAATATCGTATAGAACAGATCTTATATTGATTATATCACAAATCATCAATGATATGTAAATATAATCACAGGAATGCCTGCTTTTGACTCTAAATGCTACAATATATGATGCCAAGCTTTGTCCCCTTCAGCAACTGCAATCCCATCTTCAACAGAAAAACCTGAAATATCCTCTTCAGTGTTAGGATACGGAGTGTTATCTAGCCTAGACAGGGTTTAGACATTTTGTGCTTCCTTCTGTTCATGAACTGATGGTGCCTCCAAACATATTCGTTCTCTGCAGCAGCGCATTATGCATCATTACCCTCACACATATCGAACGGAGCAATCAGAACTGCTCCGGGATCTGTGTTTGTGCGTGGCATGTCAGGGAAGAGTGCAGAGGGAAAAGTGTTGGACTGTTCTCAGATCAGAAGGCCGTGTATATAAATAAAGGGAGGCTTGGTAATAAGCTGTAAATCATCCCCGTGACTAAAGGGATATTAAAAAAAAAATGAGGGAGAAGAAAAGTGAGAGAGGATAAGATGCTGACAGGCAGTACTGTTACTGCTTGCTACAGCGCACGCACACGCACACACTTGGTATCCTTGTGAGGACTTTCCACTGACATCATTATTAATGCAGCTAATTAATCTTGTACTACACCTAAACTTTAACCTCAGTGACCAAAAGGAAACATTTTTAGCTCGTTCAGTTTTTCGAATAATAGCTGCAGTTGTTCTCGTCAAAAATTGTAAGACGTTCCCATCATCGTGTGAACCCCACCGAGATACTAATACACATCTCCCCCACACACACGCATCTGCGCCAGCAAGAATGGTCATGTCAAATTGCGCACACAGTCAAAGAACAAATCCTGGCGTGTGTCTACACGTCTCTGTGTGTGTTCCCGGTTCTATAATAGTTAACAGTTCTGCTCATCAACATCTCATCCTCCCTGTTCGTTAATATCGCTTCAGTCACAGGGATGAATTACTGAGCAACACATCATTTACCACATTACACTTTGCAGTGCCTTGTGATCAACAACACTTCTGAAATTCACCACCAGTGGGTTTGGATGAGTGGGTCTGAACACCAAAAAATGCCAGTTTATTAGGTACACCTACCCTTTTGATTCACCACCTATACACCCACCTACCTATTACATTCTCCATTGATAGGCTGGTTTGCCTGAAACGTAATAGTCATCGGCAGCTTGACAGTGAAACTCTTATGTTTATCCACGGGGAAATCATGAAAATCATTAATAACAAATAAATAATTAATAACATCGCTATTTTGTGATCTCTATCCAGAATGCAGAATTCTGCTCTAATCATGTCCTTCTGGCACTCATTTCTTATGTCAAAAAATGTTGCTCACAATCAATAATAAATGACATGTTTGAATCACTTCCTACATTTGGATCAAGTCACGGCTGAACTGTGCACTTTGCCGTAACGTCTTGCCACCTCTTACCTTACAGCGGCTCGTATACCAAATGCTTGGTTAATATTCTGCTCCATACTAAATAGTGCTCTGTGAGCGCATTACGATGTTGTTAAGAGTATGAAAGTGTGTGTTAATTATCTTCTACTCTGCAACATTGGTCTGTTTCTGAAACACATCGCACAGTCTTCTACTGCTCTGGCTCATTTCATCCTACAGATTCGCCTGATTCATCCTGATGCTCTAGTTTTGCTCGGAGCTTCTGTACTTCTGACTCATTTTCTGCTTTTGTGGATGGTTTCCAGAGATTAGCACGTCCCCAAAACGGTACCAGCCTTGCTTCAGTGGATAATTTTCCCTGGATACTATAGATTTGTACCTAAGAACTGCTGATGTAATCATAAACACTGCCCTGTGCTCATCCCAGGACCGTGCACATACTGAAAATCCCTTTAATGCACGTAGTACTGCTTTATGCTTTATGAAAGGTGCATTCTTGATACACACTAGACTTCACTTTCTTACCAAATAAAAGCACATTTCTGTGGTTTTAACATAGAGTGTCTTGCATAAGCATTCACATGAAGTTCTAATCAACAATTGCGTTCTGTCATGTTTTGTCAGTAGCTGAGTTCATGGTTCTTTTCTATTTAGCTCATAGTGGAATAACAGATCGAGTCTTTTTTTTTTTTTTTTTTTTTAAATCTTCCAATTCAGCTGATTTTTATTTGGATCACGAGATCATTTAGCTCACATTCGGTGGGCTGGGTTCCAACCTTCAACACGGAAATTCAGTTTGCTGTTAGCCTTGGTTAGGTGCGTCTGTACTCGGATGAGTGGATTAATACTGAACTATCAATACTGAACGTGAGGAGTCTTGAACACACTCCATATATAATAACAGTAGCAGAAGTGTTGGCGCAGCTCTGCTTTCTCTTCAGCCATTTCCGGCCCTGATAATGGCTCCTCATTAGCACAATATTAGCTTGTGTAATAGAACTTCTAGAGCTCGGCGACACCTACCCTCTCTCTCACACACACACACACACACACACACACACACACACACACACTTGAACTACGAGACCTGTGGAAAGCAGAAGCAGAGCCCCGTAATGGCTTCTTGGGTCCACGTGTTGCCTATTAAACCCCCCAAGTTAATTGCACTGCAATTATATTTGAGATTGTGGCCACTACAATCATTGAACAGGGCTGAAATTAATATATTCCATTTAGGACAGGCTACATACAGGTTCGTGAATTGTTGCTATTTATAACTCATTTATCAGTTCTAGACTCTAGTGTTTATCTGGAAGATAATTGCCGTAGAGTTGTTATTGAATGGTAACAATAAGCCTCGTTTTTCAAACAGGAGCTACTCAGAAGTGGAAGAATAATGTCGGCGTGTTGCGAGTCCGATCAGGCATAAGCCAGTTTTTCTTGCCGCTGCACTGCTGTGTTCTGATGGAGCAGCACAACAGCCACTTTTTACAAGTGTTCTGATATTTCTTACGCTGCTTTTTAGACCTGTGCTGATGAATGGGCAAAAATAACACTTCCTGTTTTGTAATCTTTGTGTTGAAGGAAGAATAGCACATTAAATATGTCTGTATTGATGTATGTGGTATGTGCTTAGCAGTTCTGGTGCTAGTTTGGTGTTTGATGCTGTAGTTTTGCTGTTTCTCAAATAAGGGGTTGAGGCTTCGGAGCGGCACAACAGAAACCTTTTGACCTCTTGTTTGGACATCATGAGTTTGAATCTCAATGACGATGCCACGTCTATACATGGCCGGGAGACAAGGAAGTAAAATTCTCTGTGTGGGAGAGATGGCGTACTCTCTCTTCCCTGTTAACCACGACAGCAAAAGCCAACTGGGCATCTTTGAGAGTATGTATGAGGAAGCGGGTAGACAGCACTTTCCTCTGAGTGCGTTCAGCTGCCCTGATTAGAAAAAATGTGCTTGGCTGGCTTCACACCTCTCAGCAGAGGCACGTGTTAGCCATCACCTTCTCTGGTTGATAGCTGTGTTATGAAAGGTGAGAGCTGGATGGAGGTTGGGAATTTGTGGCCAGGTGACCAAATTGGCAAAAATTGCAGAAAAGATGTAGCAATGGCATTTAACATATGAATATGTAAGGGTTAGGGTTAGGCTAGGTGCAGCGGCCTAGCATTAGCATGAAGGTTGAAGTTTTAAAAGCTGATCTTTTTGAGCAGAGTTCACAGCTGAGGAATTGAGAGAGCCGGACAGACTAAAAGACTAAAGCGCTGCCGCATCTGCGCTGCTAGGCATTGAGGGAAATGTAGTAAACCATGAAAACATTTTAATCAGACCAACCATGTAGATGCTTAGCAAAAAAAAAAAAACTGACTCAGAATTGACACTTTTACACTGAAGATCACCTATTAATCTGCTCAACATTCAGGGTGGATTTTCCCTTTAATGTCAGCTCACACAAAAATTCTTACGAGATCAACGACTAGTCCGAATCTAACAGCGATCTGATTTCTATAAAACCTATATTCGAATAAAATTCCACACGGCGACCCTCATGAGCCATATGTAGTGAACTGTAGAGTGTGTTTTTAATCCCCCTCCCCCACTGACCGTTTCGAAGCTCCCACATAGCTAGCGTTGCCAACTGAGGAGACATCGGGTCGGAAATATTTTATCTTCCAAGCTTCCGTTGCTTGGTTTTGAGTGGATATGCTATTTGAGTGGTATCTGGACAGCATCCGCAAGTTTTTATTACGTTTTCCACCGAGTAGGCTTATCAGATTTCGTTCATGTTTAGCAAGTTTCCGTCTTCCCTGATTTTAGAAATCGGATACCTAGATGGAGTTCAGCTTTTTAACTGTTTAAGCGACATAATATGGAACCTTATATAGGTTGGCAACTAACAGAAAAACCTCTCTGCCTGCATCATCTTTCTAATGGCGCTCATTTCCTTGGCTCCTTCCTTCCTATTTTTTCGTTACACACTCAGAATGATGCGCAAGATGTTTGATATGTGGTTGATATGACTCATTTTAATGATGGGGCAGTTTCCTACAGCCTGTCCACCTGAAGCAGGGGTGTCCAAAATCCAGCCCAAGGGCCAAATGCAGCGCACGGACAAATGTTAACTGACCCATGGCTTCTCGGTATGATGGGTGGCCCAGCTGCAATTCTTTCTTTTACCTGGTGGTGGCAGCAAACTGTATCAACACGTATAGCTACATTTCAAATGAAACTTTTCCTCTGACTACACCTGCAAATCCATTCACTGAAGTATAGTTAGTCATGTCTACAGACTCAAGTTAACAGTGAGACGGGGATTTTAAAAGCGCTGGAAAGAAGAATACCTTTTCACCATGAGCCATAGCAAATGCGTGTGCCATCAAGAGACGGTTGCGGTAATTAGGGAAGTTATTATCGAGACATTATGAAACAAATCAAGGGCATGGCAAAAAAAATATTCAGAGGATGAGAGGGCAGAGAAGCTGAAGCAGCTGGAAGCAACTTTTTTTTTGCTGAAACTTTATAACAAGCATGGAAAACCTTTCATGAATTCCTGAACAAGTCGACAAATGGATTTGCAGTGAAGTATTGACTATGACAGTTAAATTCGTTTTGATTGTGGTAGTTTAGATAATTACTTCTGGTCCTTTAAATAGGGGGGATCACGTATAAAAAGTGCCCAATGTAGGGGTAATTACTTTTAAATTAAAGCTGAAAGTCTTGTGTTTTGCCTTTTTTTTAATTCCAACTACAATATAACATGTTGGGCATGTTACATGTAATTATTTAAAATTTTGCATAATACATGCATAATATGTTGCGACTAGGCCTTGGGTATTTTGATGCTGTCTAATCTTGTCTCCATAAATGTTTGGACACCCTTGGCCTATAGGCGTGTTTTTGGAAGGAGGGAGGAAACCCAGAGAAAACGCATGTGGACTTCGAAGCTATGCACAGACCGTAAACTGAGCTGAGGAATCGGGTTCCATGAGCTGAATCGGTGCCACCCAGTAGTTGCCCCAGCTGTGACTGTGTGCGCGTCTCACGCAGAGTGTAAGCCTGTCTTGCCCCTGGTTTTCCTGGGATGGCCTCCAGATCCACCGCAGTCATGACCAGGGTAAAAGCAGTTCTTGAAGAAGAATGAATGAAGGAATAAACGGTCGGATTAGTCTCAGTGTGTCCTGTCTATTGCCGTTGATGGATCTGTATATGATGGTGTCAGGATGTGCCACTTTCTCCTCTGTTACTCCTCTGGACTCTCATCTCTTTTTCCCCCCATGTTGCTCTTTTGCTCTCTTACTTGCTCCCTGACTTTCTTATGTGCCCTATCCGTGCTGTCTTTTCCCTGCTGCTCTCTTAAATTTTCTTTGTCTTTTCTTTGTCTTTCACACGCCTGCCCTTTCAAAACTCCGCACAAAGCAGATAGCGAAATGTCATCTTCGAGGAGGCTCAGCATTTGCTCAGGCAATTTCCTCTCTCTTGTAACCTTCGCATCTCTCTCATCCTTTTCTAATGTAGCCTCTCGCCCACGATACCACAATAACCTCTGTTTACCCGCCCACCCATGCACTTAAAAAATACATTAAACGCCTTTTCTGGAGCTAAATTGCATGCAGAGTGACAGACTCGACACTATTCTTTATTTTACATCAGCAGAAGTAGACCAGGCCTCAAAAAACTGATCTCAAAAGTAGTCCAGGCAAAAATCTTAAGTTGTTACATGGCAATTTACAAATAATATTGTACAACTTCGGGAAGGAATCGTTGCTTTAGACCAAGTGGTGAGGAATGGGGTTCGTGATCAGGTGTTGTGTAATGATATTAGCCATCTATTACCTGATCGCACTAGCAAACAACACATCCCTCGTCGCTTGTCGGCGTGCATTGTTTATCCTAAAACACTGCTTATATTTTATGAAGAGAAAACAATTCCTCTTACCGATCAGGAGAGGCTATGGGGGCTCTTCTCCTGTGCACGCTGTTAGGCGAGCGACTAGGATACTACCTCAGGGAACAGCATTGGCTGTGCTCAGCAGCAAGCAGGAAATGGAAAATGCCCTCACATATTTAAGGTCGGGTGTAAAGGGACCACTTTGGCTTCCTGACAAGTTATGCCTCAGTCAACCAAAGGTCGTAAGTCATCATTTTCGTTCTCCGACTAGGAAACGGACAAACTCGGAATTCCCACACACAGGAACCCTGGACGATCTCCTCAACCCCGAGTTTGGCAAGCGGCTCCAAATCCACATGGGTGTTCACAGTATCAACAGTAAACAAAGCAGCACTTCTATCCATTTTCTGTGCTGCTTATCCATTGCGGGTAAGCCAACCCCAGCTGACTTCGGGCGTTTGCAGAGGCAGGGTTACACCCGGGGCAGGTCGCCAGTCTATCGCAGGGCTAACACAAACATGAACAACCATTCACAACGGTGGGCAATTTAGAGTGGTTAGTTGACCAAATCTGCATGTTTGTGGACCGAGGGAGGAAACCCACACAGGGGAGAACATGCAAACTCAGCACTGAAAGGCCCTCGGGGATTGAACGCAGCAGCTTCACGCCGTGAGGCTACAGTGCTCACCGCTGCACCATGTTGCCTCAAAGCAGCACTTCTTACCTTAAAATTATTTTGTTTTAGATCATTCAACATATTCGCTTTTTAAATCTATTACACTCACTATACAGTTCTCTGTTTTGCTTGTTATTAACAAATGATGAACATGGAGGCGTCCACGTGTTTTTCCCACACTTTGTAGCTCAAAGACACCGATGGCATAATTCCAATTTCCAGCTTCCCGCTTCTGAGAAGTCTCAGAATGCAGCATTGCAACCCTGATGGTCAGTGAGCTGTGGAGTGAAATGTAGTGGTGTGCTGGATCCACTAAATACGAACCCAATCACAGACACTAATACCAATAACACGTCCGACATCATTTGATCCACAGGGAGCTACGGGAATGACACCACAGCTAGCTAACAGGAAATAAAAACCTCTTGTTTCAGGCACACCCTTTTTAAAGTCCCATCACTCACAGCTCAGCCAGAGAGCTAAAGTTGAGTTAATCATATCAGGCCAAGAAAGAGAGTTTCTACCTTTTTCAGCACTGAATTAATTTGTGATGTCACACTCCAGAGTAGTGCTTAATGGTGCATATGAAAGTAGACACTCGGTAGGTTTCTTTTTCTACTAGCCTACTAGATGTCCATCCGTCCATTATCTATACCGCTTTGGGTGGCGGGGAAGCTGGAGCCAATCCCAGCGTCTTCGGGTGAGAGGCGGGGTACACCCTGGGCAGGTCGCCAGTCCACCACTGTACTTTTGTAATATCGAATGTTTTAATTATATGAAAATAGAAAGCTTAGGCACATTTTAGGCAATGATTTTTGTTGTTGTTGTTGTTGTTGTTGTTGCCCTCGATGTCTAGTGGAGATAGCTTTATAGCAATCCGCAGGCTTCGAGGCACTTCACTACTCGGGTTGGGTCAGTCCATAAGGCTGCTGGGAATGATTTTTTGTATTGAAAATCTATCATGTCAAGACACCACCGTATCGTGTCAAATTGTAAAGTTAAGAAGCTTTCTAAATCAAAATGTGCACTGCATTTCTAATAAAAACGTCAGTCCCCCACACTTCATGCGCATACACACCAGACTACAGTTGTTAATAATGAGAGACTCATTGTTCACCGCTGAAAGAGAGCTGGATCAATTTATCACTGAACGACTCAACAAGCTGGCGTTTGATTAAACTGTCCAGTGCTCAGCGCAGATTATCTTGTGTGAGAACTCCATGGCTACACTTTTTTCTTTTTTTTTTTAATGAAATCTGTCACTACTTTCATCTTAATTCATCATGCATGCATGCACACACACACGCACGCACACACACACACACAGGTGCATGAATTTTTATAAGAGCTTGGCAGCGCTCTTATCAGTCACAAAAAAAAAATAAAAATAAAAAAAACCTTTTTGGTTATTGGTACAGTAAACAAAGTGCTACGAGACTGCAGGTGCTAAAATCACACAGGATGTCTGCTACAGTGTGTGTGAGCAAGCAGCCACTGGGCATGGCTCTCTTTGCTTTTTTAGCTTTAAGGTAGAGTATGCTTAGATGTCAATAAGTCTGAATCACCTACATCTTTTTATCTGCCTTTTTGCTGAGCTTCATGAGGTTTCATGAAGTCTAAATGAGCTTGGAAATGGACTGTAAACTGAAAGTATGGCTTAAAGACCCCTATTAGGCTCAAGCGTCATTCAGAGATGTAATGCTGGCACGTTGCTGATTTGCCAGAAATGTGTTTGTTTTTAAGTGTATACTGTATCACTGAAAAGGTTTGCACACATCCGTTCATAGAATTCTTTATTATTATTATTATTTTCTACTAATTTTGAAGACTGAACACGTACGAAATAAAAACACAACAGGTCAGGCCGTTATAGGGAAATGAACAACGCTAAGCGAAGTTGCTGGTACACCTGGAGGGAGGTGTTTTATTCCTCTTATACCACAGCAGCTTGCCAGTGCTAACAATGTGTATACATTAAAGAGTGTATACATTTTATCGCTTTATCATTTTTTTGTCACATACACACTACCAGTCAAAAGTTTGGACACCTTTTAATTCAATGTTTTTTTCTTTATTTTTATTACTTAAAAGACGCTTCATGTCTTAAAGTAATGATGGACTGTTGTTTC
>JAQQZR010000010.1:4503119-4544956 GCA_030068235.1 Notoglanidium macrostoma
TCCACCCATCCATCCATCAACCCATCCATCCAGGCATCCATCCATCCATCCATCCATCCACCCATTCAGGCATCCATCCATCAACCCATCCATCAACCCATCCATCCAGGCATCCATCCATCCATCCATCCATCCACCCATCCATCCATCTAGGCATCCACCCACCCATCCATCCATCCAGGCATCCACCCATCCATCCACCCATCCACCCATCCATCAATTTATTCAGCTATCCATTTGATGACTCATCAAATGAGTCATTATCATTTGATCCATCTATCCATCCACCCATCCATGCGTCTGTTTTTCCATCAGAGCACAGAATCTTCATTTTTAACATATTATTTTATTTTTCTATATTTTTTTGCTTTCTTTCTCCCACGCTTGCTGTGTCAACTCTAAGGTGTAATAAGTCATATGGAGACATTCAGACAGACTTATCTCCACCTACCTACTGTGAGAAGGCTGGGTTCATGGCCAAAGATGCCATCTGACTCTCTGTGATGTACAAAAATCTCACACTAAAACACAGATGTCAGCACTTCCATTTGTGTATCTCCTTGTTTTGTTTTTTCTCCCTTTTTTTACATGTGCAAAAGCATGCATTATCAAACATGTTTTACCAATGGGGGCATGATGATTTAATCTACAACAACTATTTTTCAGTGCTTGGTATTACTTGTGTACACAGGTGTAAGTCCAGTGTATGTGGAAGCTTGTTCATGTTAAATGTTGTCTCACTCTTCTTTGAGAACGTTTCTGCATTGCATTCAGTGTGAGTAACTGGACATTAGGATTTGATCACCTCAGCTAACATTGTTCAAGTCAGATACTGAATCATAAAAAATAATTGAGATATGTGTTTATTACATGAAGTCATGAGCAATTGAACTAAAAAATTGAGATTCAGATGTTTTGCCTCAAAATGTTTTGTGGTTAAAAGAAAAAAAGGGAAAAAATTGTTTTTTACAGTTCTGATATGTAGCCTGGTGTTATGACTGGGCTTTTGCCAATTTAGATAAGATTAATAAATTAAGTAAAGATGTAACTGAGTGAGATGTGTGTGTGTGTGTGTGTGTGTGTGTGTGTGTGTGTGTGTGTGTGTGTGTGTGTGTGTGTGTGTGTGTGTGTGTAATGCATTAAAAATGTTCCACACAGTCCAACTGGTTGGCTTTTCCCCAAGCTTTTAAATTTGTCATTTCAAGATTTATATCTTTCCATCCATTCCTTTGGTTTCTTTCACTTACCACTTCCAAATAAGAGACCTTTTGAATTAAGGGCTGTGTAGCAGCTGTTACGTGCTTAGATGACCTTGTTGAAATGGTTTTAAAAAATATTACCAATTAATAATATTTTCAGTGAAGAATTAATGTTCCTGTGTTTTTTAATGAACTGACCTCATTTACTTATAATGGGGACCAGAAGTGATACATCCACACCGTTGCCAGTTTATGTTTGTAAGTATGCTGATCTGGTGTATTAATAAGCTTTTTTTTTTTTTATCCATTGTTACTTTTTAAGGCAATTTTCATTTGTCTGCACTCTCATATCATGCTCATGCAACAACCTATTCTCATCCACGGCTGTCAGGAAAGAATAACTGAACAGTGATTATCACTGAAATTTCATCCCAAGGTGCAAAATGCCATACAGCAGCTTTTTTGTAGCTGTTGTTCTCATCAGGATGGTCCTTTGCTGCAGCCTACCAGTCATTAACATAAACGATTTTTCCCGCCGATATGCTTCTCCTCGCCGAGAGCTTAAATAGCAGCATTAAGATCAACACTCATCCATCAAACGCCTCTCCAAGCTCTATCTTTCTTTCACAGAGCACATACGCATCCTTCTTCATCTTTATTACAATTTGCTCATTTGTCTTTCTTTTGGTTTATTGAAAATTTAAAAGAGTGGCCCAACTTCTCTTAGTGTTTGAACTGTCAGATCACTTAACACTGATGAGATACCAGTTTTGGGGGATTTTTTTTTCATACCGTCTTACAGTATTTATGCATATGGTGTGTGAAGATGATCCATGATTTTATCATTCGCCATGGCTCATCAAAACAAGAGCATAACCTTAAATAATCATTTGTGGAAATCATTCGAGTTCCAAATACTCCATGCACGATCAGCTGTGACTTTTCCAGTGACAAATTCCCTCAGTTTGCAATCTTTCATTGCATAGATAAAGCTAAAATTATTTTTCCACCCAAACCCAGAACCTTTTATCTAGTTCTTCTGGATAATGAGATGAGATGAGATGAGAGTGCAGACAAATGAAAATCGCCTTGAAAAGTAACATCATCTAGAAGTAGTTCATCTTTAGAAAGCCCCCGATATTTCAGTGAAAGTATCAATTCACTGTCCTGGACTCTTAGAGAAAAATGTTTCATTGTGCATGTTGTCCAGGTTTCAAGTTGAACCTCTTTAGAAAGCTAGAACCATTAACCACCCAAAGAACCTTTGGGGAAATCCTTGAGAAAGAAGCTTTTACTGTTTGGAGTTTCACATGTTCGTGTATATACACTTGGATTTCCTCCAGGTTCTCCAGTTTGCTCCCAACGTCCAAGAAAATCCAGCTAAGTGGATGGCTTTGCTAAATTGGCATAGGTGTGTGTGTGTGTGTGTGTGTGCTCTGTGATGGCCTGGCATTGTATCCAGTATTCCTGCTTTGTGCACCAGAGTTCCCAGTTTAGAATCCAGCATGCACCTGAGCAGGGTAAACTGAATGAATGAACGAACTTGAAAGGAAATCTTAACATTTGGATCTTCCTTTTTTCTAAGAGTGTATAGCTTCAGATGACTACAGACTGCATACTTAGAACCTTGTAGCATGCTCTTATCTACATCAAGGCTAATTATATCATGCTCTTATCTACACCCAGGCAAATTTGGTAGTAAAGCCAAAAGATAAGCGTATGATATAAGGTTTTAAGTATTCAGTTTGTAGTCATCTGAAACGATGCACTCTCAGAAGAGAAGGCTTTCTCAAGCAGTTCTGTTGAAAGCCTTTTCTGAAAGGAAACCCCTTTTTTGTTGAGTTCTTTAAAGGTTCCCCTGGAGGGACAAACTGAAAAAGCCTTTTGGGTGCTAGAGTGGGCTGACCACTGTGGGATGAACAACAGGATAAAACCACGTCGAAGTACTTTATTTTAAATAATGTTAGCCCTCGTGTTGTCTCTGCATCGCATGCTCGGTTAGATTGGCATGGAAAATGAACCTTTGAACAGGAGGCACAATGTTCTTTCTGGAGCAAGATAAAGGCACCGGACTCAAACGTTGTTAGAGAGTTATTTTGAAGTAGTCGGTGGTGATAAACTGTCAGCTGTTTGTTAGTCAGACACTTTTTCGGTCATGTCTCTATTGTGATAGATTTCTGGCTCCTGAGATGAACCGAAATGTGACCAGGAATCATGAAACGCGTCCCACCAGTGGGGCAGATGACATGGCATCATGGGTTTCTGATGCCTGCACTCTTAGACAGAGTGCTTCTTTAAGGGTTCTGCGGGTGTAACACAAGATGTCTTTACAAGATGATTTCACTTGGAACTTCAATAAAAAAATAAAGCAAGTATTAGGGGTGTACGATGGAACCCTTTTCAATGCATCGTAGCTTTTTATTGAGGAATCGGCTATTTTCAGAGTGGAAGCTGCTCACCATAGTCTGTAGCAGCGTAATCTTTACTCAACACAGACTTTAGTCTCAGCATGTTCTTTAAAACTGGCTCCATTGAGTTGACTTCAAGTTGAACTTTCTTTAAATTGCACCATGCCTTGGAGATTAGAAGTCCAGTGATCAATATAGTCTCATTTGTGGCTAACGTCTAGACATTCCAAGTCCGATAGAATTCTATTTCAGTGCCTTAATTTGATTTTGATATCTTTCCCAAATAGCAGTTTACTCGACCAGCTGATGTTGACCAGATGTCAGCTACATTACTTGGTCCTCGCGAGAATCGCACAAATGCCTCGGTCACATGAAACGTGTTTCAGTATTGCTACTCATCCGCCAGCATCACTTGTCCTGGCCCTGTGATCTAAAACAGGCTAAATCTGCACAAGCTCCAGACTCCATTTCTGCATTATAGATATGGCTCCTTTATGAGATTTTTATCCTTAGTATGTAATTTATCACCGAGTCAGAGGTCATCCGTCTTATGCGATTACGGCTGTCTAGAGGCTGAAAGGTACTGTGAAGTGTAGCAGTGACATTTCATGCGTATTCAGCGTGCCTCAGCTTTTCATTTTAAATACAATTATAGAAAGCTTCAGAAGTTTTATAAGTTACAGAATTGGCCAGTTTTACTCAGGTGGCATGATGCAACGAATGTTTAACTCGACAGATACACGCATCAACACATTCATCCAGTTGAAACGTAAAGCAGAGTCGCTGTGCCTCTCCCAAATCTACATGACTAAATAAATGAAGACTCCGAGCTTAGAGCTGGGTTGTCAATATTTGGTTTTGAGGGATGTATGGTAAACCTTTAATAGGAAATTAGGAAACAGATGTTTTTTCATTTGTTGCACAGCATTTCATGACCATTTGCTGTTCATTCGTTTTTTTGGGCTTGTTGTATCAAATGAAAATACATTACTTTTTTTTTTTTTTTTAATCCATTTGTACATGGTGCTGTATCTATATAGTCATCTATTCTAATCGACTGCACTTCCAATACACTTTTTGTTAAATTCAGAGAATATCTCCTCACAGGGCACTAGCTGTCCGTTCCATGTGTGTGCTAAAAAAAAAAAAATGTACACAGGCAAATGGGTAAACAAAACACCCTTCCAGCCAGTCAGCAGCAGGGGACGTATTCTAGCCAATCACAGCACAGAGGAAAGGGGCGGGGCCTTGGTAAGGCCTTGGCAATACGCACCGTGAAGTTGGGGGCGGGGTCTCTGAAGGAGCACTGGAGGGAGGTGTGTATTTGTTTGGCTGCTGAGTACAAATATTAACAACCTTTCTCTAGAATCAATGACTGCACCTTTAATATAAATCTTACAGTTGGAGCTATCGCCAGATCTGCTGTTATAGAAAATTAAACAACTCCTTCTGCCCAATCAGAAACAGTGCTGTGTTCCATTATCATCCAAAATATTGAAAATGTTACAATATATCATGATATAAAATTATCAGGAAAATAAATCTATTATGTTTTCACAAAATCACAGGAAACAAATTCTCTACTGCGCGATAAATACTCCCGCTCTGTCGGAAAACATCATTTGTCTCACACAAGGCTTCTCATGCACCATTGAAATTACAGTTATATTTGTCAAAACATGATGAAAACTTCAGTGTGTAATGTATTGCTTTGCGATTTGTACACAAAATAAATTATTTGTATAAAAGTCAAAAAATCGGAAGAGTTCCGGTTTCTTTTAGGCTCAGACCCGAACAGTTGTCAGTGTTTATTTGGAGAAAGCCCATCAAAATAGTGCATAAGAATTGACTAATAGGCTTTAAAGTACATTTATGGCCACAGTCCAATACTCCAGACCATATATGCACATTTTAAAGTAAATAACTAAATAAATAAGACGTGAAGGCTGTTGGAAGATATCGATTGGTAGTCCATGACCCAAGTCCTTGACCTGTATTTGTGCGTTGTCGGGTTGGGTCGTGATTATCTTTTCTCTTTGTCTATCTTTTTGTTTCTCTCGTTCAGAAGAACAGCAGTGCTGATGCCAGCCTTCCCCACAATGTACAATTTATCCCCAGGGGGTGTGTTTGAATCAGAATCATAGTGTGTCTGAGCCTGATAGAGTGAGAGAGAGAGAGAGAGAGAGAGAGAGAGAGAGAGAGAGAGAGGCTTTGCCCCAAAGATCCCATAGTATCTATCGAGAGAGTGTTTTTAATTTGAGATTTGATTTCTCAGATGATGAATAAATGAGGCTGAGGCAGCCATTTTGAAAGAATCTAGGTCCATCCTTTTTGATCTACCTGATTTAGACAGATATGCTGCTCGGTGATTAATGGATAAATGGTCCATTAGCTATTTTCAGATCTCTAGATGGAAACCTTTTCACACAAGGCTGACAAAAGAGCAGAAAAAGAAAGTAGGCTGCTATCTCTGGTTTCTGTTAATGCAAAAAGCCAAGGTTTAAATTTCAGTCGTAGATGAAATGAATACCACACACGCCCATCAAAGCACAACTGTTAGTTAGAGTCTAATTGAAATAGACGGCCTTGCAAGTCACAAACATAAATCACTAGTACACAGCTTCATTTATGCCTGAAGGAAATAAGTAAAGAAAAAAATCAAATAAATGTTCACATGAAAGGCTGCCGCGCTGTAGCCCACGTTTAAATGTTGTAAGTTGTGGGACATAAGCATTATTCAACTTAACGGATCTGTATCACAATATGAAGTTTTTACATTTTAAAAAGTTTTTGAACACATCATACATTTTTGAAGATTTTTTTAAATATTTACTGCGGAACATGGAATTTAAATTTATGCTTTAAAGAAATAAGAAAAAAATCACATGAAAAGGTGTAGCAGTGTGTGTTCTTTCTATCTATCTATCTGTGTGTGTGTGTGTGTGTGTGTGTGTAAAATAAAATAAAAAACATTAATAAAAATGCATCATTTTATAAAGGTTTTTACATCACATTTGTAAAAAGAAAATAAAATGTTAAATAAATAAAATAAAATTCAACATTAAGGAAAAATAATGACAATCACATTTCTTTTCTTTTCATATTTTACTTTTGTTAATTTACCGGTGCGTGGAAGAGCACCGTAGCACTGTATAGATAAATCACTCAAAAAAAAAAAAACAAAAAAAGGAATTTTGGTTTAGGGGGGAAAAGGATAATCTGAGTGTTTTGAAATTTGTCTCCTCTCGTTATGAAATAAAAAAAAATTAATTCTACTACTACTACCTTTTACATATAAAAAAAATAAAAAACATATTAAAACTTAACCCTAAACTGTTGAAAATACCTGGCTTTTTATGCATTAGATTAAGAACATCTGCATGTGAGTGCTCTATTGGTAGCACATGTATTCGGCGCTTTGTGTGTACAACTTTCACTGCATGTAAAAGCGAGTTAACACTTTACAAACGCAGCATCTCCGAAGAGTCACAGAATCCAAAAGTCCTCTTAGCGCTCGGGTAGCGTTCATGCATCACTGTGACCTTTTCCTTCTCCAAAGGTTCTTATGACGCACTGTCTCGACACCCTGCGCTGAACCAGAGGGCTTATTTGTTATGTTTTCTCCACCCAATGCGCTCATTTTGTGCACCTACAACAAATGCGTCACAGTTGCCTGGATACTGATATTGCGCCGCATCTAGCGCCGCTGTCGTTCCATTTACAGTCAACCAGGTAGAGGTGACGCATACTCAAGATTCCTTCAAGACTTTAAGTGCAAATAATTACAGTGGATTCTGGTGTTAATGCATTGTGTGGGAACTTGAGTGGCTTGTCAGTGCATTGGTGGCATTTGTAGAAATGCAAACAACCAGCTAACTATCTGATCCAGGCACAGGATTAAGACGGGTGTTAATATTCTTGCCCGGGGGCACGAAAATGGCTCTCTGGCATTCCAGGAAACTGAATTCTCAACCCGTGAGGCATTAGCATGGACCCATAACTACCGTGTTCTTTATGCTACTTCACAACAACCTTCAAAAAGAAATGAACAAAAGTCATAATGCTCTGAAGTGTGGACCACTCCGGCCATCAGGTCAGCGTGAAGCAGAGAGAAAGTTTGGCGTCACACTTAACGTTAGCCTCATCCATCAGGCTTGTTTATCTCCGTCCTTTAGAACCGCCTCGAATCGATCGCCTTTGCTCTGGCTTAACGCTCCACAAAGTAGTATTAATGAGACAAGGTCAAGGCATGATGAGGTCTCCAGACACCATCATACACTCTCCTAATCACACTGGCTCTTCTCTCATGTTTATACGCTCTTGTAATGACATGCGATCCTCCCTCGTAGACGTTATCGCAATTGTAGTGACTCACACACTCCTAATGAGTTTTTCAACTTCATATGACTGCGAGAAGTGTAGGTGATTTTGCGGGTGGGATGTTGGTTATAATTAACCGTCTAAACTGCCGCTAGCTTCAGCTATACCTCAGGGACATTTTTAGATAATTATGTAGCACCCTGGGAAATCCTTTCCCATGATGAAATCTTTTGACATTTTCTACTATATATAGTCCTGAACATTTCCTGAACTGAACATGTTTTGTCTTTTGCATCTGTTTCAACCACAAGTAATGCTCTAGCATTGTAAAATCAGATCACTACCAAAAGTGACGTTCATTATTCGAAACAGTTTAAACACCAGATTTGTTCAACTTGCTCCTTACCTGATGTGATCTTCGCTGGAAGCCAGCCCAGCCCATATTAAAAGTAAACTAAAATAGTTGTCAAAGTATGTATTAAGCGGAAAAAAACTATGTTTGGCTGGCAGAAGTAAACCTTCCAAAGGGTTTTCCCTGACTACCGTATATTGGCAAAACACCCCTGCATTAGAGCTCCATCTGGTCTGCAATGTTCGTCAAAGATTTATCAAACTCTGGTCTGTTGAACGGAATAATAGGATTGCCTTAAGGACGCAGCGTGAAAAATATATGAAGTAAGAACTCAAAAGTATGTCAGTTGAATTTCACCCAGGTTTCCCAGACTGCCACTCATATTACACTCTGCTTATACAGAGTAAACCATTAGACTGTTAACATTTATCCTGATTTGTTTAATGAAGCCATTTTAGTCTCTAAATGCTTCATGTGCAATTTGAAATTGCAAATTAAAACACTAATGTAAACAGGTGAATTTTCAAAAGAAACGCTCAAATATCACCCGAAGGTTTTTTTACGCTCACTCTCAGTTGCTTTGATAAAAGCAATATTTCCCAAAACGTCAATGGAAACATTTTTTCCCGTTTAAGTCACATGACATGAAGAGCAAATGGAAACATTGCCTTTTTGACAAAAGAGTGCTCTGTAAGAGCTATCGCAAGAGGAGAAACTATCATGAGAGGGAAGAGCCCAGCTTGAATCGCATGACATCGCTCAGTGAAACACTGTGCTTTGTCAAAATTTCAAAAATAACGTTTCTATTTTGTTCTGCGATGGAAACCCGGCTATGGAGAGATCGAGTTTGAGTGTAAGAGTGAAATATCATTAACTTTTCTGCCCATTCTTAAACCTTCATGTGACATAGCCTGAGCAGCAGTTACAAAAATGCATCGGGTGGCTTCATGTGCCTTGGAGGAAGCATGTGTTAGCCATCGATCCCTCCACGGTTACCAGGGTAGAACTCGCTAGTGGGTGGGAATAAACAGGGAAAATCTGTATAGCTGGTTAGCTAGGACATTATGCTGTATGTTACTGTAACAGTATAATTAGTGTAATTAATATAGCAAAATAGTCTTTTTATAATATTTGCTGCTAGCGTTTGACATGAATAACTCATGATTTAGTTTATTAGTATAAAGCTCAAATGTGAGTATCAATAATAGCAATATTATGCACCAAAATTAATCCAAATAAATAGCACAGTATGTTTTAATTAGACTAAATGAGAATGTCTACTTGCATGTCATTTCTAGACATTAAAATTAATTCATCTATAGTTATATATGACTATGCTACTTGATATGTCCTCAAAATTGCCTAACATGTCTGGCAAGCTAGCTAAATTAGCTAAGTGGCTCACTTACACAGATAAACATGAGTGATACTTCAGTTTTTGAGTCTCATTGTTTATTGTTATTCTCACTGATGTATTTAACCGTAGCCAAAAAACGGTCAAAAATATAACATGATGCCTGTTGATTACTGAGTTAGCTCGCTAGCATAACCTGGATATTCGGCTACATTGTAGTACATGCTGGATGTTACAAAGCTACCTATGGAGGTAGTGAAAATAATCATGTTTATAGTTCAGAGGCGATTATAAACAGGATACAGAGTATTTCCTCGAGCAATGTTACACTGCGGTCATCTTTGCCATTTAGTATTTCCTATTTATATATAGATTATATATAGATTGCAATAATTAAAATATTAGATTATTAAACCTATTTCTATCTGCATGTTAAGCTTTGCATTTTCTCATTCATTTTGCTTCGTCCTAGATATAAATGCGTAAAATTATCTGTCAATCTGACTATTTCAAGCTAAAGTAAAGTCCAGCTATAGGTTAAATGAGCTAATATTTGGTTTCTTGTGATCTTATAATAGGTAACAGTCGGTAAAATTGACTATATTTAAGATACGTTGTAGCAATAATGATAAAAATAATAATAACCGAGCAAATGAGAGCAGATATGACCTCTCCGTGCCCCTGCCGCCTCTCCTCATTCATCCGCCACAGGCTAGTGTGAGAGAAACAGGACACAACAACATGGCCATCTCGGTGCTCCAGTGATTAGATAGTGATTTATTCAGGATTTGTGTGAGTCACTTCTCGATTTTAACATTGAGTTGTTTTTATAATTAGACTGCAGGGTACAGTGGCATTTTTATAATATTATCGGCCGAATTAACAGAGAAAAACCTTCACTACTCTCTTAGGAGTTCATCACTGCACTGATTATTGCTGGTAGTTTAGGGTTTAGACGTTTTTAGGCAGACTGACTACATTTGCCACTATGTTAGAAAGTCAAGGCAGGGTCAGGAAGTAGCTTAAATTAAACGCACACATTGTGTTGATAAAATACAGTTAAAAGTTTCGTAAAATGTTAAATTGTGAAGGTGTATTATTGGCAGAAAAACTCTGGTTTGTCCCACGCTGCCACATGTATATTTGCAATGTTGACCGTAACAGCATTCTGTCCATCTGACTCATCCGTCTCTCTACACCCGTAACACACTGCACACAAGCGGCACATGTGCATTTTTCACATCAGCGCTAAGGGTGGGGACTCGCAGTAATCAAATTCGGACTTGCTTCTAAAAGCTTGTGAGTTTTAACAGAAGCAACAAGCTATTGCCACTCATCTGTAGGAACGTTTTGGGCACCAAGTCAAGTCTAGATATCAATATTGACATGGTGACTTTCTGAAATCACTACTTCTATAGTGTGCACGTATTCACCAAAGACATCCTTTTCATATTGTATATATGAATTAATATGAATTTCATATAGTGTATATATATATAAGTCCTGCAGTAGCAATATTTTCGTCCTCTTTCTCACCTCTGCCGCTCACATTTCTCAGAATATCATAAGACTCTTGCATGCTTACTTACTTGAGACTATTTTGGTTTTCCTTCTGGAAGCCAGCAGACCTCCAGCTGTTTTTTTCCTCTCTCTTTCTGTCTCCCTCTCCTTCTGAGCCACCGAGAAATATCATTAGGAGGGTGACGCAGGCCGTCCATCTGCTTTTCTTTAATTATGGTTTGTCACGTAAGGGAATTGGACCGGGGGAAGTGAGAGGGAGGGCGCGAGGAACGCTGGTTGACTTGCACAAATGCAGAAGCCAAAGAGCAAAAACGAAACTTGAGGGAACGTGTAAACATGCCTTGGAGGCTGTTTTCACACACTCCAAACAAGGAGGAGTTGTCGGAGCATGCCATTCAGATGGAATGCCAAAGCAGAATTGACCAGGCGCTACCTATGAAAAGTAGGTAAAGGTAAAGGTAGCTGCTTGTGTCAAGGAAAGGTAGACTTCTCTCTATTTTTTTTTTTTTTTCTTAGGTCCAAATCATATATTTAGCTATTGTTCAGCGTACATCCCAGGCGTCATTATTTCCTGTTATGGTTGTTTTTTTTGGTTTTTTTTGAGTTGGTGCCAAGTAGAGCACTAGTAGGAACGAACCACATTTAGGTAATTTAGTAAATATACTTTTGTGATGAAACACTGGAGTCAGTAAGACACACCTGTACACTCATTTGGGAGTGAGTGGTTAATATGGTATTAAACGGACTGCGTCTGTAATTAATTCGAGCGTCAATTACACGGCGTGACGTACAAACGCAGATCATTTTTAACCACGCTAGCTAAAGGCACTGCCGCAAGTATGTGAAATTTATCCGTATCTCATTAAGGCTAGGTGATATGGGTGGTGGTAATTTCCAGTAATTTGGCTAGTGAACCGAGTTCCATCTTGAAATGAACACGTTTATAAAAATGTATGACTACATCATCGAGTGAAGCTGTGCCTGTTCAGTCTGTTTGAAGATTGCTAGCATGTTTCCTTCTTAGCCGCACGAAGGATTAGTACAAACCTGTAAAACTGCACAATTAGCAAAGATTGACGTTCGTATGTGTTCATTGTTCATTCACTGCTTTCGTGATTCAGCATCCGTGTGCATGGGTTAATTGCTTTTATCAAGTGAGATTAGCATATTAAGCTAACATGTTCTTAACATGAATTCAGTACATTAGAAAGCACAGAGCAGATATTCTAGCATGTGCCGTCTCTCTCCTCGCTCTCGAGTGGGTGTAGAGATGTTTCTTTGCTTCAGAGTGCCTAGGGCAGAATGAAAAGTTAGTAGTGGTGATGTTTCTGGCAGCCTGCCCACACACACACTCCGCTTTACTGCCAATGATGCCCCTTTTTTTTTCTTTCTTTCTGTCTCTCTCTTTCTTACTTTATTTATTTATTTATTTATTTATTTATTTTTACCCCGAGGCACATGTATGCTTCCTGGACATCACTCTGTACAGTGCTCCCTGTTTATGTATTTTAAAGGAATATCTCATTGAGAACAACTAGATTTCATTCGCTGTTATCCTTGCTAGCAGTTTGGGATGAAGTCAATTAAGTCTTTCGGTCTTATATATATTTTCCAGGTTTAGTGGTAGCAAATCAAGTCATTTTTTTTTTTTTTTTTTTTTTTTTTTTTTTTTAAGCCGCTAGATTAAGAAATGGAAGAACCAAATTGCAAAAGGTGTATAAAATCGTTAGCAGCCGTTTTGGGAAAGTTTCACCAAAACTCAAGCAATATATATGCAACAAAAGATTTTTATTTTTTTTTTCCATTTTTGGTGTGTAGTTTGCACATTCTTTAGGCATTTGACTGTTAAAGTGTGGTCATGCAAAATAACCACCAGATTAAGAAACTGCACGTGTGGTCAGATACTGTTATGGCATGATTGGCAGCTCATTTCAAAGTAATAGTATGAAACCGTGAACCTGGCCTACTGTAGGAGAAGTGCAATGACATTGTAGCCTGTTTGATATATGCTCTAAACGCTGAATCAAATAATTAAATTTATGGTCAAGGTCAAGGCTGGAGTCACTGAAATAGGTAATTTAATTGTTTTTTTTTTTCAATTAAGAGTTTTAGGTAATAATGGAGATTCAAGGTTTTACCGAGCAGAGAAGATGATATAAAGTTTATGTAATTTGCCCAAATTACCATTAGATAACCATGACTGATGCTGAGCCAGTGCAGCATGGACGAACGTATCAAGATCACTTTATACGACACAGCATTCTATTACTACGTTTACGCATTTTGTTGCCACACGATCGATTCAAGCATGATTGCTGTTAACGAGGGAGGTCTGTTTTCTGAGAAACACAGAAAGCAATGGACTTGCTACTTGTAATATTATAAATTTTGAGATCCACATTGGATTAAAATCAGTAGAGATCTCATTAGTAACACCGATGAGAAGGTCTCCTTTTCACAAAAGTATTGCAAGTGCAGTCCTTTTACAGTGATAGAACCATTAACACGAAGAAGCTGGAAGAAACCCTGAGAAGGTTTTATACCTTCCCAGATAAATGTAATCCAGTTTATATAAGGCTTTAAGAGCTACATTGTGTAAAAAGTTCATGCAGTCTAAGTGAAGTAAGGCACTTTGGTACTCTGCTTTGGTAGAGTTCTCCAAGTGAGTAAAGAAAAGCAGCACAGCATGCAGCAGTTTGCTGAACTGAAGAATGCACCAATAATATGGCTGCAACTCTGCTTTGTATTCTGGCAGATAAAATCAAGTCTATTCCACCACAGTTTGGTGAACTGAAGGACCAGATTCTTCTCATAACTGAGATCAGAAGGCCACACCAGTCACACTTTACTCAGTAATGCTAATGATGTGGACTATTGACAAAAGCTAATTATGGACCTTTGGTGTGGTTGTGTTTTTTAACATTACTCGTTATCAGGCTTCTTGTCAGCGATTGAGTGCAGATGGTGAATGTGAGTCCATTGATACCCTCTTTAATGGATCAATTGGAGAGCTAATGGTCTTGGTTCTGTTTGTCGAAGTGGTTGTGTGGAATTTAAGCCTATTGGTTTGTAGCAATAATAACCACAAGTGAGTAATTTGCAGACAGTAGTAGTAGCACTTCTTTTACGGCTCAGTCTTTCTTTAGCAGCCTTTTCACACATAAACTCATCAACATCGACGTATTGACTTGCATTATTAATTCATTCATCTTTTGTTGCTGCTTTATCTTGGTCATGGCATCAATGCTTTTAGTTCCTGTTTTGATCTAGTGTTTATCCTTACCCTGTCATTGGTTCTCCATCTTTGGTTAGCCTCAATCAGTTTGTTCATTTATGCCCTCTGTGGTTGCAAAGCCTTGTTTGCATTACAATTAGAGCCATTTGTCACTTTGCTTTCCAAGTTGGATATGCATTTGGTATGAGTTTGGTACCATTCCTGTTGAGGATTATGTGTAGTAGACTGCCCTGAATAAAAATGCCAAAAAGCACTGTTGCCCTACTACCAGTTCCCAAACAGTAGTCATCTTTGAGCCAACCTAATTGTTGGGGGGAAAAAAAGAAAGTCATGCTAGCGCAATGCCGATTCTTCTCGAGGCTGCCTAGGTTTCTTCTGGATTCTCTGGTTTCTTCAAACCTCCAAAAAACAGGATTGGTAGGAGTATTGGCTATGCTAAATGGTCCCTAGATGTGAATATGTGTGTATATGTTGGTGCATGATGCTTTGTAATGAATTGGCATCCTATCAGTGGTGTATTCCCATGTGTCGGGTCGTGTCCAGTGTTCCCAGGATTAGCTCCGGATCCACCCTGAATCAGGGAAGCTGCCATAATGACAAAAAAAAAATAAAAATACCTCACAATAGTGACCTGTCTTAGTTATTATTATATTACTAATACAACACACAGCATAGTGCATAGACCACCATTGCAGGCACGTTCAACTCATTTATACAGAATTCATTCATTAGGGTTTTGTATTTTAGGTTCAGCACCACGGACAGGTCACATGTAGCTGGCGTTTGGGACCAACAATGTACTTCCTAGTCAGGAGAGCACATAAAACCTGCTGAAGTTATTGAGTCTGTGTTTGTCATTTTTTTTTTTTTTATGTGCACACCAACAAATTTCTTGTAGTTGTACTGATCTGGTAATAAAATGTTGAATTTGAGCACAGCTTCTCTCCCTGATGTCTCTAATGCACTGGTATGGCTAGAGAGATTGGCAGGCTCCATTGTATTAGAGAAAATAGCAGCAGTTTGTCTGTAGTCTATTACCCTGTCTGCCTCTGTACTTAGCTGCATTTGAGGTGATGACACACAGCCAGTGGAAGTATTCCCTCTATACGATCTAGATATGTGCCCCTATATACAGAGAGGTGTACAGCTATGCTATTAATAGGTCTATCGACACACAAGGCTAAGGGTCAGTTTGCTATAAAATGCATATAATTAATGGAACAAAAAAAAAAAAAAAAAAAGGAAACAAACCTTTGCTAAGTATGCACAGAAATCACTTGAGCATGTAGAGCATGACTATGGATTATAGACAATTATGGATCATTTTGTTCATGACTCAGTTCACATCTGCAAAAACACAACCCAAAATACACGGCGTGTTTGGTTGACGTCCTGCACTTTGGTCGGGTGAGAATCCCTTTCTCACTGCAGTCAAACCATGCTAGTGTTTGCTTAGACTAGACCGAGACAACCTCGCTCAGGGTGCCTTTTTATTAGTTCATTTTTTTAAGTCCAAAATGTGAAATTGGTACTTTTGGATTGTCTGCAATGTTGTTTGGTTTTGTTACATACTGCTTATAATTAAACGAACCAAAGAAAGTGGCTGATGGATGTGTAGGGCTGAAAACATTCTCACAAAAAATCTCTTGCATTTATTGGTCAGAAATGCAGTGAAGGAAAAGGTTTTTTTTTTTTTTTTTTGGTTTTTTTTTAAAAGAGGGTGCAGAGAAATCACAAAAATCACCCAATCGTGGACCTGGGGCTAAATAAATGAATGGATTATTATGTAATTAATTACTGTTAAGCTTTTTGTTCATTACATCTAGCCTGCTTTTCTTTTTCGTTAGTTGGCCCAAATATGTAGTTCTATAGCTCTTTCCTTTTTTTGGCTCAATTTTAACAATGTTTAGCAATTCACATTTTTAAAAGCAGTCTGTTTGTAACGCAAAATATTTGACATGTTAAGTCCACTTCTAGAGTTGGGTTAATTCGGGTTGTCAGGTCTGTTTCATCTTTTTATTTTTTTGAATACCTTCAACCAATGAAGTCTGCAAGCATGCTCCAGGTAACAGTTAGAGGAAAAAAAAACTAACCAAACGGATATCTGGCAGTCCTTAGATTTAAACACGCAGCTTTTCAGTCAGCAGTCCATCAAACACTGGCTTTTGTTGTAGTGAAGCCAAATGGTGAAATGGCTTAAGGGAAAATTGTAAACATATGTAACTGACAGAAGTGGCAAGAGACTGGGTATGGCTGCTAATTGCTCGTCCTTGGTACAGAGCTTAAAGGAGAACCCTTTGATTATGTAAAGTGCCACGCTTTCAGTGTCTGCTCATTCTCTGTTTGGGCAAGGCCACGTGATGTATTTTCCATGGACTGTGTTTGAAAGGTTAAGCGCCTGTCACGCAGCATCAAAGGTCATGGCACTCCATGCACGACCAGGTGTTGCCCATCAGGACAGGAACTAACGCATGAGCACAACAAAAGCGTGGGGCTTGCCTTCGTAATTAGTCGAGCTTGATGGATGGCACAAGGCCTAGTGATCGCCACATGTTTACTATACTACCTTTTTCTCTTTTTTCCCTGCGAAAAAGTCCTTTGCAGCCTGAAGCACTCCGCCGAAATGGTCGCCGAGAACAAAGGCTGCATCTTATTCAGGTCCTTTTCTCTGCGTGTATGACATGCGTCACATGGCCGTGCATCCAAAATCCATCCGCAAATTCGCCGTTGAGCTTTCACGGTCGGCGTTTAAATCTCCCCACATTGTAGAGACGATCCGACATGATATGACTTGTTTCAACTTTGAAATGGTGTAATGTCTTCCAGGTGCGATTCCCCGAAGAGTGCGTAGACGACCCGAGATGTCCTCGACATTTACGTCTAGCCTTTACGGTCCATTTGTAAGCTTACGAAAAGCTTTAGTGAGAGAACTGTTGCTCACTCTGCCTTCCAGCAGTTATCCTCGCAGCGCAACAGGGACTTAGATGGTTTGTGCAGGCGAGCAAAGCATTCATATCCAGGTCAAGGGTTTAGTCACCCCTAGAGCGCCCACCACTTTCACATGCGCTGCTGGAGCCCCGTGACCCTTCGATCTGTTCTTAAATCCCCCAACCACTTTCACAAGCCTGTAAATGACAGCATGTTCTCATTTGCCGTAGAGCAGGATCACACAGGCCATTGCGCTGCCAGCACAGCTGTGGAAGGTCAGAGTGTTAGCGGAAGCTAAAACTCAGACGGCTTAGCTTACGCACACAGAGGAGAATATCAGAAAAGGCTGATATGGCTGGCATACAATAAAAGCACAAAGCAGTGTTCTGTGTCATGGACTTTGTATACATTTAATGGTATGGGCACCGGTATATATGTTTTTGTCATCATTTCTGCTAAGTATGGCTTCTGGTTTATTTTGGATCAGATCCAAGTGCAGCATTTCATCTGTTTCGTCTGGTCTAGTGTTTGACAGGCTCCATGTGAACGCCCTGCTGTTGGGAGATTGCAGGTTAAAATTCCGAAGATGTCACAGCGAGAGAGCATAATTATCCTACTCCGCTGGTGGGAAGGATGGCATTTCCCTCCTCCCAGTCGGTCAGAGCAAAGCTAGCTAATTGCGGATGTCTATTAGCTTATGTATACAAAATAACACAGATAGTGCTCTCTTCCTACGCCGACACACGAGCAGCATTTTAATAAGGAGCAGTGCTTAGCTGCAGCGTCCAGAGAAGCGCTTTTATCGTTCGTCCTCCCTGTTATGCGGTAGCTGAGTAAATGAACTCAGCTAATGGGTGTTTTAAATGTTTACGAATAAAGGTAAAAACCTAGTCGTTCTTGTGCGATTTTATTTTTTTGTCTAATGATGCTTTCGACGGGACGTTGCATGATGAAAAATGTTACGAATCTGAAGCTTCGGGAACATTTTTTGTTCCCATAAATCGTTTTTCTAATCGTATTTTCTATCGTAGTTTTTCTATCTGGTCATCTTTCTGTAGGAAGTAGTTTGCTCTGTCGCTCAACTTTCAGCCGTTTTATGACTTTGTCTGGCAAAATATCCGCACGAAAACCCCCATGTTTCAGATTTCTATGGCCCCGGATGCATAATTAAGGCATGAAAAACCTGTGTCCGTGCCTCGTCTCCCGTCTGAATTCTTTAGCCCTGGATAGGAAGGATTTAAAAATGACCATTTGACCAAGACATGTTGGGACACGAACAGTATAAACAGCCATTTTAATAGTGTAATTTTCATAAAAATTTAAAATGGGAACTATGGTACCTATCATACGTTTCAGTTTGCATATCTGTAAGAGCGTTTTCAGTGTTGGCTTATGAGGAAAAAAATGTACGTCTGGGTGGGATGGGATTATTATAAGTCAAAGAAAATACCAGTGGTATAGAGTTTTATTTGAGTAAAGGGAACGATTTAATGGGAAAGATTGAGGGGGATATTTGCCTTCAGGCCATCATGCCTAAAGTAGGCCTTTTCCAGTTGATCACTCGCAGATGTCCGCCTTCCTCATGCAAGGGTCAGCAATTTACCTCTCTAACCTCATATTTCAGACGGCCTGCAGCGGTTTCCTCCCGGCCGGGTTTCAGATTAGCGTGACGGAAAATGAAGGTTGAAACATTTGAAAGATCGTAGCATGTGTGCATCTCTTTCCAGAGGACAATTTGCGGCCGGGAGTTTGTTAAGGGATTTTGCATGATGTTAATCATGTCAGGAATCTGAGGTACGGTGAACTAATTCAGTCAGTTAAAGGACAGCGAGGCTAAGCTGGGTTCAGCGGCAAATCCCTAAATACAGCCATTATCCAAGTTTATCCCCAGAGGAAACTTTTTGTTTGTTTTGCTGTTGTTTTGACGGATTCATTCATCTTGCAAAAAAAAAATGCGGTCATTATTCAGAGCCGTAATTGCGTTTTTTCAATGACTGCTGAAACTTTATCGGGTTCGCCTGCTTGTCTTGTTCTTTGTCGCAGTAATCGGTTGACTTAGTCATACATTTCATTATACGGCAATTTTCGACGTAAATAAAGAAAGACGTATGAATAAAACTGCCATTGTTCAATGGAATGGTTTGTTTTTTTGCGTGTGTTTGTTTTTCTGACCATGACTCTTCTTTTTTTTTTTGTCGTGTTTGTTTTCTCTTGAACAGGTTTGTGTTGGTATTTGGCTGTTTGGTGCTCTCCGTGTTCTCGACCATACCAGATCATCAAGAAATGTCATCACGTGCTCTGCTTATACTGGTAAGATTGTGGGATGAAAATACGTAACTGTCTCGACGTATAGCTGTCTCTCTGATACATAGCTGTCTCTCTGATACATAGCTGTCTCTCTGAGAGAGCCAATAATGGGTTCTATATAGAGCCCTTCAAACAGAGTGTTTGTTTTACAGAAAAGGTCTCAAGCAGAACTTCTTTAAAAAGCTTTAAAGAAATCTACCCTTTTTTGGAACAGTAGACTCCAGCAGCACTTATAGACTACACTTTAAGCAAAAAAGGGGTCCTTCGAGCATCCTAAAGGATTATGGGTGAATTCTTAAAATTTCCACGTACTGTAGATGGCTTCAACAGAGTGTTTTCTGATTAGTGAGGTTCCAAGTAGAACCACATAAGACCTTCTTCCCATTAGCCACACTCTTTGTAAGACACGTACACAGATAAGGATGACAAGTTAAAGGCAAAACAATGGCCATCTGTGCATGTCACATGACTGCGTAACAGTTCAAGCAAGCAAACAGCGAAATGTAGTGGCGACGGAGTGAAGGGATAAGCTCTGTTACACAGGGTAAATACAAAGTACGTACTGTATCGCGCTTTACGTTACGTAAATATAGACAGAGGGACGTGTGGAAAAACATGGCATCATGTTTGTTCTTACCGGATTATAGCCATGATTATGAGCCACTGAAGGTGCAGATCAAAAGCTCTTTGAGGGTTATTTAGTTACTCGTATGTTCTATTCCTGGCCTCCTCACCATGTCATATCCTGCTCATAATTGCCATACAAACTACCTCCTCACCGGAGCAATTTTAATCTTCACTGTCTCAGTGATGTATAGCACAGCGCTTTAGCGGAGAGTAAAAGTTTTAGCGTCCTGTTGTAAATCTGTTTACCTTTAAAGCTTAAGTAATTCTGAATATAATCAGCATGTCATTTACTGAGAGAGCTACAACTAACGGAATGACAAACAAAGCCATTTACAGCTAACTGATCAGATCGGTACAAATGAAGTGCGGTCACAGAGAAAATTAGAGGTGTCTGGATGGTGAGACAATAGATCCCGTCATCCTAAGTGGATTTTGATCTTGTTACATGCTTCTGCAGCTACACTAATGAAATCAGGGATTAGCGACGGCTTCGTAATCAGATTAGCGCTCTATTATGGTCGTAAACCTGACCCATCTGCATTTCCGACACAAAAGCATTAAGAAGGAAAGATTCTGAAACACTCCGTGCTCGTATTGTCATTCGTATTCAGTCAGCCTTGCAGGGGTGTTTTCTGAAATGTTTGGTTCCTCCAAACAATTATCCAACCCGTAGAGAAGTGTGAAGTGTACAGTAATAGAGTATTATTCAAATCTGTATTAAAAATGCACCCATACATGTGCTGGTATTTTATTATAAGATGGGTTACGAGATCAGAAAATGGTACGTTCCTAAAACGTCAACCATGTTTTTCAACTTTCACGGAACAGAATATTTTCTGAAAAAGACAGATTTGATCCAAAATAAGGAATTTATCCTTATGCTGCCTTCCAGATAGGACAGAATACACTTCTAGGGCAAAAAGTCAAATCTTTAGACCTTAAGGGCTCTTTAGTTTTGCCCTTTTGGGGAACCCTTTGAGTCCCTGTCGATTTCTGCAGCCGCGTGTCCCTGTCAGAGATGGTTAAACATATTTTTGGATGCTAAGAGCCCTTGAGGAAACGCCCCAGAATGGACCTCATGAGCACAAACTGTAGCAAAACTAATTCACTAAATAAATCTGCTAAGGGGTCTTCGGGAACCTTTACGATATGGTTCCATGTAGAACCTTGTTAGGAAGCTAAAACCTTTAACCAATTCAAAGAACCCTGTCAACTTACACTCTTAATAAAAAGGTTGGATTCAGCAACCTTAAGCGTTCTTTATTTCTCTAAGGGAAATCTGTAACCTCACGAGACCTCCTTTTCTCCATTGTGTGTATATCCGGTTCTTCAGATGAAACCCTCAAAGGTTCTTAGTAGAACCCTAAGACAGACCATTTGTCTTTCCGGATAGTTCCAAAGTAAAAGTTATTTAAAGTGAGAACACTTCTCCATCCACAGAACCCTGGAGGAACCATGTTTACTAGGTGAAGTCAGCCTCATGTAATGAACATCATGATGTATTTTATAAGTCATTGCATTCATGATAACCCGTGCCTCGTCCTGACTGGTTTATTCCATCTTCTCACAGGAGATTGTGATGATTGTTGTGTTTGGGATGGAGTATCTGGTGCGGATCTGGTCTGCAGGCTGTTGCTGCCGGTACCGGGGATGGCAGGGACGGCTGCGATTTGCTCGAAAGCCATTCTGCATTATAGGTAAGCGAGATGGTTCTGTTTATCAGGGCCGTAAAAAAAAAAAATTAATACAATGTTATTTCTTGTCAGTGCTCTATTGAACAATTTACAAATAAATCGATTCGTATCCAGTTTCATATCTGGCTCGATGTTTGTATGCTGTCTAGGTCATAGTGGCCTTGTTTTTCCTCATGACCTCTATGTGTGGAGTTCATTCTGTCATCACCGTCTAATCCTCATGGTGCTAAGCGATTCAGTTTACTCACGCCCACCTGACACCTGGGCTCCAATCTGGCAACTTAAAGCTGTGTCATCAACCAGCTACAGAATCTGATGCCGTTAAATCTCGCCTTCCTGTTCGGCAGCCTGTTGTATTATTTGCTCATCAAGGCAATACTCCGATGTGGCCACACTCCAATCTGGCAACCTTAAACTCTCCACCACTACGTCAATTCATCTGTCATCCCCTGGCACCTAGTATGTTATAAAACAGTAGTCTCGGATCCTTTATTCTTTTGAGCCGGACACGAGGGTCAGAGACCGGTCTGGAGGAAAAAAAAACAACTAGCAATAGCAGAAACAAGAACTCACTCAGCTTATTCAAAAATGTTTTCCTGGAGCGATATGAGCAATTTCACAGAAACATTTCTCCTTTCTCCAGGCCTCATCCATGCTCTTAAATTTGCATGTGAAATCAATTTTAGGCCAGACTGAATGATTTGATAACCGTGACCCAGTGTAGATGGCTTTGGTTTTGCAGAGCAGTTGAAGCCTCATTTCCTTTTGGAGTCATATTTTGCAATCTGGCAACGAGGCCACCGGGAGCTTTAACCTCCTCCATAGCTCTTTCCCACTGCTCCTGGCCACACTCTGTGTTTGGAGTGGAGCTTGTTAGGGATGAACTGTCTCACCTTGTGTGTGTGTGTGTGTGTGTGTGTGTGTGTGTGTGTGTGTGTGTTGTGCAGGTTTTTGTACCCTTGTGAGGACCAATTTTGGCTGGTCCTCAAAGTGGTTTTAAGGGTTTTGCAAACAAAAATAAAATAGCCACGTGAAAGAGCCAACATGTTTCCTTTTCATTACTGAGGTTAAGGTTAGGGTTAAGTTTAGGTGCAGGCATTAATTAGCTGTATTATTCATTATGTAAGTGGACAGTCCTCACAAAGATAGTAAATCCTTTTGTGTGTGTGTGTGTGCGCGCGTGTGTGTCTGAAGCTGAGCTCATTGCTTATTAGAATAATTTTATAACAGTTTCATAGATCGTGAGATATTTGCTGAACCAGTATTCCCTAGGTCATGTTCCAGCCTTTATGGTCATGTTGTACACTTTAAAATATTTCTACACACTGATTTAATGCTCACAAATCATTTACTAATCAATTGATGAATCTTTGTATGTGCGATTCTCCATGTTTAAACCATTAAACAAACAAAAACGCTGAAATTTGCAGGGTGACTGAAGGACACATTTAGTTATCATCAGTTTAAATTATTGCTAGCATAAAAACGACCTCTTTTTTTTACACTTTATTAAATTATTGCTTCAATTCCAGTTCATTTTCTTCTTAGTTAACCTATACGTTTCTAACTCTAATCACTGTAATACTATGTCACATAAAGTGAATCTTGTGCTTTTGGGGTTTTTGGTAACATGATAAGTTGTGGGTTTTTTTTCTTCCTTTTTCGTAATGTTAACTTGAACAGAGCGGGAATGATTGCTTCTTATTACATCAACGTAAGTAATAAAAGTAATGAACTTATTTTGTGGTCATTCTACAACATTAAATACCTATAAACATGGAAAAAGTACAACATGGTATTCTTTAATACCAATTTTCCTGTAGTATGAGAGGAATAAAACACATGCTGTTATAGGAAAACTCCCATGTGCTGTATTCCTTACTTATCACGGCTGTGTGTGGGTAGGAATCTGGCGATACGATACGTGTCATGACACAGGGGTTACGATTCAATATATTGCAATACTATAAGCAAGGTGATACGTTGCGATTTTTTTTTATCAAATTTTAGGAAACGTGTCACAGGATAAAGAACAGGTTTGCTAATGCTAATATTAGTGGTGTACCGTTACACTACTTCCTGACTCTGTTTACGTTGTCACGTTAAATAGTCAAATTGGCTGGAGATAGAGTACAGCACTGCCATCTAGCGGTTGGAGGTTGAAAATGAACCTGCCAGAATCTTTGCATGGAAACTATTAATTCATGAGTGTTTTTGAGAATCTGTACAGTATTTCAAAACATAATATCGCGGTACTGAGGTGTATCGATATATTTTCTTACACCACTGTCACTTTTAGTAATAACAAGAAGAGTAATAATGTCATGAGACTATGTTCAATATGGTGTTGTGTGTGTGCGCGCGCATGCGCATTTATTGAAGTCTAGCAAGTCATCGAGCCACACGTTGCTATGTAAATTATTATATACACACGCATTCGTTATGTGTTCACACCATTACCACTCTAAGCAACTCATAAATAGCACGTGACTGGAACCAGTTTGGCACTCGGCCGTGCGAGCAGCTCGTTTGTACAGAAAGCATTTGGTCCGAAGGGACTGTTTAATCCCTTTAGACCCTGAAAGGTACAAAGGGTCACCGACAACATGCACTGTTCTTTTCCTCCCTGAAGTCTTTTACAAGTCGCTAAGAAAATAATGATTATGTATGATTCCATAGAAGTGATATATTAATATATGTCCAAGGTGTGTGTTTTTTTTTCCCCCCATCTCCAAGCCAACACCACACTGAGTGTTTATTTTGTTTTGCCAGCTTTTAATGAGCTCCGTGTGCTACGTGTCGTTATAGAAGCTGCCAGGCCTCATTAAGCGCTATTGTGGTCATGATCAATAAATATAGAGTAAGCTTTCTCTCATTGGACAGGAATGATTTAACGTATCATAGAACAGGAGCACATCTCAGAAGTGTTTGTGCGAGTACGTTTTATTTATAAGGCACATTTAAAAACAATTTGCATCGATGAAAGCACTGATGAAAAGTAAATAATGCAAACGTAGGCATCAGTATGATTGATAGCACACAACACACAGAGCCACACATATTAACTGTGTGTGTGTGTGTGTGTGTTATGTAGGGCTCTTGAAATACATTTCAGTATATTTCAAGTACCAAAGTTTTTCTATTTTGCAGGGATATTTCAATGAATCACAACACTTTCTCCAATTATTGTGCCTCGGTGGCAAAATGTATAATCAGAATTATGCACATATTCAATATAAGTACAGTTGGAAATGTCAGCAGCACTATATAAACGTTAGATCTGTCGGCGTTCCTTAAATTACATTCTTATTTTAATTGTTATATTGCATTTGAATGCACTTGAATAATTTAAGCCGCACTGTTGACTTCTCAATTCGGCTTGCTCAGAAAGGGTTGGATCATTTTCCATAATAGCAGCTCTGGCAGTAATACACGGAGGCCTGTATGACAGACGCTCCACATTTTTGTGAGGATGTGTTTACTTCGAGGTTTGGAAGGAGTCTTCAGTGTCAGCACTTTGTAAGCTAGAGCAAAAAACTTTATGCAGTTTGAAATGGGAGAGTCTTTAGGACGGAGGAAAGTGAAGTGAAAACAGGAAAAGGCAGATGTGGACGTTCTGTAACGTTAAATGTAAGTATAGACGGGTAAAAAGTTCGGTTGGTCATTCTTTAAAGGTGCATTATGTAGGATTTTGGGGGCTCTGTTAACAGACATGGAAGATAGTATTCAGAAGTATGGTGCCATTAGTGTATAGTTACCTGTAGCTACGAATCATTGTGTTTTCGTAAGCTTAGAATGAGCCCTTTATATCTACGATGGTCCATCTCTACAGAGCGCCATGTTGTGCCGCTACTGTAGCTCAGAACGGACAAATCTCTGGAGAGCGCCTTCCTCGTTTCTCGTTTTTAAAGTGGCAGCGTGAATCTGGAAGGAAGCACCGGAAGGACGACAAGGAAAAAGGAAACAACGACAAGGAAGAAGAAAGAAGAGGAATCAGTGTTCGCTGGTGTTTGGGAACCCAAATTTAGAAAAAATGGAGCCTCATACTTATTATTTAGCAGAGAAAAACAAGAGAGTGTGAATGTAAGTACTTGGAAGTACACTACGGGCACCTGACGGCCACCGCACGCTCTAATACACGCTTGGAAAGGAAGGGAACTCGGGTGGTAGCGACACATCGAAGGCTTTTAATAGATTATAAAATTGTTAGCTTCAGCATATTGCTGTGGTAGAACAGGAATAAAAGACATCGCAGGGGGCCGCATCACACCATGGAAAAATTTTTTCCTTGTTAGGAAGTGTATGGGGTCGTCCTCATAACATTTTGTTTCATGCAGTGAACATTGGAGGAGACGGCATCTTAATGTGAGACGCTGCTTATTTAATAAACTGCATTTCGTATGGAGTAAATACTAAATCTTTTAGGTAATTCAATTTAGAATGCAGTTTCAGACGTTGAACCTTGAATTTAAAGCTGGTGAAAGTCCGCATTTGCCCAGATCTCTTCAGTCTGAGTCAGATTGGCAGCTTCACAGAGTCACAATGCTGTTCTGTATTTTTCATCCAGTCCACATTCTGTCTAACTAGTTTATGATTTATGAAAAGCAGAGCCCTCTACTTAATCACGCGTCCCTGTGTTCCCTGCAGCCCCGACACACAGCGATGAAGCATCGTCCTCATTACTCACGACACCAAACAACAATGAACCGGGGCGTATCGGAGCGCTGAGACTTCGTTTGGAGGAGGTTGAGATGGATGGGATGTGAGGAGGGGAAAACAGGGAGGGAAAGCTAATATTGTTGGCCTGTTTGAGGCTTGGAGCTGTTTGTGTTCTTTGAGGGTTTCTTAAGTGGATGTGGGTTTAGCGTGAACTTCCTTTGTCCTCTCATCTCATCCGCGCTCTCTCGATGTGTTTCTCAGGGACTGAGATGGGGGAGAATGTAAAACCTTATTTTATTATTTTTTTTTTTTTACGGCAGGAGCCTGTTCTCAATCTCCATTTTTTATTTAACTCCATCGTCGCAGCGTCGAGCGCTTCATGACGAAAGAGGAAGAGAAAGAGTGAAATCCTGTTTTCTCATAACCGAGTAGATCGCACGCATGCAGAGTGAGAACACAATAGCGTAAGAATGAACATGAAGGAACTGATGATTAGGGATTTACATAATTAATGAATATTTACAGGTGTGATCCTTCGGCTTGATTGATCTGGCGTGTTTAATGTTAAGTTTGAGAATCAGCTGGGACTTATGGAGTGACAACGGAGCAGAAAAACACAATTTGGGGGGTGAGGTTGGGACAGCATTAACTGCGTTTGAGAGTTAAGTTTTGCAAATAAAATCTTTTTCATTTTGCCAACACCCATACTACACTTACGATGCATTGCACATGCAAGTATTTTAACATGAGCTTTATTCTAGTCATACACAAAGATCAGTGCTGGTCAACAGTGAACAAATCAAAATTTCCTCTCTCTCTCTCTCTCTCTCTCTCTCTCTCTCTCTCAGACATCATTGTGCTGATCGCATCGGTCGCCGTGGTTTCAGCCGGTAGCCAGGGCAACATCTTTGCAGCATCGGCACTGAGGAGCATGCGCTTCCTGCAGATCTTGCGCATGGTGCGCATGGACCGCCGCGGAGGCACCTGGAAGCTTCTGGGCTCTGTCGTTTATGCACACAGCAAGGTATGCTGGGATACTTTTATACCGACCCGCAGGCATTTTGACCTGAATTGCTCTGAAACTCTCACCAGGAGTCAGTATCAGCATTGACGGCATGATACTTTGTGTAATTTATACTAACTTTGATAAGAAATAATAGAACGCTTTGTAATTGCCTACTGCATACAAATAAACTCTTTAGATTGCAGAAAGTAAACTCACACATTGGAACGTATCTACTAGAGGTGGTCACAGCACTGTTCCACTCTGGCCTGCTCCCAAAGGAATTCTGGCCAATCCCGTCTCAGTCCCACAGTTATTTTTGTTCTTACCCGGACGCAGTATTTTCTGATGAAGTTGTTTGGTTTTATTTTCCCAAACTATAAAGAAATTAGTAACTTAAACCACAATGACCCTGACCATGATAAACCAGATACTGGAAACGAACGATACACTCCAATACGTTCTCATGTTAATAAGCATGACATTACTTCACCTCCCACAACTTTTTTTTTTTTTTTTTTTTGCCGGTTTCCACAGGATCCCAGTCTCGATGCCCTGCTCCAATATTGAGCACGTTGTCAAACTATATAACTAAAAATATAAAGCTGTGATTTACTTCCGCAGCTGCCTCTATATGATATCACTCGGCACCTTCTGACCAATCAGATTCCAGATTTCCACAGGGCTGTCCGTGGAATAAATATAGCTAACAATGATGAAAAATGGATAGGGATATATGTAGGCTCTGGAAAGCTTGAGATGATGCACTCACATGATTAAATAAGACTTCATTCATCATTCAATGTGTCACGATCTCGCAGCGTTATTTTACAGGATTATTTTTGAATCAGGTTAAGTGGATAGTAATCCATTTTTTACCACTGTACCATAACACCGCTTTATGATTCAAATCTTTCCTTTATTGCTTTTTGTGAGGATTCCCATCATTCCTTGAACTAAGAATGATACATTAATCTCTGTCCTTAATGAGGCTGGATTATGTCCAGTTAGGGACATTCATTTTCAGAGGCCATTAGATCATATGTATTCAGTCAGCTACTCAAAGGGACAGGTTTATTATACATTTGGAACAAATTTGAAGCAAAGTTTTTGTGGTTACCACAACCAGTAATTGGTGCACTAGCAAAGCTTCACTCAGGTTCCCAACATATGGCTCGAAATATAGGATCGAATTCCTCATGCGTTTAGAATTCATGTGGACCATAGTTGAACTGGGAAAACAGAGCTAGTCTCTGTTACTCCACTAAGTGCAAAATAGAGCAATGACACAATGTACTAGTGATGTACTTTGTCTTTAGCAAGCTAAAATCTGATGTTGTAACCAGTTTCTTTCGAAAGTAATGCTAAACCACAGGAAGGATTTTGAAAAGACTCTGTAAAGCCTTTTAAAAGACTAAAGTCTGACACGCTCTCACATCTAAGGACAGTGTGTCATGAGTCGCAGGGTAGGCCGGCCTTACGCCAGGCAAAATTTCAAGCGATTATCTATGATTTTGCGAAGACGGGATCACTGTGAAATCACCCGAAGGCCAGCATGAGTTAACAGAGGTGCATAGATATGCAACTACGACATGTATATGTATTATTTGAATAAATTTGATTTTGATTGATTTTGCCCCAAATCCAGCGGGTTATTTTGTGTAGAGCGATGCCGCAAAATCCAGTTTAGTCCAGTTCATTTCCACTACAAAATGTAGGAAAGGTAAAATAGGACGGGGGTAAATATTTATGCAGGGAATTGTATGAACATAGTTTGGAAATTTAGCTTTTTCTTTCTTCTGTAAAGATCCGCAGTCTGTTAATCTGGTTTGTAGGTACATGTTAAATCTGTTTGTGCATTCAGAAAGCACATTCAGAGAAACCCCGATAAACTACCATATTTAAAGGAGACATGCCATACACCAGTTATTTTATATTATTCCCTGAGATGCTTTTGTACAGTTTGCAAGGTTTTTTTTTTTTATTGAAAAAACACCTTGGTTCTTTCTTCTCATGCCGTTTTAACATGGCGTGAAAACCCTGTAGGATAAAACAGGCTGATATTTGGCCGGGCTTTTTAAAGATTAAGTATGTAAATAGCTTTGTCCTAATTGGTTAGCATCTTTAAACGAGAATTCTGCCATCCACACGCATGGAATTGTGGCGCTGTGGTCTGCACATTGCAGTTTTTATGATGGCAGAGTGATGAGGGACATCCAGATGCTTGCATACATACATATGAAACAACTACAGTATATTCATATAATATTTACGTAACTTGAAAAAGAACCCTCGGTAAGCTTAGTGCTTATGGAAGCTCATCTCAGTCCGTTGTGTTATAGCAATTTGATCAAAATCGCACAGCAGGGATGTGTACAACAGTGTAAACATTAGAGAGTTTGTACCAAAAAGGAAGACCTTTTTACTCTTCTTCTGCTGTTTTCTAGGAGCTTGTGACTGCCTGGTACATTGGCTTTCTGGTGCTCATCTTCGCCTCCTTCCTCGTCTACCTCGTAGAGAAGGATGCGAATAAGGAGTTTTCTACGTACGCTGACGCACTCTGGTGGGGCACGGTGAGTTTATGCGTGATTTTCCTGGACCCAGGGTATGTTTTCCTCCTTGTTGTGGTTCTTTTGAGCAAGTGAGAACACAGCAGTCGCTCTCAGCTGTGGCCCAAAAGCCTGAGCCAGGTGGTCTTGGTTTGGTTCTCAGCAAACTCTGGAGCAGTTCAGTTGGAGTGAGAGCGCATATTGACTAGCAATCAACCCAGCTGCAGGATGTGAATCCAATATGAACCAGAACGGAGCTGTAGAGCTGCGGAAATGCCATGTGTTCTGGATGTTTGGAAAAGAGAAACTAATTATCTAATTATTTACGTAGTTCACACTCTGTGGCTGAATCTCTACATACGCTTGGCAAAGATTTGTTTACTTTTTTCCCATCGGCGTTATTTCCGACCACTGAAATAAGACTTATGAGGCATGAGTCCTACACACCTCTCTCACACCACTTAGCCAGTGTTTTTTTTTTTTTTTTGGATTTGATCGGTCAAATTACGCGTAGTATGTAACCAAACTATGTAGCAAATGAATCAAAAGAATCAGTGTCGCTCTGGTTTAGATTCAGCAAATATTACTTGGTGGAAAAGCATAGTAAATCAGCCACCACCCACTTTCCCGTTCTTCCCCCGATATATCGCTCAAAATATGGCCGGGAGAAATGTTCAGACGCTTAAAAACGGTTGGAAATTCAAGATGACACATTTTCTGGCTTATTAAGAGGAATGCGACAGCTGAGTGGATAAAACTAGTGACCAGAAGTTTGTAAGTTCAAATCCCAGGACTGCCAGAAAGCACTATGCCTTCCTCTAGGCCCTTACATTATATCTGTCTGCCAGTAGACATATCCTCTATCTTTTGGCCCATCCATTCTGTCTTGTTTGTAAAATGGCCTTGAGGTGACGGAAGTTCTTTACCGTGGCCGTGACTCTTTAAACCAAGTCATCATCATGAACTAAAATGACAGCTATTTTTCCATGGCCGCACATGAACGCTCATGATGGGAGCAAGACTGAAGAGAATCAATAGGTCGCACATCACACTGAGGGAGAAGTCTCTCGATCAATAGGCATCACTTTCGTGCTTTGACAGGAAGAAAATCGCACATTGGGAAACGGAGAGAGAGAGAGACGGGCCATGAGAAAAGGTGTGAGAAAGCGACCGATTAATATGCAACAGCAAGAAGGATTCAAGCATCTAATTATAGCACCCTTAAGACCTTGTTAACTAGCTAACATATTGTCTTTATTATCATTGTCAGTATTAATAGAATGAGCTTCCTGATGTCTGTCTCTTCGTGTTGGATAGATTACTCTGACCACTATAGGCTACGGAGATAAGACTCCCAAGACATGGACGGGGCGCTTGCTGTCCTCCGGCTTCGCGCTGCTCGGAATCTCCTTCTTCGCTCTGCCTGCGGTGAGAATCAATCCCACACCACGTTCCTCTCCAGATTCTTGCCCCGTATTACCATCAGATATCAGTCTAATTATATCTTGACTTTGCAGGGAATCCTGGGTTCAGGTTTCGCTCTGAAAGTCCAGGAGCAGCACAGACAGAAGCACTTTGAGAAGAGAAGAAATCCTGCAGCTTGCCTCATTCAGGTAGCAAAACGTTTTGGTTTTCAGCGTTTGTGGTCATTTTGAAATGTCCAGCAGGAGGGAAAAAATTAAGCAGCCGTGCTTGAGTTTAAACTACGGATGCATTGACACAATTGATTTTTTCCCAGACAGTGTGTGACGTTTTTCGGTACTTAGTATTAAGCACTCGCTGAACCGTCACTGAACGTTTTACGTAGCTTTATATGTTGCCGCTGAGCGTGTTTAAGACGTCATGATGTTTAAGCAACCGGAGTTCAACACAGCACAGTTTGCCATCTGCTATGCTTTGACTGCCATCCTTAATCATGATGTATATCGCTGTCATTGCGTTGTCTGTTCATTAGCATGACAATGTACACTAGGCTTACGTCACGTAGTATCATGCAGCATCAGATGGTGGTATCGGAGCCTTTTTTTTTTTTTTTTTTTTTTTTGCTAGTATGAGCACATTAATGGATCGCTAGTTATAACCTTATAGTGATCCGCCACACATCTTCAATTCTGTTCATAAATGGAGGCATGTAAGTCATACGTCAATGCATTGTGCCATACGCCCTGTTCAGCGCCGCCATACGCAGTCCATTCTGAAGTCATCATGGCTACACAGGGCAATTTGGAACACCCAGAGCAGCAATTGTTCGAGCTGAAGTGATGAACAGCGTTTATTTTCGAAAAGAATAACTGATGGACACTTTTCTCCCGGCCTATTTAGAAATGTAGGTCAAGACCGAGTGTGAAACGTTCTGTTTAGTGACTAAGACTAACAAAACAGCAGAAAGCAGTGTTGCGGATAATTACCTCATAATATACCTGATACAATGTAAGTTTCATATCACTGCCTCACTGTAAAAGCCTGGAGCTCTTTTTTAAACAGGTTTGTGCGCCTCAGCAGTGAAGAGCAGCTCTGTAACAGCAGCTGCGACAGTAGTTCCAGCTGCAAGGCACATCACAGGTTTATATTAATGCGCTCTTGTAATAGGTTGTAATTTCCGTGATTTTCCAAAATGCGATGGACGAAGTGCTTTGCGGTTTCATTGCAAAATGACAAGCTACATTACTTTAAGTCCAAGAGAGAGACAACAGAAAGATAGCTGCTATAACATAAGTAATAACAGAAGCATTTCGCAGATGTTTTATAACAAATGTAAGAGTATAACGTCATAATTTAATAAGTAACAACGTGTTCGTTTTGATGAGTTGCTGTGGCATAAGAGGAATTAAACACGTCAGGCCTTTTTAAGAATTTTTTTTTTTTTTTCCAGAAAAAAAACAAAAAAAAAAAGTCATAAAAAAACCTAATTGTCTGAATGTGTGTGTGTGAGCGCATAACCACCTCATCTCTCCTCATGGTCCTGTATCAGGCAGCGTGGCGTTACTACTCCACCGATGATAGCCGTGCGTACCTCGAGGCCACATGGCGTCACTATGAATCCACCATCCCTGTGCTCAGGCATGTATGGATGCCTGCTCAGACCAAAAACCCTTAACAATGCTCTTTACTAATCAATATCCGTATGTTTTTGTTTTTTTGTTTTTTTTATCCCCCCTCCCTTCCCTCACCCTTGGCCTTTCTCCTTTTTTCTTTCTTCCGTTTCCTTATCCTTTCCCGTTTTCCTTGTTTTGTGTGTGTCTGTGTGTGTTTTTGGCATGCAGTGTGTTTGGCGTAGCTATGCGGCTGATGAGAACTCGGTTTCCATTGCTACCTGGAAGCCACACTTAAAGGCGTTGCATACCTGCAGTCCTACAAAGTAGGTATAAACCTCTGGCAGTTGCTCTTTCTCCTTCCATATTTCACGTCCCTTTATTCTTCTTTATATATATTTTTTTTATTTTAATCAGTGAATAAGAACTCTTAATATATGATATTCTCTTGTAGTCTTTCACTCTCTTTTGATTTCACTCTTTCTGTCTGTCTGCCCTTTTCAATCTAGCACACCCACACACACACCCACACACACAAACACACATACACACACACACACATGCACTATTCTTTATTCCAGAACATTACCTTTGATTTAAGTCTTGCCTCATGGAAATTGCTTTAAGTGTGTCTTTAAGACTAGTATTTTCCAGGCTCTGTGGCTCAAGAGAAAGTTCTTTCTACAAAAGGAAATCAGGTACAACATTACAGTCAGTGCAGGATGCGAAAGTTCCTAATAAGCACTCAAAATTGTACTCATTAAAGGTTTATTTGGAGTTTACATAGGCGATATCCTAAGCGGGGGTCAGTACACAGTATGGATGGGTGCATCAGGACTGAAATATTGGTCCGTCCTTTTTGGGAATCAATTGTCATGTATGTTGATACCCGAATAAGGTTTTCATTAAAGGAGCGTTCAGTGATTTTTGAGCCATGACTTTTTTTACACTACTTACATAGCTGGTACATAAATGAAATATCTCCTCAGACCAAAAAAACAACAAATAATGTGGATCACCAGTCTCTGTGTAAATTGCATTCATTTATTCTTCATTTCAGAATGAAAACAAGGAAACACATTAAAATAGGAAGTCAATTCATTTTTATTTTTTTCAGAACATATTTTTTCAACCAGATATTGAATCAGTTTCAAATGTTTCTACTTGTTTCCCGATACATAGTTTAAAATATTTAGTAATCCGTGTGTAGGTATTAATATGGCTACAGGTATGTTGTATCACATTCTGTTCTCTGCTTATTATAAACACGGGATCAGCATGTAATGAATAAAATGCATTTGGCATGATTCGAGTATTCTTAAATTGCAGCACCATGGGTTTTTTTTTTTGAGACACCATGTTGTCCTCCATTAATCTCCCTCTCTTGCTGTTTTTAGAAAGCATGTCGTGATCCATATTAGCAGTTCATCAGGCACTAATGGCGATGTTTTATCCACACCAGCTACCCAGTAATTGCTGTCACGCTTGATATGAATAGAACCATAACTATTTGGAAGAAGCGCTGCACTGTAATTTTGAACGAATAATAGTTTGTTCATTATAATATCTCTGAGATTTTAGGGCCTGGAAATACCAAAGCAACTAATTTACAACACTCGCTCGAGTGTGCCCAGAAATACATAAATACGTGGATTATTTTACACACCATGTATAGTGGGTATAAATCACACGTGATACTCTTTGGCTTGCGCTTGGTAACTTTGCTTGCAGTATCTTGGCATCATTGAATGCATGCATGGCCGATATAATGACTGGTTGGCTTTCCTTCAACTCTAATGCACCGTTATGTTCTCAGTTAATTTATCTGTTCATGTCAATACAGTTCACATATGTGGCATCTGGTATTTATGTGTTATTCTTGCTTCACATATTATCCTTCAACTGCTACTAAAGGAAGGATCAAGCGGAGACCTCAACAAAGTTAGTATCACTTTTTTTTTTTCTTGACATTTGTTCCATCCATGTTTGATTATATAAAAGAAAAAGTACATCTTAAAGTAGTAGGTTTGTCATTTTAGTGCCCTCTGGTGCTTATAAGGTGAATTGCAGTAGGAATAAAAACATTTGCTCCACCTTGCCATCGCCCAGACTGATCCCAAGCCTTCTGTTCATACGATGGCTGCTTTTGAAACAAAAAAAGGGCAGTGCTGAGCACCTAGTTTATAGCCAGAGCTCATTTCTGGGCCAGAAATATGAGCCTAAAATGAAAAAAAAAAAAAAAGAAAGAAAGAAACTAACCACGTTTGTTAACAAGAAATATTGTGTGAAATGCAATGTTTCTAAGATGTCTTTGAAAGTATATAATTGGTGCAGGTGCAGAAACACATTTAAACATTACAGACTGCACCTTTAAGTTGTCTGAAATGATGAAACTATTCAGGTCTGTTCCACAGGCATGTTGTGAATATGTAATGATTACGGGTGTAAAAAGATGTTAAACATTATAAACCGCACTGTTAAGCTGTACAATGAGCCAATCAGTGATTTTGTAATGAAACACACCATGTTTATAGTTCTCCTAGTCCCAACTTCTGATTATTTGTATGTCTAATTATGTTACCTAAATGCAGATATGATGTAAAGCGAAGTGTGTGTGCATGATGGAAAACTAATTGCAAGGTTCTAGTGTTGTGTGTTCGTCACATATCTGTGAAATGGGCTGCATCGGGGATATCGTTTTGAGTTAAAGAGTGAAAATATGAAACGAGGATGACCCGGTGCTACTACACTACAGTTATTAGGCTAATGGATGCTGCTATCAAACAGCTTAAATTGACATCCTACAGCCTGCTGTGTGATTTTCCCTTGTAATTAGTGCATGATTTCTAAGAACCCTGAGAGAGAATAATGTCCTTTGGCCAAACGAAGGAAAAACTAATTATAATAGCCAAGCCAAGCCAAGTAATATCACTTATCCAGACTGGGAAATGATCACAGGTGGTTTGGAGGCGTGAATAAACCCGATCACTTATTTATCCCCATCTGCGCTTTGTGTGAAAAGCCATATCAAATATGTAAACGAGGTGCAGAGACAAGGGTCCTTCATCAGGGTAATGTGGTTTCTGAAGCATTTCTTGCTCCTAATGAGTCTCAAGTTGCTTTGCCTGCTGACTCGCCGGCCATCAGAAACCAATTCATATGTTAGCAGTGGAATTAGCATAGCTTTACTGAAGAGCACATGGGTTACTAATTGAAATCAGTCACCTACTGAGAGAAAGCAGTTGAACTAACTTGACATTATGCCTGTATCTCTCCCTTGATCCTAGTAAGGGTCTTAGTGATAAGCGGGGACTTCGCAGGAAACTGAGTTCAAGGAGGTATATGTGCCATGCATCGTGCTCTGTTAACATCTGGAATGCTAGACTGACCCTTAAGTGCATGGACAACTGGGAACATTGGGATTTTGATTTTGTTCTTTAGATGCAATCAGAGAGGACGTGACATCTGTCTGCTGTGTGCTTATCTCCACAGTCCAGTACTCTAATTTTGCAGTGGTGGCTCATGCATAGGGGCATTGTCTGGGTGTTCAACATTTTCCAAAATATCTTCCGTTCGAAGACTTTAACTTTTATCGAGTGGAACAACATGGACGCTTCTTTCTGTAAGACTTTAACATTTAAAGGGGATCAAGGGAAACGCTCCCACACCAATTTACTTCCATTTTTCTCATTCTTGCTCATTTTCCTGGTCAGTGGTTTGCTGTTGAGACCATTAAAAGCTTAATGTTTTTGCAATATTGGGTTTGCTTCATTTTTTTTTTACCCAGAGTGTATATCTAGCTAGCTAGGTTGTTAATGTGTCTTTGGAGTGCAATTATCAGCAACCATCAGAAACCATCACAATTGCACCAGTTGCTTAAGCAGTGATTGAAAACTTTTCACATCTGTAAGATACTGATCTATATTTCCTTACAAGTTAATGAGTGAGGTGGCAGTGTTATGGCAGAGATATCAGTTCAGCTTGACCAGCTATGGTTAGATTTTTTTTTGTTGCTCTTCTGTCTATTCTCTCATTAAAAATTGGCGTACAGTTAATTTTCTCAAGTTATCTCTGCTCTCAATGTCATAGTATGGGGTAACTGGACAACGTTGTAGCATAATTTGTTGGATAGCATCTCAGTCAATGTCTTGCCCCATGGTCATGAGCCACTGCTGTAAACAGATTAAGATTAAAGAACCTTGCTTGCAAATGAAAATTTACATTACGCACTCGGACAATGCATGTTAATGCTCCCAGTGATAATAACTTCTCATGTATGCTAGTTAATATGGTGGAATCTTTTCATTCCGGTTGCACTGGTTGCAATTATTAACATCATTACTAATTATTACTATTAATATTACTGTTACTACAATCATATATTTAATTCTTTAGTTTTTGCTATGCTTATTGATCTGCAATGAATTTGGCCTATTTCCAAACCCGAGCAACATTTGTAGACTTTCTGAGCAGAAACGTGACGTCGTTTACTGATTAATTTGTAAGGAAAGTTGCGACATTTAGGTTGAGTCGTGCGAAAACTTTGTGGTTGGACATGCCAACATCAGCTGGTGTCAGGGCAGCAAATTACTATAAATATTGGAGTACAGGCTGATCATAAAGCACTAGCAAGCTTGCAATTAAAATTAGACAATGTTCAGCTGTAAAAGTTGCTGCACGCTACTAGAGCACAAAAACTCGTCTTACAGTTCAGAAAATACTGTAAAATATTGTGATGTGTAGAATTTCTCGGCCCATGTGTAGTTTAGAGTTGAACCCTGAGCACGAACACACAATCGTTTAAACTTTCAAGTACGAAGAATAATTTAACATACACACTTGGTTGCAAAGGAAAATAGCCTCTGGTGATATATGATAAGAGGATGTGTGTATAGCAAAGACAGGAACTAATACAATGAGGTGACAGCGAGTGAGATTTCGTGCAGCTTGGGAGCAACGTGACTTCTTAAAGTGTCATATTCTAGCATCTGCCATGTGCTCTTAGGTTCTTGCTCTTGATATCCCTCCATCTCTTGTCTCTCAGTCAGAAGCTGAGCTTTAAAGACCGTGTACGGATGGCCAGTCCTCGCGGTCAGAGCATCAAGAGCAGACAGACGTCCGTCACAGACCGGCGTTCTCCAGGCGCTGAGATCAACTCCGACGCCTCCAGTCCAATCAAAGTGCAGAAGAGCTGGAGCTTCAATGACCGCACTCGCTTCAGACCCTCTCTCCGCCTGAAGAGCCAGTCCCGCTCCACCACCGATGGTGAGACCTCACAGTGATGTCAAATTTGTGATGTAAAAAAAAAAAATCCCAAAAAAGCGTGAATTGAACACCTAGCGTCATTCATATTCTTGCCAAACTATTGACAATAAACGTCGTTAAATAAAGTTTCACCATCACTAGTGAAGCACCATGACACAAACGATGGGTAATATTTTTGAGAGCAGTGTGTCCTCAGGGACAGATGGTCCTCACTTTTCCCCAGAAGTCTCCTGCTGAGCTGGGGTCTGTTCTCCCGTTCTGCATCCTTCTCCCTACCCCTTTATCCCTCCCTCTGTGGGCTGACTCTGCAGATCCTGGTTCCTCACTGTGTCTCTGGGAATACAGTGGTTTTGTCAGCCATCCAGACCTACAAACTGTACACACACTTCTCACATGCATGTACCCACGCACATCCAGTGTTTTGAGCTTCAGTCTTCTACACCCGCTGAAATTTCAGTCTCGGGTTCACCGACCCTGCCTACAGCAAGACAAACTCACAGCTGTAATGAACACAGTTTGCATGCATGCTGATTTTCTACAGTGCCGCCGTTTTCATTTGTAGCTCATATGAGAAGGCATAATAGAGTTTGCAGCGTGACTGCAGTAACAGGATTTACACTGATTACAGGATCTCGCTAAAACATTTTTGCAGTAAAAAAAAAAAAAACTAGTGCAATCCAGGATCTGTAACGTATTCTGTTCAGAATTGTTTTTAAAAAACTGAAATGTCTGAAGATGCACTCTCATAATTACTTGCATACTTGATCACTGGCATACTTGCATACTTCAATAGTAACATACTATCAAACATACATACACAAACTTTCATACTAGCATTCATGTGTACTTGTGCACTTGAACACTAACAAAAATGCATACTAGAATATTTGAATACAAACATACTTGAACACCATACTAGCAGGCATCTATGAAATACTTGAACACTTGCACACTTTCATGCTATCACTCTTGTATACTTAGATGTAGAATAACAGATGTGGCTTACTAGCATAGTTTCCCGATTGAACAGTAGCGGAATAGGAAATATGAATACCATAGCTACTACTACATGCGACCTCCAAGATTCATTCAAGGCTCATTCACTCAAACCACTTGCCGAGGTGGTCTGGGACGTGTTTGATCACATGCCTTCCGTAGTGTAAACACTAATGTGTCCTTATGCGTCCCTGACACGGACGTAACAGGAAAATACATCATTAATACTGAAAAAAGGAAAACGTGAAACTAGGCTATTTTTCCCGTCCCTGCTTTCGGTTCACAGGTCGATCCGCAAAAGAGTCGATTCACTAATCACGGGCACTCTATACTAAGAGTCAAATGCAAATCTTTCGATTCGATTCCGTACGCTGAAAATGATTCACTTCGCACACGCACACAGCAAGCAAAAGGAATTTAGCATGGGAGAGTTTCAGTGAGAGAAACAGGCGGCTGATATTTATTTTATCTTTATTTTGAATTTGTCTGTTCAAAATTTGAACAAGTCATGGCTCGAAATACAAAAAGTGTGGTACGTGCTAAACAAAAAGTGATCACAGTAAGCGATGTAGGCTACACACTGTTACCGTGACTGTTTATTCAGTACCATTCATATATAATGCTTATACTGAATGAGTATCAACATTCATTTTGTCCACGTGAGCACTCAATATCCTCATGCTGTGACAGATTATCTGATAAATGTCACTGATGTGGTAAATATTGAACTGCTTTTTAATTAAGCCTAACTATTACAAGTTCTGTAGTAGTGCTGAGTAAAATACTGCAAGTAAATATGTTAAATAAATAATAATTTAATAAAAATAATAATAATCGGTAGTTGCAGCCGTAAATAAGAACGATATACTACGTGCACGTGTGCATACAACACTTCACGAGTCTCACATCAGCACTCGAGTGAAGTCAGTCACCAATTCATTATCATGGCCTCTGGTGAAAAAAATGTGTTCCCTGGGTGGGAAGTTCGTCTTTATTTTGTCTTTAAATCAGAAAAGGGAACAACGTCAGAGTACAGTGCAAGTTCCGCATTCCAGCTGTGAAAATGCTGTCATCATCACCATATTTGATATTAAGATAATCCAGAATTAACAAAGTAAACAGTTCACATTAATTTTAGGGTAATTAGATTAAGTTACAGACTACATTTTTTAGCAGGTAATTAGTAATTGGAAAGGAATACATTTTTAAAGTAACCTTCGAGCCCTGTATATTAGCAAACATGCATACTAAAGCATACTAGCATATAAACAGTACAAAAATGGAAAACATTCTTACTTGCATACTTTAACACTGGCATACATGCAAGCATGCATACTCACATTCATGTATAATGGCATACTTGAACACGAGAACACTGGCCAGCAACCATAGAAAGCATCATTGAGAATATACATACACTACCATGCAGGCATACTAGCATACTTGCATACTTATACACTGGCAAACTTGCATATTTCAGCAACAGTAGCAAACATGCATCCACTAGTATATTAGCATACGTGCATAGTAAACTGCTAGCAAATGTTTATACTAGCATACTTGCATACTTTCAATATTAACATACTTGCCATCATGCATATCCAGTCTGTAAAAAAGTAAAAGTACTGAAAATAATGAAGTAATGAATCCCATTTTTGCTGTAATTGCACTTTTCAGTCTGTTCCTCTCTTGTTGGTGTATTGTCTTTTTATTTATATCATGTTATTGACTTTACTCTTTAGTGGCTCGTTTGTTATTAATAATTGTCTAGTCTAATTGACATTCTCTTTTTTTTTTCTTCTCCATTTTAATCTGACAGTAAGGAAAGCTCAATGAATCTAATGACTAAGTGGAAGATTAACTGTACTTGACAGCAGGAGAGCTGACGTGTGTGTGTGTGTGTGTGTGTGTGTGTGTCGGAGCAGGTGAGGCTAATATGGCACAGGAGGAGGGCTTTGATGAGAAAGGCTGTCACTGTGAGATCTCCGCTGAGGACTTGTTACCGGCAGTGAAGAGCGTCATCCGAGCAGTCCGGTAAACCTCAACACGCCATCACGCTGTTACACTCTCAAACCACTTTCACTTAAACCACAATTACAAAGTGAACATAGAGCTGAGCAGCGGGGGAGTTAACCCTGTAGTGGGGCTTTGGCAGTTCTAGGATTTAAACTCATTGCCTTCTGGTCACTAGCACAGACTTCTAACCACAGAACTACCTTTACTCATACTTACTATTCATAGCGTTCATTCATGGCTAACACAGCATGTTAGTTCACGCTAGTGTTAGCCATGAATATATTGGTAGTTCATGCTAGGTGAGCATGCTTGCATAGTAGATAGCAAACCTAGTGGCAAACATGGATTGGTGTGTGTGTGTGTGTATATATA
>JAQQZR010000010.1:4545082-4570153 GCA_030068235.1 Notoglanidium macrostoma
ACACACACAGTAGTGTGTGTAGTGACATGGATTGAAAACTAGCAGACTAGCAAACATGCAGCGTACACATTTATACTAGAATTCTTGCTTACATGAGCTATAGAATATTAGCCAACATGCATACTAGCATACTTACATACTAGCATATTGCATGTTGGCCTACTTGCACGTGCGTAATCTACCGCACTCTACCTGGCGTAGTGGCCAACCTGAATACTTGCATATGGCATGCATACTAGCATACTTGTGCACCTGCATACCACTATAATTCTTGATAATTATATGATATGATCATGCTAGAATACTTTTTGCATTTTGAACACTATACTACTAGCAAACAGGTATATTAGCAGATGTGCATACTTGCACACTTCTTTACTTAGACGTATACTTAAGGGTCATGTTATAGGTCAACACTTGCACTCGTCAGCTTGCCTTTACACAGTCTTGATAAAATGGCCATGTCTCATGTGACACAATGCATATGAAAAATACAATACTGGAAGTATGAGAGCATGCTGTAGCATTTCGTTCTGTTATCTTGACTTCAGTGTTCTGCCAGAGGCTATTTTGAATATGTCCTGTATGCATAAGCAGCCTTAATTAATGTCTGGTGGTCAGTGCATTGTTGTGATGGTGCGCCACTGTGTATTGTGTGCTAAAGTGGTTTTTGTAGATCTTCAGCCTTGAACTGTTGCCTTGGAAGATGCTGTAGGGGGTGTGTGTGGGAGGGTGTGTGGGAGGAGGGGTGTTGGAGTAAACAAGAGCAAAACACAATCACTGCTCAAGGTTTTCTCAAAATATCAAATTTCTGTTTCTCTGGTAACCACAATGTGATATTTCCTTAAAGAAATCACTCTTATCATTGAAAACAAAAACGAAAAGCAAGGTCCAATGTTCAGTTTTAACCAGTTTAAGCCAAATATTACTTCAGGGTTTTTTTTTTTTTTTTTGTCATTACTGCCCCCTAGTGGTTTGAATATTAAAGTATGACATGATGGTTTGTTTTCTTCTGAAAACAATATTCTGTTTCTTACTTGTAACAATAATCGAATATTTAGTTTTCCTGTTTTTTTTTTTCTTTTCACCGTTGCTAAATGTTAGAATATCTAATTGCATGATACCGTATTTTCTTTAGACTTTTTTTTTTTCAACTTAACAAATAAATGGTTTTAAAAAAGTTTTATTTTGTTTGCTTTTTTTTTGTTTTTCTTTCAAAAGCCCAATATTTTGTTAGAACAACAGCCGAATATTTATTTTGCCTGTGTTGAAAAAAAGCCGAATACTAAATTCATTTATAAAATTTTTTAGACTCATTTTTCAAAAACGAGGCCAAAAAAACAGAATTTCTTTTGTGCAAAAGCCAAATATTTATTTTACTACTTTTTTTATTTGTTCTCTAATAATATCTATTTTTATTTATGTGATTATGTTCATGAAGCGTGCTCATTCACGTACACTTCCTGTTTATACTCTTGATGATAGGAAATATTCTCTTTTAATGATATATATTTATATACAGGATCATGAAGTTCCATGTGGCAAAGAAGAAGTTTAAGGAGACGCTGCGTCCGTATGACGTTAAGGACGTGATCGAGCAGTATTCAGCAGGACACCTGGACATGTTGTGCCGGATTAAAAGTTTGCAGAATAGGTAAGTCGCACTTTAACATTGAAGTGCAGTGTGTTTTACACACACACACGTGGCAAAACAAATATGTGACAATATTCAGTATTATTGTGTCATATTGCGATTGCTATTCTGTTCTGTATGCTTTTCTTTTTGTTTTCAGGTACAATGAGTAACAGTATGCATACTTAAACACTAGCATAGCAATGAACATGCATACTAGCATACTTGCACACTATTGTAGAATGCATGAATACTTACATACTACCTCAATTGCATACTTCACCAAGTATACTAATAAACATAGTAGCATACTTAAATACTAGCATGGTTGTATACTAACCTACTGGCATTCATGCATACAAGCACACTTGATTATTTGGACACTAGCATAAGAACTTGCATACTAGCCAACATGAATACTTGTATACTTGCATGCATGCATACTAGTATATACTTATAATAATATTAGTCTTGGCCTACTAGTATACTTGCATACTTGGACACTATAATATGAGCAAACAAGAATACTCTAGCATACCTGCAAACCAGTGCAATTGAATACCAGCCTACATGATTATGTTCATACTAGTATATTTGAAAGATAATTTTGCTTTTTAGATCTTTATTTCTCCACTTTATGAGACATTTCTGCATATGAATAATTTACTGTAAAATTGCTGATCAAAATATCACACCGGATTGCTAAGGAATCGCTTTTCGTTTTCACTCGGAAGCTGACACCATGGTAACCCATCCATTTATGACAGTTTCTAAAATGGTTTGCATGCACGAGCAAAAAAAAACCCAATTACTGTGATACATGTTCAGCATTTGAAGTATATATAAATGCTAAATATTATCACACATTTTGCATATGCATCATTTCATATTGTATAAAAAGGTAGATCATGTATCTCTCTGATCTGTAGCAATATTTCAACATGTCACTGTCTGTCCCAGGGTGGATCAGATCCTGGGGAAGGGGCAGATCCCTGTAGATAAGAAGCTGAAGGAGAAGATGCTGTCTGATGGAGATCTGCTGGAGGACGTCAGCATGTTGGGGAGGGTGTGTAAAGTCGAGAGGCAGGTGAGTGTACGCTGTCAACGGTAAACAGTGTATTAAAACCCCAATTAAACTATAGTTGATTAATTTTCATATTCTTAACAAGCTCCTCTCCACATTGGTAACCACATTTGAAGGTATTTGTACAAGATCAACTACAGGACTATCTTCAGTGCAGTAATCTTTCAAACATGGTATCAATATTTATGGATTTATATGTAACATTAAGTCTAATTAGAACTTGCATTAGAAATGCATGCCGTTCTTTAATAAACTAAAAATTGTAATCACTTGCAAATTTCAGTTACAAGAAAATAATCAGCAACATGGTGTGACTGTACCAACTCAAAGCTGATTATTTTCCAAGAACTGCACACGCCTCTGTTTTGGCCAAAATATGGCAGCTTGTTTTGGGATATAGGAGGAACCTGGAAACCCTGGAGGAACCCAGACAGACCTGCAGAACTCGCTGTCAAAATGTAGCTCAGTATTAAACACTGAACTAAACTACAGCTTTAGCTAGACACAACCCATGTATGACAAAATTTATTACATGAACATTATGTATCTATAGACAGACATGAAAACAATTACTCAGGCATGGCTCAGGTAGAACAGCATGGGTATTGCATTTCACTTTCACCACATGTTTTTATTTTTGCATAATTTTATCGGGTGCTTAAGTGTTTCCATCCATGTCTCCTATATAGGTACAGTCTATTGAATCCAAGTTGGACTCGTTGCTGGACGTCTACCGGCAAGTCCTGCAAAAAGGCACCTCCTCAGCTCTCAGCCTGTCCTCTCTGCCCCTGTTCGAGCTGGCACAAACCACAGACTACCCAAGTCCGGTCTTTACCAAGGATCTCTCCTCTCCCTCGCAATTCAGCCAAATGAGTAGCTCCAACTTCCCCCGGGGCTTCCATCTCATCTTGGCTCCCAATGAGTTCAACTTCAACTTGAACAATTCAACAGGGTCTCCCTCCGTAGACGACAAACTCAATTCTGCCTCACCCTTTAGCCCATCTCCGCTTCAGCCTCTTGCCACACCCACCACAGATTGCCCGCCTGTTTTTATGGCAAATAATATTCACCCTGGAGGGGTGCATTTTCCCAGACTGGCCAGCCCTCCTCCACCCCCTCCGGCATCTGCCCGGTTTCAGCTGCCCCTCTTGCCACCTCAGTCAGGCCGGGTGAACAGCGGATCAAACCAATCTCAATCCAGTCTTTCTGATCACTTCCCACCCTCATATTTAAACAGATCCCAGCAGGACTTGGCACCAAGCCCTAGAAATCAGCCCAGCACCAAAGAGGACGCTTCCTGGAGGAGACATATGAGCCCAGAGATAGGGATGGAGATGGACCCTCTGGTAGAGCTCTCACCCTCCTCAGTGCCTGATGGAGGGGACCAGGCCACGGGACAGTCCTTCTCTGTCCAGGACCTCATTGGGATTCCAGAGGTTGATGGGCACCACAGCCTCTCGGCCAGCAGCAGCCAGGACTCTTTGACTGCAGAGAGTGAAATGGGAGGAAGTGGCTGGGCCGAGGCTGATCTCTTCATCGCAGATGGAGACCTGGAGAACTCAGTTCAGACTCGGCCCCCAGGCTTTGGCTTCCTGGCACAGCCTGCTGCAAATTCCAATTTCTCCTCTGAACTTTTGAGGACAGGGACAGCAACGAGGGATGTCCTCGGACTGGCGCCCAAATTGGGTGGTACAAAGCCTTTCATTATGCCACACGTTCGGCTAAAACAATAAGTCATTGCCATGAGCTCTTATTAGACTTGATGTTCTTGAAGGACATGACGCTTGCTTGAAAGCTTTGTATTATTTTTAAGTATTTTATTTTCAAAGCTGGAAAGGGGAGGTTGGAAAGGCAAGAATGGGGTTTGGGCTGTCGTTTTTATTTTTAATATTTGTTTTAATATTGGGTTTAATTTTATATATTGTTGTTAAGTACTGATTTATTTAAGAAGAAAAAGAATCATACAGTGAACCATACAAGAGGATTTTTCATTGCATGCAGTGTGCTTTTTTAAAGCACTGTATTACTGGGATAGCGAAATCCGCAATATAATGAAAAGGCACTTTCTCACATATTACTCATTTGCGTAGTTCCGATCAGAGTGAAATTGATACGTTTCATTAATTTCCTTTTGGGTCATGTTCCTTTTCACATGTCACAACAACAAAAAAAAACTTGCATGTGGAGACAGGTAAGATTGGAAAATTACTTTATAGGTAAAACTTATTGGCTGTTTCATGTAAATGGGTAAAAAAACAAGCTTGAATTGTGTTCTCACGTCAATCGAACTGCACCAGGATTCACTCACTTGGACTCAGACTAGCCATTATGGTCCACACCTAAGTGCGATTGTTGTGTTCACACTTGCCTAAACAAACCGCATAGGTAAAAGTGCCATAACTTAAAAGTAATTGCATGCTTAAGTTGCCCATCAGGACCACAGGAACTGATGTTAAATTGTAAAGGAAGGTTTAAGAACAAGTTGGCTTGACAATGTCATTTTATCATTTTAGATGGTAATGGTTTTTAAGATACAGAATGACCTGAATGAAGACAAAAGGGAGAGTAGGGGCAGCTCTAGAGGAAGTGTCAGGGGCCATCAGGGCTATGATTCATGAACAGTTTACACAAGCCATATGAGATTTGAGGATTTTTTTTAAATGTTTACGTGACATCATCTAGCTATCCATTTTCTGTACCACTCATCCATTAGTGTCACAGAAAAGTTGGAGCTAATCTAAGCTGACTTCGGGTGAGAGGTAGAGTACATCCTGGGCAGGTCGTTAATCTATCACAGGGCTAACAGAGAGAGACCGAGCCATTTATGATCACATTCACACATATGAGCAATTTAGAGTAGCCAGCTGGCCTAATCTGCATGTCTTTGGGCTGTGGGAGGAAACCGGAGAACCCGGAGGAAACCCATGCAGGCAATTGGAGAACATGCAAACTCCACACAGAAAGGCCCTGGTCGGCCAGCAGGTACGAACCCAGAACTTTCTTGCTGCGGGGTGACAATGCTAACTTTGCACCATCTTGCTGCCCCAACACGTGGTAAAAAGCCAACAGATAGACACGTGACATCCTCAGATGCAGCAGAAGGAATGAGGACTCATCTCTGCGAGGTTTCTTAGTAAGAGGCAAGTTGTACATTTGTCTGAATATAGCAGCAAGCCAAGACTACAGTTTTGGGGTTACTTTGTGGTTAAATCATAAAATCTCACAAAGACCTAAACTAGAGAAAATGACAAACCTGCCAAGCTTCACCTAAAACAGCAGAGTGAAGCCACACCAAGAAATAAACACCTGCTGTCAGTGCAAAATAGCAACAAAAGAAATACATCAATACTTCAAGGAAAGTAGAATGTAGTAGTTGTTGGCTGTTGACATTTTTTTAATGGTACATTCCTGGATGCATCTTGCATGAACAAATCTGTGGCAGATTTTGCAGAGAATGCAGGATAATCAGAGAAACGGTAATAAACTCGAAATCTAATGAGCTTTCATAGCGGTGTTGATTAATAAAGAATAAAATCTCTTTTTAAATGCACATTAATCCATTTTAAACAAATGATACTGTTTTGTGCCTCAGTAGTATTTATTCATATTTATTACTATTTATTGTTTATTAATTATGTGGCTGCTTTTTCTAATATTTGAATGAAACACACAAACACACACACATATCCTCAATAAGACCATGATGTTAATGGCTTGGTTCCCCCTCTTTGCCCGTATGAAAATAAATCCTAGATCCTCCCCGAGTTTGTTGTAAAATTACAGAAATGGCAGTAAAACTGTTAAACAGAAACGGCTACAACAAATTCCAACTGCTATTTGTTATAGTCTAAGACGAACAGACACTCTTACTCATCCTATATCATATAGTATGCTAGATTTATAGATACTATATCTTGGTTTTGTCAAGCCAACTTAAACCTTTTTTCTCAAAAAAAAATGTTTTCGCATCTTTGAAATGTTACATTACATCGTGAAGTCTTTCCTTTTTTTTTTTTTTTTTAGATGTAAGTCATATTAAAGGTCACCTTTGCTGTTGAACACTGTACAGTTTTGATTAAAAAAAAATTAAATATTGAGTAGAGCATACAATTCTCCTAGTTTACTGTCTCCTGCTCTGTTCTCATGTGCAAAAAAACATTGAATCATTTCCAAGGGAGTGCTGCAGCTTATCTTGTGTATCATTAAAGATTTGCTAATGCTGACTATTTACCATGCTAACTATGTTTATTTGGGGTTAGCCTTGATCGCACTATTGCATTCTATATTATTTCAATGAGCTACTTATTATTATATATGTATAAAAATGGAGTGTTGTTGCTAAAAAAATTTTACTCAATACCTCTGGCTGCCTGAGATACCTATGTACATCATTAGTAGAGACACCATTTTGGGGACCGCTAAATTCAACACTGCTGTTAGCAATGCTGTTAGCTACCACTCATAAATATTTTGATGCTGAACAGATATGAATACACCTGAAAATTTAGCAAATCATTTCATCATATTTGTACAAATGAATGCATATCCAACTGTGGTGGAGTTTCTCTCAGGATAGCCATCTATATTGCTAGCTATTTTTTGTGGAACTGTTGATCATCTGTTAGCATGTTCAGCTAATGTAAACTAAGTGTCTTTTAGAATAACTCTGAACTGCAGGCTGAAAAGTATCTGTCCGTTATTAAGGGTAATGAAATGGAGTTTCAAACATGCAGCTGTTAGTGATTAGCAGGATAGCTTGCAAGCTAGCAGGAGGAAGTAAGGTGTATAGAGGAGTAAATCCAGATAAGTGAATACAAAAGTCTGTCAAGTCCTGTGTATTTGAAAATAAATGTTTGCTACTCAAGACCATATTTCCGTTTCCTAGCAAAGTTAATGCTAGTCATTTCTAATAATAATAGCTAATACACTAATATGCCATGTGTTTATAACTATATAATAATAATAAAAATCTTCTCCAGGCTAATATAGCTGAACTCCACTTGCCATATGTCGTGTTTGTCTACATGCAGCAACTGATTCAGAGTATATTCAGAGTTACCTTTATTTCCAGACGTAAAACTAAAATATGAACAGAAAATCCGACAACAGCAACAAAAAATGAGTGTTCAATGTTTTTTTATTATTTTTTTTATTATTATTATTATTGTTTATCCATGCTATATGAGCTTATGGAGAAATATATGTCCATATGTTAAAGTACATGTGTGCGAGTGCAAAGTAGTTAGCGCGTGCCTTCTCAAAGTGCTAAGGGGGTCTCAGTAAAGTGCGCTAGCTAGGGTAGTATCATGCATGCAGCCAGAAAAGACACTAAGTTATAAAGCTACGTCACGATACATCAGCTCAACACGGACCAACGTAAAAGAAAATCCTTTACTACGACAAGCAGAAAAGGTTGATTGCGCTTACATGCCAGATCACATTAGCTACAAGGCTGGTCAGGACTGGGAAAGGTTCTCAGACTATTGCACATTAAGCATTTCCTCTCTTTAATCTAATCTAAAATAAGGTGCTGATAAATATCCACAGAATATCAACTGACAGTTCAGACTAGAAACATGAAACCATAAATACAATGGTACAATATATTAATTAACATCATCATTGTCAGACCGGTTGTGGGTTTTTTCCTTCGTCTACTCTTGCGATGCATTGTGATAATTTGCCAGGCTTTGACTATTAAGCTAAGGAGTGGATGGATGATGTGGATTCTGCTGTGGCTGACTCGAGAGGTTGCAGCCCTGCACAATATTCATTTGCTCTTCTGGGCCTTCTGGGCAGACTTGGTGATCTTGCCTGAAGTGGGCGTCTTCTTCTCTACGCCCTTAATGACGCCCACTGCCACCGTCTGACGCATGTCACGTACTGCAAAGCGCCCTGAGAGAGAAACCAACCAGCAATGTTATTATTCACACTTGCGGATCACGTCGATAAGACAAATAGATCATCAGAAATAGCGAGACCTTACCAAGAGGAGGGTACTCGGAGAAGCTCTCCACACACATAGGCTTGCCTGGTATCATGTCCACAATGGCAGCATCACCAGACTTGAGCGATTTGGGGTTGTCCTCTAGCTTCTTCCCTGAACGACGGTCAATCTTCTCCTTCAGCTCAGCAAACTTGCAGGCGATGTGGGCGGTGTGGCAGTCCAACACTGGCGCATAGCCAGCGCTGATCTGACCAGGGTGGTTCAGGATGATGACCTTCATGTAGATGAAAAACAGGAGATAAATCTTATGGCCCCAAGAGGCGATGGTTCTCTTCCACGAATAGCAACCTTGTCTTTCTCACTAGCTAATACTGTTGGTTTGCCCAGTTTTCAGTCCTCATGATGACAACGTGAAAGCATTACCAGCTATGAAAAATCGGTATGAAAGCTTGCAAGCAAGCATGCAAGCTACGATTCAGCTTTTTCAAGTTCGCATTCAAAAGGCACTTGATCAGAAATGCGTGCTATTACAGAGCCGTCTGCTCACCTGCGCAGTGAAGGTAGCAGCTTCCTGTGGAGGGTCATTCTTGCTATCGCCAGCAACATTCCCACGACGGATATCCTTAACAGAGACGTTTTTCACATTAAATCCAACGTTATCACCGGGCAATGCCTCAGACAAGGCCTCGTGGTGCATTTCTACAGATTTAACCTCAGTGGTCACATTCACAGGGGCAAACGTCACAACCATGCCAGGTTTCAGGATGCCGGTCTCAACGCGACCGACTGGGACTGTACCAATACCTGCGAAAGAGGACAAAGCATAGCTCGGCTGAGTGCTATCTCTGAATTCAGGTTTTTTTTTTTTATATCATCCTTGATTGCAGCATCGCAAACTTTGATAACATTTGCAGTGAGCAGCTGCTATGATTTTCACACTCATGACTAAACCTATCAGCTTTGGAAAAATCCTCCTGTCTGGGCTGACAAATGTGTTTCCTCACCTCCAATCTTGTAAACATCCTGGAGTGGGAGGCGCAGTGGTTTGTCGGTTGGCCGGCTTGGAGGCTGAATGGCATCCAAAGCCTCTAAAAGAGTCGTTCCTGAGATGCTCCCTTCCTTGCGGTTGATCTTCCAGCCCTTAAACCAGTTCATCTGTGAAAAGCATACACATAGATTTCAGCCATTTAGACTCTATTATGTAACCGAGACATTCTATACCATATTAAATGTGTCATCATGGTACATCTTCGATGTCTGTATGTACTGCTTTGATCAATAACTTTTAAGCGATTATTCATGCTTAGCATTTTACTAACATTTGGGCTAGCCTCCAGCATGTTATCTCCGTTCCAGCCAGAGATAGGCACAAAGGCCACTGTTTCAGGGTTGTAGCCAATCTTCTTGATGTAGGTGCTGACTTCCTTCACAATCTCCTCATAGCGCTTCTGGCTGTAATTAGGTTCTGTGGAGTCCATCTTGTTGACACCCACAATCAGCTGCTTCACACCGAGCGTGTATGCCAGCAGGGCATGCTCTCGGGTCTGACCGTTCTTCGAGATGCCGGCTTCAAACTCGCCCACGCCTGCTGCCACAATTAGCACGGCACAGTCTGCCTGTGCTCACAGACAGAATAGGAGAAGTCATTCGATAATCTGCTCAATGTAATCTTTGACATATTTACCCAGGAATTTTACTACAAAATTCACATGCGTGAAATTAAACACACAACAATGCTTAAGATATTCTAAAATCTGGGCATCAAACTCCGATTTCAAGAAACAGACCTGGGAGGTACCGGTGATCATATTCTTAATAAAGTCTCTGTGTCCAGGGGCATCAATGATGGTGACATAGTATTTGCTGGTCTCAAACTTCCAGAGGGAGATATCAATTGTGATGCCCCGCTCCCGCTCAGCCTTGAGCTTATCCAGAACCCATGCATATTTAAAAGAACCTTTACCCATCTGAAAAAAAGTCAGAGGTCAAAAGCCGCTAAAGTTCATACAAGAATGTTGCATTTTCGTTGAGCCAAGAAGAATTAGGTCATATTAATATAGATACTAAACTGCACTACATATTGTCCTATAAAACAAGATTATTCATTCTGTAGAGACTATTTGCAAGCTTTCTGTAATATTTTTTAAGTGAATGAAATCCCTATAAATGTAACACTTCAACATTAAATAAATTAACTGAGTGTTTCACCTCAGCTGCCTCCTTCTCAAACTTTTCAATGGTCCTCTTGTCTATGCCACCGCACTTGTAGATGAGGTGCCCAGTGGTGGTGGACTTCCCAGAGTCCACATGGCCAATGACGACTATATTGATGTGCAGCTTTTCCTTTCCCATAGCTTTGGGTTTGTAGGATTACTTTAGGGTAATAGAGGCTACAGTAGGACACAAACTGAACAATTAATTCTACACAAAGGATAATTTATTCATAATGTGATGATTGCCCAATAAAGTAGAACAAGGAGTTGTTACCGTCCATGACATGACATAAAGAAACCAGTGGCTAAGGTTGTCAAGCTGGTAAACCATTTGCTAGCTTGTCAAAATTTTCCAGCTTCTTTGTTACATGACTAAACTGATCAATAAATCTTGGAGATATTCGAATTGCCATGCTGTTATGATATTTTGTTCAAAATAACTTGTTTGCAATATAGAAATAGTATTGTATAAATATAGTCTACCAACTTCACCAGCTCTACGTGTGGTTTGTCCACAGGTAGCTGGTCAGATTAAACTGGATTTTTTTTCCCAACAGGAATGTGAAAGTACAACATTTATGTTGTCTTCGGTTGCACACGTGCACCTTTTGTACTTCTGTTGTCTTATATGTAGCACCTTGATCCTTGAGAAACGTTGTCTCGTTTCACTGTACACCCTACCACATGTATATGCTGAAATGACAATAAAAGCCACCTGAACTTGAACTTGAACTAAACTGTCCACTGACATCATGGAAATGACGTTTTGTATGACTTGGTACGTCTGCTATGAGGATACTGGTAACAAATCTTACAGATATTCATATATTTCTCTTTGACATCAGCATTATATGTATATCAAAAACAGAAAAATTGGTATTCACTAATTCTGGGACCTACATAATAGCAGCAAAATGATAAAATCTAGCGAACTGGGACTTTTTTGAACCTCCATAATTGTCAAGCTTAAAATCTGGCTGGCGAAGTTGCTAGTTATGTAACAGCGCACATTTCAATTTGGGTCGTGTGAAATATAAAAAAAATTAATCAACAAGTTTAGTTGATGGTCATATATCTGGTCTAATAAAAAGCACTTTGGGCTTATTACCAGTCAATTTGAGTAAGCACCAAATAAAGCCGTTAACATCCTCCTCACTATACAAAGTAGCATCTTCAAAGTGGAACAACCTTCAAACAAGTTTTAAAAGGTTTATTTCGTGGTGAAGAAGAAGAAGAAGAAGAAGAAGAAGAAATGTAGGCCTATACAACTCAAAACATGTAGATTCACCACCCCATCTGGTTTGGCTTGTGGCATTTCCCTGAGGAATTATCCACAAAGTTGGGCCTTTTCGAGCTATATTTTGGTATATTTTTTAAAATTTAGCACTGTATATGCTCATAAACAGTCGTCACTGGGCCTTGAAAAAAAGCCTTAATAAAGGCTGAAAATCAGCCGGCCATGTTTTCCTCAGCCGTTGCGTTGTCTAGGTAACAAGCGCGCGAGCCACCTATGCGGCAAATTCTAATCCGAATCAAATCAAACGGGCACGCGCTTCATGGCTATTTTATACACAGAAATATGTTTCGACGTCGCGCGCCGTGCTCCAGATCACCCGTTAAAAGGAGCCTGTCTAACGGCAATTACATGTTAACGTTAACAGCCATGTATAAACATGTCACATGACGGCGAGAATGCAAACGGCACTGCGCCGCGCGCATCAATACAACCCGCAACATGGCGCGCGAAGACGATAACATTTTAAGGTCGTGTTAAAAAAAAAAAAAAAACAGCAACAACAAGAGCGCTTCGTTTATTTCCTCCCTAGAAATAAAGCCGTTGAAGCCACACCTCACATGCTACGTTCACAATTTCTCACACACACGCAATAAAATAGCCTACAGAGCTGTTTATACCAGAGAGACGTGCAACAAAGACGCATAAAAATGTTTATATATAACAAAATATGCTGTATTTATGTAATATCCGACCTTGAGGGCGATGCTGGAAGCCTGACGCAGTAGCAGCGCGGATATACTGATGGTCGGGTCCCTCAGATACTGTACGGAGGCTTGGATACCGACAATGACGTCTGCGAATAGAAGCAAGACGTAATATCTGAGTCCTCCAGCAGATGGCGCACTCAAACAAGGGGAAATGGCAGATTAGACACTGATAAACATGGCTAACCTGTGTACTTGTTAAGAGCAAGAAAAACACACAAAACAGAATAAAGAAAATGTATTGAACACTTAAATATCACAAGGTTTGGCATCAAACATGCCTGTGTCTCATAGCAAATGAATAATGGCCCAAGGGTAGCTTACACTATTCATCTAACTCATACACTCTCAAAAAAAAGGTACCAAACTGTACTTTTTCTTGTCACTGAAGTGGGAGCGTGACGGATATGTAATATGTGACGGATATGTGATATGAAATATGTGACGGATAGTTTAAGTGTATCTATTAGCAGAAAGGGAGTATATATACCATTATACTTATGAAATTCATACGTATGTTCTCATCCATCCATCCATTATCTATACCGCTTTATCCATCTGGGTCGCGGGGAAGCTGGAGCCAATCCCAACATCTTCGGGCGAGAGGCGGGGTACACCCTGGGCAGGTCACCGGTCCACCACAAGGCCAACACAGGCAAACAACCACACACGCTCGCATTCACACCCACGCATGCATGGGGAGAACATGCAAACTCCGCACAGAAAGGCACCCTGGGTGACCCGGGGATTGAACCCAGGACCTTCTTGCTGTGAGGTGACAGTGCTAACCACCACACCACCGTGCCCCCCGTATGTTTTGATTAGTTTATAATTAACTGTAACTACAAATTGTTGTATTTTCGTAAGCTTAGAATGAGCCCTTTTTATCTACATAGGGCAATGGTCCACCTCTAGGGAGCTGCCATGTTGTGCCACTAGAGTAGCCCAGAATGGACAAACCTTTAGAGAGCACCCTCCTCGTTTCTCATTTTTACAAGTGGCAGTGTGAATCTGGAAGGAAGGACCAGAAGAATGAAAAAAAGAAGAAAGTATGACAAGGAAGAAGAAATAAGAAGAATCAGTGTTTGCTGGTGTTGGCTAACAAGTTTAAGAATCCAATTTTTGAAAAATGGAGGATCATACTTATTATTTAGCAAAGAAAAAGCGAGTGTGAATATAAGTACTTGTATGTATGCCATGGGCACCTAACGGTCACTGTAGGTTCTAATACACACTTGGAAAGGAAGGGGTAAGGGAGGGGCACTCAGGTGGTTGAATCCTACATAGTGGCCCTATAAGGAGCTTATTAATTGGTGTAATTAAAAATACACCACATGCGCATTCACAGGTAAAAAGGTAGAAACTAATGGTAACATTTGATGGTACCACAACAGCAACAAGGAAATGTTATTTATTTCTGAGTGTATATAGTCTTGGAATGAGTGGCATGCCTATAAATCAGAATCTTTATTTATCTAATTATTTATCTATATATCTAAGCCTATATTGAAATTCCACAAAAATACAAGTATTTGTTGCATTTTAAGCTTTTTGTTGACAGCATGGTTATGCCGCAGTTAACACTGTCACTTCATAGCAAGAAGGTTCAGACCTGTCGGCCTTTCGGTGTGTAGTTTGAATGTTCTCACTGTGACTGCGTGGGTTTCCTCTGGGAGCTCTGGTTTCCTCCCATAGCCCAAAAACATGCAGATTAGGTCAATCAGCTACTCCGTTGTGAATGTGAGTGTGAATGGTTGTTCGTTGTTCGAGTGTGTACCCCGCCTCAAAGTCAGCTGGGATTGAATCCAGCATCCCCATGACCATTAATAGATAAATAGTATAGATAATGGACAGATGGATGGAAACATTGTAGGCTATAACTTTAAGGTAAGTCCTGAACATTTTGACTTATTTTTTGTATAAGGCAGTTCCTGCATAAATCCTATGTTCACTCTTAGTGAATAAAGTAATATGGTAAATTACGTAGGCTAGATAAAATATTGTAGCCAAAATTGAATTTATATAGCCAATTCTTTAATTTCTTTTTTTTCACTCATACAGTCATGTATGAATGGTCATTCATACAGGAATTTAAATGAAAAATGGCTTGATGTTCCATATAATACCTGAATCTGCCATACACATGAGCTTGTGTTTAAAAAGCACTGTTTATAATGTTTGTGATTAAGTTTTTTTCCATCACTAAGAAGCTGCTATATATAATTCTCCCAGCAGAGGGAGCAATTTAGTTACGTCTAAAGACACACACATCTTTGTGTGGACACTCATTAACATAATACATTTCCGAGCGCCTTACCGTAACCTTAACCATCACAAGTAAATGCCTAACCTAACCCTTACTCTAACCCTAACCTAAACCAAATTCTACCCTAAATCCTAAAATCAAGGCTTAACCCTCAAACAGCCCTTTGAAAAGTGAGGACCAGCCAGAATGTCCTCACTTTCCAAAAATGTCCTCACTCTATGAGTTAAATATGTTTTTTGGTCCTCATTATGTAGCAAGTGCAAGCACACATATATTTATGGTTTGTTGATATATTTTATTGCTTTATTATGAGAACTTTATACAGCTAAGTATGAATCTTTTAGGGATAGGGATATTTGTTTCAATCATTTCCTTCTATCAATACATTATCTCTAAGAAGCTGTATCTATGTCATAAAGCAGGCTGAGGTCTTTAATGGGACTTAGTCCTATGTTATTTCTGTTAGGGACTGATTAAGCAATACATATTTAATGGCAATTAACACATTATTTTTGATATCTTTTTTAATCTATAAGTATGTGCTATTTCTGTGTCTTTCAGCTGTTGGCACCAGAATTTCTCTTCATGTGTACTCAAATACATTAGAATGTTCCTATAAGCTTTGTATCTAATGGCTTTATATGTTATATTGTTCGATGTCAGAATTTTCCCCCAGAATTTTCTACTATTAAATCGGTTTTATGAATCTGGACCCGGTGTGCAGCCTTAGCTATTTGAGGCAGAGGACAGTTTGAAAACAGACAACCCAATATAAATTCATGGTAAGAAATCTGTTAGGAAATACAGAGAAAACCATTTGGATGAAACCAGAGAACCCAGAGGAAACTCCCAAACATAGGGAAAACATCTGAATGTCCACACATACAGTAACCGAAGTTGAAGAGCAAACCCAGGACCTTTGAGCTGGGAGGTGGCAATGCTACCCACTGCACCACCATGCCATGGTAGCTCAGTGATCCTGTGTGAATGCTTATACCGCTTATAGTTACAAATGGCCCTGCTTACTCTCTATGGGATTTGCAGGACCTTTGCGAAAGGTCTTTGGAGAGACTCAAGTGGTTTGAGATGATAAACAGAAACACAGCTGCTTTCCACTGCATCAGCCAGCTCCACACACAAACACAGACACTCCAAGATGGAAAAGTATCACTTGTTCAAGGCTTGGTGTGCTTCCCAGCTTTAAAAGTAGCTGGAAACCCAGAGTTTAGAGCCAGTGGAGAGAAACTGAAATCACACCAAGTATGTATTAATAAATATTGTGTATTCAAATCAAAGTTCATTAACATTAGTGTGTATAATTCAGGTGTATAACTATCCAAATCAGTTCTTAAGTAATTACAGATTATTAAATAGTTCAGTTTTTAAATATCCAAAACACCCCAAAAGAGTATTAAAAGAAATGAGGAAATGTCATTCTGCTTTACAATTTACATGACTTTGTGTCTACAAATTGCCTTTGTCACTGTGTACAGTATTTTGCAGGACCATATTTAATGACAACTTTTCAGATGAGGCTTAAATTAGTCATGTCGTGGGAGTATCTTTGTTGTCCATGCTTCGTGTTATGCTAAAGAAGGCCTCAGTGATTAAATCTGCAGCACTCGTGGCCCGGAGCGTGTGGGAAATGAGTGAATATTGGGAGATAAAATAGATCACCATCTGTCCGAGAACATAGTGCCAAGAAACTTATCAGACTGCTCTAAGAAGGTTTTGGACTACGTCCCAAACCACATAATACCATACTGCATGTTTAAAATTGTATGCAAACTATTTTTACATAATATTTTGTACAGTACTAGTTGTTGTCTCAACACTTCCATCTGTCAAGAGTCTGGTAGCGATGTCCTTATTTGCTTATATTAAGTTTATCCTAAATGGTTCTATGTTTGGAGAAAGGAGTGGGTCCAAGATGAAGCTTGGACATTTTTAAGAGGTGTTACCTTGTAGGTAGGAACTATCATTGTAATCTTACATAATAGCTATTTATATTTGTCATATATGTATACTTTTCTTCTCCCATGATTTTTAGAAATAAGGATGATGCAACTTCCTGTGGAACATTTGACTTCCATATGAAAATTCCAAATGTTTAACAGGTAACAGTGTTGTGGAACTGAAATGTAGGCCTATGTTTTTCATAACCTATAACAGAGGATCCGTGGACAAGATAGTAAACAGATTCACACCCTGGGTTAGATTGTAAATTCCAATACCTAAGCAAGTTGTCAGTTTAAAGGTCTTTCATGCCTCATTTTTTTTCACATAAAAAAAATTATAACCTTGATAGGTCTTTGTTTTAATATTCAATTCTCATCAACCCTTTCCACTTTCTTGTTTCATAAGTCTTCTTTTTTCTAATTTTCATGGATGTCATTTAAACATTTCCTTCAGAAGCTAGATGCTTGTTGGCTTAACCAAAGGCCTTATCAAAGTGCTGCATGGTAACTGCATTTACGAGAAGTTGAGATTTATGAGGGTGTGTTTATTGCAGAAGCTTTCCAGTCAAACCCAGAACTTTAGGACTGTGTGCATAGAAACAGCAGTACATACCGTTTATAACCACTCCCCTGGACAGTACTGCTTTCTCATGCTTTAATGTAAACGAGTGATTTGTGAGAAAGAAACACATATCAGCATCAAGAATCCGAATTTTCCAAATTTATCCTTCTCACAGACTCGCTCTCTTTTTCTTTCCCTCTCTTTCCTTCAGTGCCACTTTGATTGGGTGATATTTTTATAAATCTAGGTCCGGAGGCCACCTGGGGAAAACAGCACCAAATTCAGGCCAAGTACAAAGGATGTCAGTAATATATTACCAACCAATAGCTCCCTACCAGTGAATAACTAGAAGCAAGGCATTATTCTATAAAAAAGAAAGAAAAATAAGGAAGAAAGAAATAGTACATTGGAAGCAAATCCTGTCAACTTGGATATCAGTACAGCTTTATAGGCATAAAGTCGGTTTCTTAAAAGATACGGTAAGAGACACATTTGCTTATTTTTGTTTCTCTAATGTACTTTGATTTTTTGGCATGCGTCTATTTTTAACGTGGAATGTGTCTTGAGCTTATTTAACCAAAATAACTTATTGTTTTAAAGACATGCTTCCAAAAAAAACCCAGTTTGGCTGTCACAGTTATAGTCCAGCAAACTACATTACAAGATCCTAGATTGGTAAAAATGCAAAAATTGTGATAGTCACCACTTGTTTCTGATTTGAGATCAGTTTTGTGATGTGTGAGGTAAAATTTTAGGCTGAAGGAACTGAATTAGGATATAAAGTCTGTATGTGGAGCAGATTACTTATAGCATTTTCATCTATGCATATGAACAGTCAGGATTCAGCGATGAAGTAAACTCTTCCCAGTGGGTCAACCGTTCACCTATTTAATAGCCTAAAATGGAACTAAATTTTAAAAGTTGGTTTTACATCACCACACAGTATTGCTCACTCAGGCTCTGTGTGTTTAAACCAAAGCTGTTGTAGCACAGGTCTGTTTCTGAAGAGTGCTGATTGACAGAGGATCAGTAGAGATAATCTACTCTCAATATGTAGTGGCTGTAAAATGCCATCTGTCAGAGGATTCACTCTCTCACAGTCTCCATCAGACATACTTAAAGTTCACTGCAAGCCATGAGCCACAATAACATACATTTGAGCTACACCAAGATATATCACCAGTTTATCATATTTCTGGGATAAAATTACTGTCCAACTTTTGCTTTCATAGTTTTGCCCTAGAGCTACTAAGAAGTCTTTCTCACACCAAATATTTTCCTTAAATATAGGCACAAATCGTTCTTCAGATTACATTGTTAACCTAGACTGTGTGGCCAGAAGTATGTGGACATCTCACCATCACACCCATAAGTGGTTCTTCCCCAAACTGTTGGGACAAAGTTGGAAGCAAACAATTATATAGAATGTCTTTGTATGCTGAAGTGTAACAATTTCCCTTCATTGGAACTAAGAGCGCCAAACATGTTCCATCATGATAATGCCCTGGTGCACTAAGCCAGGTCCAGCAAAGGGGGCACTACTCAGCAAAGGGGGCCCTACTCTGCAAAGGGGGCCCTACTCTGCAAAGGGGGCCCTACTCTGTGATTTGGAATAGGCACATATACTTTTGGCTATGTAGTATACATGTTTTTAAACAGAAAGTTGAGCTAAATTTTATGGTCAAGGTGGAACAATTCTGTTGCCAGGTTTTGGGATCATGGTCTATGAGATGAACTGATTTTGCTGAAAAAAGAATTCCAGTTTTATTAGATGGCTGCCCCAGAACTGTACAGTGTTTGGTCATATGGTTCATTTTTTATGAATATTATTATCTTATATGATATTATATTATATTATATTATATTATATTATATTATATTATATTATATTATATTATATTATATATTATATTATTATATATGACATATATAGTAGTCATTGTAGTTATATATAGTAGTTATATAGTCTCATTTTGTCATAATCCTTATGAGAGAGTCTGAAGAACAGGACATGGGTTTTTCTTTAAAGACATTTACAGTAAAGTTCTTGGGTAAAACTGACTTCCATAAATTTTTAGCTACATTAACCTCATCATTCCATTGAAAATCTAAAAAAGGAAATGTCAGACAGCTGCTGAAGCACACTTCCAAAATCCTCACAACTTAACTTATTAATCCTCTCGTCTCCTCTCGTCAGCCATGACCTGAATGTGTTTCAGAAAGACAAAAGCTCCTCCATGTCAGTTCTGCTTTGGAAGAATGGCTCAAGAGAAGATTGTACTTATTTCACTTGACAGTCCCAATCTCATGAGGCCCTTTTGGGAACCAACATTTCACAAATAACCCATATATAATGGCACAGACTCCTCTAACACTGTACAGTCATTAAAGCGAGCCTGTTTTAATGTCTTGTTTTTCAGAAATAAAGGAAATTTGAAGACTATTTAAAGGCAAACACTTTTAGTGGTTTTATGTCAAAAGCTGGCAAGTATGACCCCTTTAGAAGGCTAGAATTGTTAACCATAGAAAGAACCTCTGAGGGATTTTTTCTCCTGTAAAAGTCGAAACTCCATGTAGATAACAAACATGACATGATGTTACGGTGTTAACAAACGCTGCCTGATGTCAGATTGTTTAATTTACAACATGGAAATTGTTAGGAAAGTGTGATTTGTGTGGTTTAAGGTTCTCTTTCCATAAAAAAAAGTTCTACATTTTCTGAAACCTTTCCTTGTAAAGCACAACCTTACTTAAGGCGCCATGAGCTTACGAAAAGACGTTACAGGTAATTATACACTAATGTAAACATACTTTTGAATTCCATAAGTATATTATTGAACATATACTTCATTTCTGCTAATAGATTTATATCTTTATATCTACATTTTTATTTTATAACATTTTATACATATCTTCTATTTTTATTTTGTATTTTATTTTATTCTTAATGGGACGGGCACCGCAAATCCATTTCACTGCATGTCGTATGTATGTATGTATGTATGTATGTATGTATGTATGATTGTGTCTATGACAAATAAAATTTGAATTTAGATACCCTCAAAATCCTACATAATGGACCTTTAATGAATACGAAGAATGATTGAATGAATGAATGAATGAATTTCTTGTAGGTTGCTCATAGAAACTTTTAAGGGTTTTGAAACAAACTGGATTTCCCTTTTAAGTGCTAGATGAAGCTTTGTACAGTCAAAAAAAAAAGGCACAATCAATTAGATATCAATTTCAGATCTGGCTTTTCCAAACTTTCTGTCACCTGTTGCTTTCAGAAAAATCTTACGACATTCCTCTACTACTAACTGTCTACCAGTAATGTTGGCTGAGCGAGCTAGTAGGCAAATTAGGAATTTTTCCCACGGCTCTCCCCCCCTCTTCTCCGCGCGCCGCCTTCCTACGCGCACACGCTCGCGCGCTCCCGATAAACCTTCTCGATCGGGAGCGCGCACTCGAGGATAAGGTTTGCTTCCCGAGCTGGTTCACAGAGCGAATCCTGCAGGCAGCGAGGCGCTGGAGGGTGTGACAAGTTTGGTCTGGTCGCTTCAGAATGTGGATAATTCTGTCAGTTCCTCCTCTGTTGATATGCATGGAGTTATGGTGAGTTTGATCGAGGTTTATTGTCCCTGTCTGTGATCTTGTCAGAATTAAAAGACAGCTCGGCAGACTCCTTATTAACACCGGAGTCACACTAATGTTAATACAGACACGAACTGTATCTTTTTAGATCTTTAGACACTACAGTGAAACACTAAAGCGGGAGAGGTTTGAGATGTAATATGACCAAATGTTACTTTGAATAAGTTTTGTTGCTTGCACTTGTTTTGACTGATCTAAACCATGCCTAATTAAAAATAAATAAATATTTACAGACTCATTAACAGCTCTAAAATAAATAAGGCAAGTAATCTACTACTAAAGTACTCCAAGGCAATCCAGTTGCAGTGGTTGAAGAACTAATACATTCAACTGAAATTAATTAATTAATTTTTACTGTTATGTCAAGATATGTCTAAATATTGATGTTTCTTTTCTTTAGGTAACAGCACATCAGAACCATGTGGTATTCTTCAAGACCCCGCTGCAACTAGAAAACCCATCATTCCTGTTTAAGGCTGTGTAGAACATGCCAGCAATAAAGCACATGAAAACTACAGGCTGATTTTTAGCTCGCATCTTTTATCCGCTTCTATCTGCCTTGGCCAGATTTCACGATTTGATTCACAGATTGAAAATGATCAAAAGTGAACCCAAAAGTGACCGAGTGCTAAGGAGTGCCTCTCCTCACAGAAATGCATACAAATCAGACTTCCACTCCATCAAATGCTCCTTCGAGGGCCCGTCCGTCCTGTACTCCTATGGAGGTAGCGAGGCGCGAGGCAGACCGTCAGGGAACCGGGTGAATGAAATCAAAAACATCTTTCTTCAAATGGATGCCCAACAGCCACAGGACAGCGCAAACCAGTCCAAGTCTGGAACGGCTAAATTGCAACGAAGCTCCACCTCATACAGGTCTAGCATGGGAAGTGCCTCCAGTATGGAATCTGGCCCCTCGGAAGTGGTACGGAAATCTGAGGACATCTCATTTGACAAAGTGGCACTGGCTGAGAAGTTCTCAGAGACCAGAAAGCTCTTTGAAAGTGGACTACCAACAGACAGACATGCGCCTGGTAGATCCGTCAGCCGAGCTTCTGTGCGTAGCGTTTCAGAGGAAGCAAGGTGTGTGAAGAAGCTGACAGAAAAGACCGACCAAATTCAGATAATCGGAGAAGAACCAAAAGAAGACGAGGACAGAGGAAGAACTGAGCGTGAGACACTGCCACACAAGCCTGCAGTGATGATGAAGAATGCAGGACCTATATCCAGAAGACTGGAGAGCTTCATGTTAGACAGTGACAGTGAGTCTTTGTCTGGCCCATCTGTCTCAACTCGTTCTCAAAGTCCAAGTAATCATTCCCAACCTCCATCGTCCCCAAACAGCGAGCATTCAGATCCACCTTTGTCACCAGATAGTGAAGGTTCTCCCACATTATACTCTCTGTGGCCTGAAAGCCCTTCTGGCCAGGCAGGTGCAGACTTAACTTCACCAAGTGAGTCCCAGTATTCACCTATGCCGGTGAATGGTGTCTGCGCAGGTGAAAGCCCTTGCTGGAGTAGCCCTAGCACAACCACCACAATGGACAGTGCTAATGAAACTTCAGTTTCCATTGTCTCAACAGAACCAACTATTCTTTTTAAGAGTGAGAAGCGTCATCGTTTGTCTCTAAGCAGTGGTTCTGTCAGTCCTTCAGGAGATAGAAATGAATGTTTGGAACAGATTGTCTCCAAAGGGAAGCAACACAAGGGGGAGTTTGGCAGCCCGGGTCTGTCTACGGTGCGAGCTGAGTTAGTGGTGGTCCATAATGAATCATCAGAGGGTGAGAGCAATGAGGAAGATCGCATTGCAGATGATGTTTTTGAGGAAGTCAAGAATGAGCAACCTCCTACAAATCTTCCTTCAGAAAAAAAGCTCATAGACAGCAAGGAGGTCCAAATCATATACCATGAAGATAAATCAGGGAGGGACTTTAGGATAGGGGAGGAGAGAAAGAAGGAGAGGATGGACGGAACGATGGTTGTAGAAGACAAGGATCAGGAAATGCAGGAAAAATTGGCTGAGGATAAAAGTTTGCACAAAGGGGAGCAGAAGGAGGAAGAGGAAGATAAGAAGGGGAAAGCAGTAGAAGACCAGGGAGAACATGTACAAGAGGAACTATGTCCACACAGTGAGATGAAAACTGAGCAGAAAGTGAGGGATGAGAAGGAAAGTGCCATGCAGAACGAGCAGGGGGAAAGCGAAGAGAATATTGATGATAATGATGTGGTAAAAGAGACGTTAGAGGAAGAGGATGATGAAAATGATGTTGAAGAAGTGACCATGGAGGAGAGACAAGAGGAAGTGAACGAGGACTCTGCTGGGAAGAGACCTTTGATATGTGGGATTGAGAATGCTGCTTTTGTGGACGACCGGGAAAGTAAGTTGGACTATCAGCAAAAGGGACGGCACACTGGACCAGACTATGACCAGTTTCAGGAATATGAGGAGCTTCCAGGGCTCTCCGAAGAAGACGACCTCAGTCCAAGGAGGAAGATCAGATTCTCCACTGCTCCTATCAAGGTATGGCTAACTTAACCTAGTATTTTCATGCCTGTAAAAGCACTACTTGGCCTTAATGGTAGGTGATATATTTAGTTTTGTGGAACACCTAAGCTATTTATCTAACCTTGCTTACTAGCATTAACCAAAACTCTGACTTTCCAAAGACCTGCTCTGTCTGTATTGGTCAGTCCCAGCACCTTCTTTTGATGGAAAAATTTCCTTGTGTGTTTTATCTTAGTCTATCCTTCCTCTACATTTTTATACAAGATCTCACATGCTGATAAAGGTGTTTTGAGTACCTACATGTTGTGCAATCATGGCAACCAAAGAGCAGGTTTGCTGTTCTTCATATGTTTTCAATAGTACTGTGTAGGTAAGAAGGTCTGATTCTAGATCAGTAAATGGTGCACTCAACTGAGAGGAAACAATCCACTATTTAAACGAAGGTCCTGTCTGAGCTTGCATTATTTCAGGCATGTCATTTTTTGCCTTTTACAGTTAACATGGAAAGAGAACCATAGAGGGAGAAAGAGAAATAGCCTCAGGTATAGTTAATTTCTGTGTACAAAGCTCAGCTTGACGTGGAATAAGGATTGGAATTGGCATTGGAATTGAAATTCTTTCACAGGTTGTGACCAAATGGTCAACAAAGGTTAATTCTATCTATTCAAGAGCTCTGAGGGTGTAGAAAAGTAAGGATCTTAGAGCAGTAATGTTGATCTGTGATGAGGTAAGACCTCACAAAATGTGATTCCATATACTCCTATGTTGATCTATTTGGTGAATAGGCAACGTAAAGCATTTTTTTTTCTTAATTATAAGGCCTATGAGGAAAACAGTTGTCAGATGATTTTAATCTTTGTTACTTTAAATTAACTTTCACTAGTTTAGTATTTTAGAGTTTCAGCACTTTCCGCATAAAACAGTTCATGGTCCGACAAATAAAATTTTTAAAATTCAGATCATGAGAAGACCATTGGGTTAAAACAATTGATGATTACAACCACTAATGAAACAAGAGCGAATATGTCATTTCTTATTATTTCCTGCTAATTTCTTGACTTTTTAAAGCTCACTTATTTCTGTTGTTTATATAAAAAAACAATGCTTAATCCATCTTGATCTGTCTTGACATAGGAGAGTGATACAGAGAGTGAGTCAGAGGCAGGGTCAGCATGTAGGGACAGTGGAGAGAGCTCTGTTGCTGAGGTGAGTGATGAAGGCTGCTGGGCAGTTAGGAATGAAATGCGTCT
>JAQQZR010000010.1:4570551-4600279 GCA_030068235.1 Notoglanidium macrostoma
TGTGTGTGTGTGTGTGTGTGTGTGTGTGTGTGTGTGTGTGTGTGTGTGTGTGTGTGTGTGTGTGTGAGAGAGTGAGTCTGATAGTCTGATGTCTGTTTTCTATGGTAGTGCACATTCACAGTAGTGTGTGTGTGTGTGTGTACGTTAAGTGTGTTAGCCGGTTGTAACTAATGTTAATTTTACATTCAAAAGGTGTTTTAGGAACAACAACAAAAAAAAAAAAAGAAGTGAATCTTTTCTTTAGCAGATAGCACATTTCCATAATATTTTAACTTATTTTTTTCTCTTATAGATTTAGTGTTTTTAAATTTCCTTCTATTATTTGGAGGATTTATTATAGCCGGCATCTTCCCATTTTCCTTGGTGCCTACGACGCACACTTCAGTTTCCTGTTCTTGTTCTTTCCAAGGTGTAGTTTGTAAATTAGGATTTTCCTCTGTTGTGTATCAGTGTAAGACAGATTAGATCAGGACTTGGATGTTAGTTGAGCTGCGTGTCTTGAATGACAGAGTGGAAGCTTTTTTTGTCTTGAGCTAAAAACAGGTTTCTCCGATGCCCTCGTAACTATTCTGTATACGTAAACAGTTTTTCTTGCTCATTAGTCTTACAGTACCATTATTTACTGTCCAAGACCAGTTATGTAAAATATTCCCACAAAAAAAACCACCTCACATTTTGTAAGATTACATAAACACACACACGCGCGCACACACACACACACACACACACACACAGAGTGTGTGTCAGTCGCTAGAGTGAGAAGTCAAGACGTCTGGCACTAGCAGGTGGGGCTAAATCAGGCTGCTTTCTGTGCTGCTGTGGTGTAGGAGAGATTTCACCCTTGACTAGTTCCACCTCGGGTCTTGCTATGCTTATTAGCGAGCTGAATCTGAAGCCTGAGACACAGCAGCTCCTTCCAAAAAAAACACGGTGGAATCCGAGCCTAATGTGTGACCTGATTACTGCGCTCACTCCTGTGGTTTCTCACTCTCATCTAGTCGTGCAGTTATAAATCTCATGCTTGCTTGTCTCTAAGAATAAACTGTGCTCTGTGTTTGGGGAAAAGAGATGTACAGAGGGAAAGAGAGACTCCTCTGTGCACGACTGCTGAAGAAAAGACATTGTTCAAAGGTGCACGGTTACGCCATGACAACAGGAAGGACTTGAACAAAAAGAGTTGCAGAAAATGTTATCCGTAATACAGGAAAAAATGTTGATTGTGACCTTAAGTGGTCTGGGTCTATATGGGGGAAGTGCTGTTCTGAGATTGTAGTGATAGTCCAGCTAGCATAACTAGTATAAATAAAAGAAGGTTACTGTAAACAATATTAACAGCTCAACAGGGCCTAAACTTTACTGTGTTCTAAAATGTGCCTTATCAAAGTTCTGAGACAGTTGTTAAGTGGATTTTTGAACAGCGGTGATATTATTGTCTAAAATGAAAGTCACATCAAAATCGAAGCATTTACAGAGAAAGTACAGAAATTATAGTAATTACAAAATGTAATGCAATAACTGATCATGGCTGTGGAGCCACTGTGTTGTTTTGTATGTTTCCCTGTAGGTTTGAAAGTTCAATCTTTCACCCCAGTGTATATACTTGTGTGCGGATTATGGACAGGATGGCAATAAAAATGGGCTTAACATAAGTAGACTAAGGAGAAAAAGAAAAGGGAGTGGCCTGATTGTGACTCTGTAGACTGATAGCTGATTTCTAGTCAATGTGTTTCTTTTATTAGTTCCTAGCATGCCAAAGTTTTTGCTTGTACTAGGCACACACCCACACACACACGTGCACACGCATACACTATCTGATATGCTTTAGTCTGCCAAATTAAACATAGCTAGGCATATGTTTAATATAGCCTTTCACTCAAGCATGCTGCAGCAATATAATAAATTCTGAAGCTAAAATAGGAATTGGTTTTCTTTTATACTTGCCGTAGGAACTGTCTATATCCGTGGTTCTCAAAGTTGGGTCCTGTGGGTTTGTGATTACAGTGGAGAACTACAACTTACCATTATCATTAAAGTTGATATATATTTCTAAATAATTTCAACTGAAAATTTGAAAAAACTGTTGGTTGGAATACTCCAATAAAATAGGAAAATATTATACATATTTAAACAATTTGTATATAGTTTGCTTATAAAATCAATCTTAAAAGTTATCCTAACTGTAAAGAGTCTAGATGAACCATATGTTCATCAGAAATTAATTTGGGCAGTGTCATTGTCTACCTTAATAATTAAGGGATTGAAATAAAACCGTGTGTACGTGTACGCTTTCTCTGCAGGTGTTCAGTACATACTCCAATGAGGAGTACGATCGCAGGAATGAAGAGGTTGACCCCGTTTCCGCGTCAGCCGAGTACGAGCTGGAGAAGAGGGTGGAGAAAATGGAAGTCTTCCCAGTGGAAATTCAGAAAGGTAACATATAAATGAAGAAATCACATTGTTACTTGGCGAGTGACGAGCTGTGCTTGGGTTGGTCACTGGGGTGTGATTTTAGGTGTCCTGGGAAATCAGTTCTATCAAGTGCAGGGAAATAACTTTGAAATGTTAAAACTTCTTTGAAAAAGTGATAATAATCTGGACTTCTAGTTATGGACTAGACCACGGTTATTCTTAACCAGCAATAAAAGTTGATTTAAAGGAGCGAAACCTATTTTTATCTCAATCGCTATTGTGACTGAGATTTCGCTTCTAATTATCGTTTTGGATTGATATTTTCATCATTTTTGTAGATTTATGCATATAAGCATTCCTTCCATAAGTGCACTGTGTTTTGTTTTCCTGCACTCTAATTTCCATTGTAGATTTGTTATCCTTAGTTTGCTGTAACATATTTCTGCACAGAACTGTATTCTCTTCAATGCACCTGAACTACCAGTGAAAGGTTTTTGCTATTTTCCCATTTAATTCATGAACTCCTTCAGATGTACTCTTGCTTTGCATTGGAAAGCTGTTGAGTGAACAACTACAAATATAAGCCAAATAAAACAAGTCTCCTTTACAACATGGAAAAAGTATGTAACGATCCATGTCTGACATCCTAACCGCTTGTGTGGTGTCCTTCTATACTCTGTCCTTCGTCTGTGACTGAGTGAGGCAGGGCCAACGGCTTGCATTGCAGCCAGAAAGCAACTTTTAAGGGTTCTGAACAAGAAGAAAAGGCTTGCGTTGACTAAAGAACACAGAAACTGGTGTGTCGAATATTGGTGTAAGGTGCTGAGGACTAATTAATCAAAGAAATCTGTGGTTCCTCAATGAGGTGTTATGGGCACCATGGCAACACGGAGTGTCTAGAATTTTATTGAGTGTCTAGAACAAAGTGAGCAACATTGAAAATGTAGAAAATCTTAATGTGTGCAAAAACATTTGACCGGTACGGTATATATCCTGTGTGTATTGGTTTGTTGGAACAGGAGATGAAGGTCTTGGGATCAGTATAATAGGAATGGGTGTAGGAGCCGATCAAGGTCTGGAGAAACTCGGCATCTTTGTCAAAACCATCACGGAGAAAGGAGCGGCTCAGCGCGATGGCCGGTAACTAACCCAAATCTTACGAAGTTTCTATTAAACGGTTCTAATAATGTGCTGTGAAAATATCGCGAGCCAGTTACTACTAGCTGCTGATTCTTATACACTACCCAGATTTACATTTATTGATCATTTTTACACTAAATAAATATGATGTGTCTATAATTCTATAATTGTGTCTGTAATTAAAAAAATAAATGTCTATAATTCACAAAATAAATATGATGCGTCTATAATTGTTGCATGCTGTGCCTTTGCCAGTATTGGGGTCAACGATCAGATCGTGGAGGTGGATGGGATCAGCCTCGTAGGAGTCACCCAGCTGTTCGCTGCCACTGTACTGAAGAACACCAGAGGACTCGTGAAGTATAAACACACACATAAACATGACTGAGCTCAAAAACGCATAACGAGTCAATTGTGTAATGTCAAGAAATTCAGGGTGAACAATCATCAGAATATGAACCGAAGAGCTTCATTATTAAGCAGTGTTTTCTTTGTGTGACTCCTTAACTGTAGTGTCTGGTTTTAGTGGTCATAGATCGTAGGGCGTGCTTGTGTTTGCTCACCGATAGTGCACACTGAGACTGGAAGACCAGTTAATGATTTATTACACTGGTGGCTTATCTGTACCTTATTCCTTTACTGCTACCAGTAAAGAGACGGAGAATCAAGAGTATGTCAGGATTTTATAGATAGATCAGGCAAGATATTTAAAAAATAAATAAAAGAAGTGCATTTCCACATTTTGGTGAGATATATATTTATGGAATTTTTAACTTTTTACAGGCAGAAAACTCAACTCTTTAATCTGTGTAGATTAAATTTACATGAGGTAACATCCCTTATGTGTCCAAATGCAGGTTTTTGATTGGCCGAGAAAAGCCAGGGGTTGACAGTGAAGTAGCTCGACTAATCAGTGAAACTCTGGAGCAAGAAAAGAGCCCGCAAAAACGGGCCCAACAAGATGATGACACTGTCGACCAGGAAACAGTGAAGGGAGAAAAAGTCCCCCGACTTGAAGAAGCTCAGCCTGAAGAGCAAACATCTCGCATCCGGCAGGAGCATGCTCACATCCATCAAGAAGACCAGCTACTAGCAGAAGAAAAGAAAAAGAGTGCTATGGAGGAGGTGAGAGAGAGACGGTAGTGATTGAGTGGGCAAGAGGCATTGCTATAAATCCTGGGGGATTTAAAGTGACCCTGTTTGATTCATGAACTTTTGATCTTTACATCAGTATCTAATTAGCCTGTATTGCTTGCTGCCGTAATGCAGGATGGAGTGACTCAAGTGGAAGAGCATGAGGAGGAGAAGAAAGAAGACGCAACCCTTGATTTGGCTCAGGAAGTGTTTGCACACCTGAAGAATCAAGGCATCGTTATTCCCGAGGACACAAATTGCACTGAGCTGGACCAAACATTCGAAGAGGTATGATGGAGGAAGATTGTACAACTGGACGCTGGCTGAGATTAACGTCTTACCGTGTTAAAGGAGGGGTCACTAACAATGAAGTCAAAACAAGCTTTCTTATGAGCTTCAAAATGGCTAGCATCAGCCATGGCATGATACAATGCCATTTCTACAGAGGTTTCAATCCTAAACTTAAGCAATAGCCTGATATTTGAACAGAACAATGCATGCTGGAGAAAATATTATCATTGTACACTTCTAAAATGTAAATCATCGTACACTCGTCACAAAAGATGTTATGCACAGTATGACCATTTGTGCAGAAAATAGCTGAATGAGAAATGAGTTCTGATGTGCAATTCCATCTCTGGGCCATGTCTCATACCTAATCTGTTTAATACACAATTTATGCAGTATTTATACATTTTTGCACGATGCTAAACTGGTAGCGACTGACTTCTTGTTATCAATATTTATCAGTGAAGCCAAAACTTCATACAGGAAACATGTTTTGGCTGAATTAAGCGTATGGGGAAAATTGCGTGCTTTTTTATTTATTTGAAAAAAGTTTGCCATTCGTACCAAAATGAATATGTCTAAGAATGTAATAACCATAAGGTTAATCTCCATAGATCTCTGTAGAATCTCCCTTGTGCGTGACTCCCAATGCTTTATGTACTATGCAATGCAAGCTTTCTCACACATTCTCTATGCCTAATCTATCTCTCTTACAGCTCCAAATAAAGCACAACACAACTCTAGTGGAGCTGAAGCAGATGAAGGAAAAGGTAAGCAGGATCTCTGCCATGGCCTCTGTGTTCATCTGCAAAACAGTGTGTCTGTACTGCGAACTGCAAAACAATGTGTCTGTACATGTTTCTGTAGCTGCGCGCGTGTGAAGCCGACCGCTTAGCCTGGGAAGCTCGAGGTATGTCTCTGGAGAAGAGTGTGAATGAGAGCAGAGAGAGAATAGAAAAGCTGGAGAAATACTGGCTCGATGCTCAGGCTCTCTGCAAGACCATCAACCAGCGACTCAGCGAGGCCCAGAGCCAGCACGAGTCATTGCAGGTTAAATACGACAAAACCAACACGCTACTACAAGAGTACAAGGACCGGTAAGGCATGAAGCACCACATACACTTATGTTCGAACGTGTAAGTAATGGCACCCTGACATTGCACTCTGGACCGTTCTTGTAGTGGTATGAATGTGTAGAATAGTCAAGTCAAAAGATTTTACTTAGAATTTACATGCTGTTTGGTGGCTTCTGTACTATTTGATATTTGATATAAAATAAAATTCAGAGTCCACTAACACCTGGGTGAAAATAGCATTGGCCAGATGATCTTGTGATTTGCACTCTTAAATGCCAAAAAAAAGTGCACATGTGTAATGACCAAAAAGTCTTATCTTAGCTAAAACATTAGCTCAAAGATCTATCTAGTTAATTTTGCTTCCAATTAGCTTAGATAATATTGATGAACTTATTATAAGTTCTTATTATAACCATATGACTTTACAAGCTAGCCATGTTTGCTAACTAGCTAGTTAATGCTAGTCTAATCAACCAAGACCCTCAGACCCAGGTAGCAAACTTACCTTGGCCCAAATCTGTTTTGTTGGCCATGTTGGTCATCCCTGTACACCACTGGGCCAATCTTGGTTTGTTATTGGAGCCGAATTTTAAATGTTGAATAAGTATTGCAAAGTGGTGAGAAAACAGAAAAACAGAAAGTCCAATTAAATGGTTGGACCAGCATTTAAAGATAACCAAACAGGCAAAATTGCACTGGACCAATGTAGGCAAGGTATATTTAAAGTTGGCGCAACCAACATGATTTACATTGGGTCAGCATTGGAAAGGTGGATTTAAAATTCACCCATCAGACAAAATTACACTGGGTCAGTGTTAGCAAGGTGGATTTAACTATAGTTTAAAGGCATTTGTGTACCATTGGCCAGTCAGATGATATTATATTGGGCTATCACTAGTACCAAACTTTGACCCAACAAATTGGTATCTTTAGGCTAAATATTATATAACAAGTAGTCTAGGTCGCTAGCAATCTTTCTATCTTTAGGCTTTTATATAGAATAAATAGTAGCCAGTGTTGCCAATAAGCTAGCTATTAGGCTAACGATAGTGTAATTATACCAATGAGGCAGATTTGTTAGCCAGCTATCTAAAATTAAGCGACTATATTGTGAAGGCCAGTAAAAAGAGTTTGTATCAAGCCAAATCTCCTAGATTTTAGATGCAGGGTGAATATTAGCAATGAATAAATTTTGTGCAAGTAGTGTATAGTATAGATTTATACTTTTACTCAACTACAAGTTGCTCATGCCTTATGAATCTAACTAAAATTCTCATGCTAACAATGAATACAAGCTAACACCCACAAGCTAATTAGCATACTATTTTCACAACACTACTAACTTAGAGTATGAACTTGTTAGCAAAATTACCATGTTTTGATTGAACAATTCCTCTAATTACGTAGAATTTCTTTTTAAAGTGGCCTTTATTCTCAAGTCGCAGGCTATTTCTTGCATGATAGTGTTGTCATAATAGTGCATCAATTATTTAAAGATATTCCTCTGCTTCTATCAGTGAGACTTAAGTGAAACTCTGTTTGCTCGTTTCAGCTTGCTAGCCTTTTCGATCTGAAGAGGCCTTTGGGTAACTTCTAAAATCTAAAAGAGCAGAAAAGGCCTTGAATAATTGATGAATTTGAGTGCCAGCGAGTTTAATTGTGCTCCACTTGCAGGGAGGCTGAGTTTATGAAGAGAGAGGAGGATTTGAAGAGACGTCTAGAGGACAGAGAGAGGGGTTATAAGAAGACTCTGAGAAAGCTTCATGAACAGGTAAATCTGACATTTTGAACTAAGTGTACTAAAGCACGGGTATAATGTTGACGGAGAGAACCGTCACCAAGTCTGCAAAACTGCTCCTGCAGCATTTTATTAATTGTGAAACATTTACTGTCATTAAAAATGTGGTCATTTAAAAATTTATTCCACAGCGCTGCTGAATTCTCAAAGCTGATTGGTCATGTTGATTAATGTTCTATAGCAGCAGCTCTGAGAGTAGTGCACTGTTTGTTTAAATGTTTTAATTCATTCTAATATGTTAGCACTTCCGCCACAGGAAAGTCTTCAGAACAGAGAACATTCTGCATGGTAACATGACAAGCTGAATTACTCATGCCTCCGCCACTAGGTGATGTTTTCGGGATGTGAGTGCATTCGTACATCAGAGATATTTCTTAATGTGATATCTCAAGAACGAGTGGATTAATGTTTGTAAGGTCTATATGGAATTATCTTCGTAACAAGCAGATGAACTGATTGGATTTTGGATTTGATTCAAACAGGGTCAAGGTCACATGTCTAAAATAGATTTTCCTGTTGTTTGAAGTATATTTTGACAGTATTTCGGGCATACAAATTTGGAAGTAGTACTGCTAGATGTGTTGGTGGTGAAGGCATCCCGTTGGCCCGGTTAGCTTGGAGTTCTCATTGTTATCTTATTAACTTCAGGTGATAGGGAAAAAGAGTTGGCTAGTGAAGGAGTGACTGTTTGTAGAGGTAATAATGAATGTGATTAGAACATGTTCATCAAAATGCTTGATGTTTATTAATAAATTAATTGATTTGCTATTTTGCTCGTGTTTTATCTCTGTATTGGTCCTCAGATTGCTGTTTTGGAAGGTCGAGTGAGTTCGGATCAGCCCGAGGAGTCATGCAGTCCTGCAGTAGAGAGCCAACAGAGCAGCCCCACCTCAGGATCCTCAGATAGGAATGAACACGCTTCAGACTACCTCATCCACGGTAGTGCAGAATCATTGCCATATCTTATCTTCTCATTTACTAGGCAGTTTTATCCGAAACATTCAATTCAGTTTTATTTGTATAACAACAGACATTGTCACAAAGCAGCTTCACAGAAGTAGAGTGCTATTACAATTAACACATCTTTTATAGGGTCAAAAAAAAAAAAAAGAGTACAGTTACATAATTCAATATAGTTTAACATCAAGTCTTTTCTGTCTCAGCTGGGTCACTGAGGGAGATTTCAGTGACTCATCCAAAACATCCTTACCACTTTAAAGTCCCTTGCATCAACAGGATTATAGGCTGTTTTATTGATGTTTGGTTTGCTCATAAAATGCACAATGAACTCCTTTGCATTACTGAGAACTTAAATTTGCTCTTGCTTTGCACTACAAATAATGACTGATGTAGCACTAATAAGCAGATCATTATTCAACACCTCATTCCTCGGATGCAGACTTGGGGGAGGCGGTACCCCGGACAGATTGTCTAGACTGCAGCGCTTACAGAGCCAAAGCCAGGCTGACCCAAGGAGTCCAGCGCAAAAGGCCATCTCGAAACAAACTCCGGGAGTCTGCTAAGAGCACGCAGTCCTCTATTCAACCACAGGTGACTTCCAGGATCCCATTTATAACTGGTCATTTCTTGCAGCTTGTACCTGGATTCGGTCACTGTAGTCATGTGTTCACGGTTGGCTAGATTAAATTCAGAATACTTGTTCTGGACAAATCAGTTTCTAATATGTGCTAAATGCAAATGTTTGCATTTAAGATAACATTTATTTTTCCAAAACTATTATATGGTGTATATAATACCACATTATAGAATGTTATAATATTATAGTATTTTGACTGTTGTCTGGTATGATAGTATAGTATAATATAGTATAGTATGGTATGGTATAGTATTTTGACTGTCTTATAATAAAGCATTATATTATTTTGACAGTTGTCTGTTATATTATAGTATGTTATGGTATTATAGACAGTTATCTGTTGTAGTATATTATAATGCAGTATTTTGACTGTAGTATAGTGTAGTATTTTGACTGTTGCCTGTTACAGTATAGTAATATAGTATATTGACTTGCCTTTTCTAGTACAGTATATAACAGTATTTTGGTTGTTGTCTATTATAGTATAGTATTTTGATTGTTGAGTATTCTAGCATATTACAGAATTATAGTATTTTGAATATTTGAGTATTTTAAATGAATTGCAGCAATTTATTTAAAATATATCAGACTGTTAAATTTCCTTCTTTATTTCTTTCCACAGCAGGAAGGGGATATAAGCGATAACAATAATGAAAGTAACCGGCGATGTTCTTACTTGGAGAGCCTCTCCATACCTGTACCCATTGCACAGCCAGGCCATGAGCAGAGGAGTGAGTCTCAGGGCAGGACGAGGCCTGAAGGAGAAAAAGGAGGTGATCTGTGCAGCTCTCCCTCTCTTCAGGGCCTTATGCATCATGGAGAAGGCAGCACAATGTCTAGCCTGTCTCCTCCTAAAGACTCCTCTACACCTCACTCTCCCACGTCCAGCCAGTCGTCCACCGGCCTGCTCCACAACCTCCGTAACAGGAGGTACAAGAAGAAGGAGAGCAGCCAGAGCAGGAAGAACAAAGGTTCAGCATCACCTGCCTATTTCACTGATTCATTCATTTTTTTTAGACAGTTTTTGAGATGTATATTGTAATATTACAGTGATATTAGGAAAGCAGGTTAGTACTGAAACTTAAGGAATAAAACTGCGGTCTGCTGTAATTGGAAAATAAACGACGATGGTGCTGTGATTCGTTCTACCACAAAATGGAGGTTTGTTATCAGGCGAAAGCTGATTATATTCCTGTAACAGTACATCCTGAAGTGTGTCATTCTGCTTATACCACAGCAATGTACCAACAATTCATTTTTTTAATTGTAATTATGTGATTGATCTACAACATCCAGCGCCTCCTTTTTTCTCTCTTGAAGTGAATAAGACAAAAAAAAAAAAGTGGAAAGAACAAACTCCTCTGTTCGGAAGACTTTCTTGTGGTGGAAAACTCACTGCCTATTACAAAGCACCTACACTGGAGACTCCTTCCATAGATGTTAAGCAAACAAATCCTTATAGAAAAAGCCACCATGTCGACGATAATTCATTCTTCCATAAATAACACAATTTTCATCCCATTTATCATTAGACTTCAGTTATGCAGAGCATCTGTCACGCAAATCTTTATGAAATAGCTGTTGCTATGGATATGATAACATATTAGAATGATCACATTAATATAAAGATGTGATTTGCCTTTCAGCCAGAAATCCTGTTAAAACTGCAGTTACAGAATATTAATCAAGACCTTCTGACCAATCAGAATCGAGAATTCAACAGCGCTTTGTGATAAGCGAAATAGAAATCCCAGTTGAGAGGTAAGGGAACACTGCGTAATCAATAAATATTTTCTCACAGATGAGGAGAGTGACAGCTCAACCACAAGAACATCCAAGAGAAGATTTCCAGATTTTGGGTAACACCCAAGCTTTCTTAAACACCGTGTATATATTTACATATACAGGTATAGTACATGTTCATTTTTTAAATGATTTTTCATAAGAGGTCTGCGAAGATCTGGTGGAAAAGGCCGCAAGCAAGAAAAGGAGGCACAGCGGGGTTCTGTGGGGAGCAGGTAGTTATTGTTGGGGTTTTTTCACCCCAAATTTAATTTATTCTATTTTGCATTATCTCTCTATCATCTAAATCTTCTTTTTCACTTGGCTTTGTAAGGAATATTTAGTGCGTCACTACGTTTGCACTGTTTTCTCATGGCTAAACGCAGGAGCTCCAGGGAGCCGGTTGACGAATCCAGTGGAAACGCCTCTCCCGCAGACTCGGTATCCTCCATCCCATCCTGCATGCCTTTCTCCTGGTTCGGAGACAGGGAGAGATCTAGAGACCGGGAGCGAGAAAAAGAGCAGTCGCTGTCCAGCTGTAGTCTCCCCCACAGTCCTACAGACGGGCACACGGAGGATAGAACGGAACGAAGGAACAAGGTGAGAAATCGACAGAACATTAATTTCCTGTGTTTGTCAAACAGGTGGCTGGCCACAGCTACAAACATGCACATCGTACACAAGTAGACATAAAAATAAGTGAATGGAGTGACTTGAAAGCCTGAAAATGGCACACATGTAGTTTGCACTTCTGCAGATGGCTTAAATGCATGTATCCAGCACAGTTAAGAAGTGAGATTAAATATAGAACAACCATTAAAATGATCAACTGAAACCCAAAAAGAGGTTCTTTGGAGGGGGAAAAAAAAAAAAAGGTGCTCACATGCAAAAAGCATTTCACTCGCATTTCTTTAAACTGTCGGTTCGCTCATACTTGCTTGGTTTACGATCCTTCACCAACTAGCATGTCATATCATGTTTAATATAAGCATATTTCTTATGTGATGGATTTTTATCCAGTATTCCCAGTGAGACAGTCTTATGATTTAATGGCTAAGTGTTTTGTTTGCTAAATATGTTTCTTAAACTCTTCTTCAAAACGGAGCACCTTGTCCTGGCACTCTCGCATCTCACGCTCTTTAGATTCGGTACAGTATGAAGTCGTAAGACCGTAGCACACTAACACATCTCAGTCCCTCTCTTGTTATAGAGGATATTAGTGTGTCATGTGGAGTAGATATAGTTGACTTGATGACAACTAGTTACAGATTTTGGTCCCTAAAGACCCCCTAGTACAAATGTACCACAAACGTTGTGCATGTGTAGCGGTGTTACCTTTCGGGGGAACAATTTTACCAATTACACTTAGTAGATACCTGCTAACATACTAACATAACATGTTTACAGAGCCTCTAAGATGACATGATGGTTATTTTTTAATAAGGCGGGGCCACAGATTTATACACAGACACCACTGGTTAATATTGCAATATTGTAAGTCTACAAATAAAATATCTCATTATAAAAGATTTTATGAGATGCCAAAAGGTTTAGTGGCTGTGAATTGTATAACCTGAGCTTAAGACTTAATATTTTGTGTAGGAGCATCATACTTAACACATGACCTCCAGGAATGGTGAATGTCTATTATGCAGGTGAAAAGTCGCTAACTCGGTGACTCCAGTATGCATCATTCCAAGATTGAAATAAAGTATAATGTTATTGCTAGTGACATGGACGAGACCACCCATATCAAGTCTGAGTCAAGCCCAAGGCTCTGGGATTTTGGGGCGGCTGAGAGCGAGTCAAGTCCGAGACCTACAAAAAGAAAAAAAAGTCGCTTTTTCAAGACCATGGACTTATTTACACTTATTTACCATCACATCTGTTAATATTCAAAAGTGAAATTTCTGTTGGGGAGATTGGGGCTTGTTAGTGACCGAGCAGTTTGGCACACTCTACATCTCTAGGGGTTGAAACAAAAATGTAACATCTACCATCTTCATATGGACTCTTGCATTCTGTAAAAATACCTGAAGGTCGAAAGGTGCTCAGTTGGGGTCAACCTGAACATATTAGATTAATAGTTAAAAAAAAACAAACAACAACAAATAAAAGTATCCCAGCCCTGAATATGTTGTAAAAAGTCTTTGAGATAGATACTGAGCTCCTTTGGCAGCTCACATTAGTGTGCTAATAATTGCAATGTACAAGGATTTCATAATCACGGAGTATGATGTTTATTATATAGCTCTCAACATAAGTGAACACTTTCCTCTGCGGCACTGCACACCATGTAATTAATAATTAATGGTTTAATTTTTATTGTTTTTTCAAATGTGTATAATGTTGAGAGTATGAAAATTTAAGAAGTTTATCATGGTCACTGTTGTGGCCATGTGGGGTCTGAAGGTCCCCCTCTAAAATTCTGAATCCAACCCATGCAGCTCTAATCCGAGACGGACTCGAGATCGAGTAGAATTCCTTTCAATCCAGAGACGGGATCGAATAAGTGAAAAGACCGAACTCTAGTACTACAACACACTATTCATTGCTTATCTACATGATGAGGTTCCTGTGACCTCAGTAGTCTAAATCAATCCAATTCTATCTCACTAATTTTAATATTTTATACTTGCCATGAATTATGTACTTATAATAGAACATAGATCATTATAATAGATGAATAGATAGATAAATATATCTATATCTATTAGAAATACATCTTAAGAAATTTAACATGTGATTTTAGTATAATTAATTCTTGCCACAGCTTATTGAATAAATAAGCACCATGTCACTTCAGTAGCTCTGTATGCCTGTTGTTGTTGTTGTTGTTGTTGTCCATATGTTCATTTATTCTGCAATTACCAGACTCTCTGAACAATTAAACTCGTTTTCCCCCTCTAGTAGTGAAGCAATGTACATACACTCACTGTCCACTTACTTAGGAACACTCCCTGAAACTGAATGTTGTCCCTGATCTTTTTCTGATTTCAGTGCCCCAGTTTTGCCGAGCCTGTTCCCCACTGTAAGCTCAGATTCCTGACATGAGTCGAACCATATTGTGCATCCAAAGATGCTTTTCTGCTCATTACAGTTCTAACGAGTGGTTTTTTGGCGTTACCATAACATTTATATTATGTATATACAATTATATTCATAACTGTCAGCTCAAACCAGGCGTTTCCAACCTCGCATCTGCTTCTTACTGGAATTTTATTTATTTATTTATTTATTTTTCGGTCTTTCACATTATTGGCTGTAAAAGTAATCTAAATTCTAAATTCATATTATAACCCTTGATAATGGTTAACAATAAGCAGTTAAGCAGCAATAAGAAGCATGAATGACATGGATTTGGAAAGAAATTAATTATTCATAGCATATTAATACAGGTGGGATTACAAAGTTAGCTTAAGAAAATGTCCGTGAGTTGGCTGTTTCTATTTCGCTAAGTTGCATGTTGGCATTCTTATAAAATTCAAAATTCAACACCCTGAGATTAGAATATTCTTAAATGTGGGGTAAAGAGTGAATCATTCTTTGTTGTTAATCCCAATTTCAATAGATTTTTATTCTATTCGTGTGTGTGTATGTGTGTATGTGTGTATGTGTGTATGTGTGTATGTGTGTATGTGTGTATGTGTGTATGTGTGTATGTGTGTGTGTGTGTGTGTGTATATGTGTGTGTATATGTGTGTGTGTATATGTGTGTGTGTATATGTGTGTGTGTATATGTGTGTATATGTGTGTATATGTGTGTATATGTGTGTATATGTGTGTATATGTGTGTGTATGTGTGTGTCCTGCCGGCTGCAGAGCTTCGATTTGAACGCCAGCAGTCCTCGCTCTGCCCTTGCTTCTTTACTGAGTGAACCTCATACTCGAGGACACTCCCAGATACTCATCTTCTCCTCATGCGAGGTGAGCGACGTCAGGGATCTTTACAGCGCTATCATGGTCACTACAGCATTGTCAGTTACAGATAATCTGTCGCAGTCTCTAACTGTATCCCAGATCAGTCTCTCTCAACCCACTCCTTAACAATAGTCTATATGCAGTTTTCTATTGGCTTCAAAAGCAGGCCTTGAGCCAGTCCTTTACGACATGACTAGGTTGAGAGTTAAGGTTATACACTCTCGATTTGTCAAACGTTTGCTGTTTTATGGGAAAGGTCATGTGTTGGACTTGTGAGTGGAACATCTGAGTGTGTGTGTGTGTGGAAGATATAGTTTTATGTATCGAGGGTGAGTTTATGACAAAGGAATGTCTTGACTTGTGTGTTTATACACAGCTTCCATATTGCATGGTGTAAACCTGGCAAAGGATTTAAATTTAAACACAAGAGCAAGTTTGACTGTGTAACCTATAAACACTGCAGTCTTTATATTCTTAGGATCAGCCTGCTGAAGTCATTCATAGAAGGGCAAGTGTATTCAGTCTCCATGGGCAAGTATCACTGGTTATGCTATGAAAGTTACTCTTAAACCAAGAATTTGGGGGTTTAGTATTTAAAACGTTGATTGTGACTAAGTGCTTCAGCCAGGCAGGAAAGTGTAAGGTACAAGAAAAAAAAAAAAAAGTGTTCAGATTATCTTCCTTATATCACTCTGTTCTCTCGCTCTTTCTCGCGCTTTCTATGGCCTCATTCCTGAATGTGCTCTAGATTCAACTTGTCCCAATAACTTTTTTTTTTATTTTTATGGAACTGCAGTAACATGATTGCAGTATTTAAACAGCTCACAGTTAACTGAGCTGGTATAAACGTTTGTAAGAAAATGTTACATTTAGATTATCGATCTTCTTTCACTCTATACCGTACCGATATTAACGTGCAGATGGTTTGATTGTTGACAGATTTAGTATTCTGATTTAAGAAGTCCAAGTAGACCTGCATTATATTTAAAATGACTTTCAATTAATAATAACTGTAACTTTATTCCCCAGAAAATATTCGCTTTATATTCAGCTGTGTGTGGTGTCCATGTTAATGAATATGAGCACATTATTAGGAATGAAAAGCAAATGTTTTCTAAATATATTCAAACATGGATATCATGATGTTCCGAGGTCTGAGAACGACCACATTTATTAACATACACACGAGTCACTCCACAGTGGATTTACAGCACTCGTTCCTTTGATCTTTGGTAACTGCCTGATCATGGTTGCCATGGTTAAAATTAGGATGGTAGGTTGTTTATATTTTGAGAAATAGAACCAGCTAAATATGTTAGAAAATATCTCAGGCAGGTGGGACCAAAATACTAACTGCACAAGCAGGACTAAAGAAACAAATTGTCCTGCAGAAACCCACAATTGAAACCAAGTATGAACTCCAGTGATGTAGCTGAGGTTGAGGAACTGTCAGTCAGAATTGACAGTGCTGGCATTTTTACCTCGGAGTTTTGCTATAGTGTTTTCCAGTAGTGAAATTAATTCATATATAATTTAATTTAAATAATCGTTTTGTTTAGACCAAGACCGCTTTTGCTATAAATTCAAATACAGATATTTGGTGCAATAGGCTATGTTCACATTGCCTGGCTGAAGTGACTCAAATCTGATTTTTTGCCTCAATGTGACATAGATATGATGTTTTCAGGGCTGTGTGGACCCAGAAATCTGATATTTTCAAATCAGATTTGATTCACTTCATATGTGGGTTTAGATTGGGTACATATTCAATACATGGCCATGCGACATGAATGTGAATGGACAGATTGGAATTCATGTAGCTTTTCGCCTGTACGCATGCACTGAGCATTGTCGTCACCAGCCAACACCGCAGAACAACAATGGAGGAGAGCTACAGATGTAACGGCAGTCAATGGATGGATGAGGAAATTACTAGTTATTTGGGGATATGAATCAGTTCAAGCTAAACAGGAAGGAACCTACAGAAATGACAAAATGTACAAAAACGTATCAATGTGCACATGCGTGCCGTTTCAAAGGGCAGATGTGTTCACAGTACAGTTAGATACAGGTCACTTTTAAATATTAATATGAACTATTAAGAAGGGCAAATCCCATCTGGGAAAACAAATTTGAATGAACAAGGAGGCTTGTAATGTAAATGTTACACCCCTATTACACATAAAGTTGATAATGGCCAAGAATTGAACTTTGAGGTACTCCACAAAATAATGTTTGATGCTAAGAAATGTAATTACACAGTATAACATGGTGTTAATTGCACAGAGTCAAATATTTCACAGAGTTAAATATTGCACAGTGTTTCACATTTGCGGTGTTGTTTCACAAAATGTAAGTGTAAATTACTTAAATATAGTGTAACTAGGACACTCAGTAACACTGGTGAGGTAACGTGAACGAATGACAAGCAGTAACTAATTATTCTACAATCAAAATTTAAAGGTTAATAGGTAATAGCAGCAGAGTATAAATAAAACATATGAAGATATGTTTTAGTGTATGTTAAGGATGTGTTCACACTGAGTGTGAGAGTGTGAGAGTGTGAGAGTGTGAGAGTGTGAGAGTGTGAGAGTATGTAGTCATTGTGTCATATGTATAGTCATATGTGAAGGCTTGTGTTATCATACCTGTGTTCTTATTCAGACCCTTGGTGATGAGCCTGCTCCTGTCACAAGGCAACACTTGTGGCAGAACCGCCCCCTTTCAGAGTGGACCAATCAGCAGGTGTGTCACTGGCTGATGGGCATGAACATGGACCAGTACATAGCCAAGTTCACTGCAAAAGGCATTGATGGCAAAGGTCTAGCCAATTTGGACAGCAGTAAACTGAAGGTATGAATTCACCAGTGATATCCTCATTGAAGCATAGCCAGTGTTAAATAAAATGCAGTCTTTCGTAATCTTTTTTTTGTTGTTGCAGGAGCTGGGGGTCTCCAGTCAGAGAGATCGTTCCACCATTAAGAGGAAGCTGAGAGATATGAAGAAAGCACAGGAAAAGCTGGACAAGCAGCGGGTGAAGAAGGAGAAGGAGGTCCGACTGAGTGCTGGTGGTAAACCTGCTAATCTTGAATCTGCCTGCTGAATCTGAATTGCCAGTAAATTTCACACTTCAGGGAAAAGCCCCTGGATGTCATGTACATCATGCATGTGTGTGTGTGCGCATGTACTGCAAATCACTGGATATGATGGGAATAGGAACGCACTCGATTGGAATTAACTTAGATTCTTCTAGCACATTGTCAGTTCATCTAAATATCTTTTTAAACAGTATTTAATCATAGTTTTATATCTTAGGACTTCAAACTTAACTCAAGCTGTCTTAATTACACTGCTGCTCTTTTGAATCAATTCTTGTATTCAACCTAAATTCAATTGTTTATAAAGTCCATGGAGATATTAGTCTCTCAGCTGATCTGAATTTAAGGGTAATGTCCTGATTTGGGTAAGTGACACATGTGCTTGGGTTAACAAAGGTGAGTCTCAAGTTAAATTTCAGCGAATCACAAACCGAGGTATGTGACATCACCATTATCCCTTTAGCTCACTCATTTGGCTTGATGCTATGCTTAGCATAAAACATTGCATATAATTATACCATATAATAGTAAGAAAACGCATACGAAGCTTGCCTATTGTAGTTAGCTAATGTTAACAAAAGGGATTTAGGCAACCCTAAGTAGTTACGGAGCCAAATATTACATTGTGTAATTAATTAAACCCTGGAGTTATTTTTGCTAGCAAGAAAGCTAACATTAGCTAAACTATTTTATTGCATAATTAAAACCAATAATTTGTTTACAGCTTCATTGTGTCTGCATACTAAAGAAATCTAATGTTCACACATGCAAATTGAATAATATTGGGCTTATAATTGAGCCCTGGGGTACTCCATATGCCTAGCATATGCAGAACCATGCAGATGATGTCATGTCCTGTGAAATTTGTTATTGGTTGATCAAATGTAACCTAAGCTCCACTTTTGTTGAGTCAGTGATGCTGAGACATAAACAAAATCGAGTGGCAGTTCCTATTTATTGACACTGGAGGGCAGCAGTGTAACTGAGGTGACCCATAGAGCACTTCTCATCAGAGCTGGCATTCATAAAGCTTTTTATAGTTAAACCATAGCTGCCATTATCAGGGATTTTTATCAAATCCAGTGTCCCATTTCTTTTGTCTGAAGTGCTTTGTGAATGCTAACACACACCCTGCACTTTAGGTTCATCTCTAACCTGTAGCAAGTGAATGTCTACATTACAAAGCACACACACAGTGCTGAGCAATCCTACTGAGTGGAAACCAAGTGTACGATTTAAAGCGTGTACATCTCCCCTACTGTACACTTTTGTCTTTTTACTTTTTTTAAAGATATCTGCTTATTTTTATCGTCGCCTGTACATAATGAGGCAACGCTGTCAGTGGAATTGTGTCAGGAAGAGATCTTCACTGTCTTTTATGCTACAGATGGTTTTACATGTGTAACAATAAATAAAAAGTATTTTACATGAACTGCAAATGTTTTCTGCTTTTTTATTCTTAAATGAATTGTCATTTGAAGTGGCAATCCTGAAACTGGAGTGGATTAAAAGAGGTTGAGGGTGTGAATTCCGGCACAATTTTGAAAAATATGCAAGGAAAAGTAAAGAAAATGATCTGTAAGTATAGAATGTCTATGCTTTTGAGGCTGATATAAGTTTCAGATTTATTTATTTTATATATAAGTATATTCTTGCAAATAAACTCTTATACTACTGTATGTACTACAATCCCCTTTCATTCTTAAGAAATATGAAGTCAAACACGAATGCAAAACAGATCATGAAAGAATGGTACATTGTATTAAAAAATTCTCTTTATTTAGTTTTATTGGACAATGATATGTTTGCACCAGATTTAGGAATTATCTTGTTTTTAACTGTGATTGAGATTTTTGTTTTCTCTCTCAATAACAACTAGTTTTGAACCATAAACCCTCTTGGTGTGTATTTGGTAACCAGAAAAATATGCCTTATTTTCCTTTTCCGTTATCAGCATCTTCAAGTCAACCTATGTAAATACATAATACTTGTATATAAAAAGGTGCCAGATTGCATGAATAAATTTCAGCCCTTGTATGTTTACCCTAAACCCTGAAATGATGACCTGTGTGAATGAAGTAAACGGCTATACATACGTCAATGTGAAACTGAAATCAGTACCAATCTTCACAATTCATAATAATAATAAACTATCTTACAAAAAAAGCATTATGAAGTAAATAACGGTTAAGGGAAAAAAAAACATAAATATTTACATTCGTCCAAATGGTTAAAACTGAGTAAAACTTGGAAAAGAAGGCTGGTAAAGATGGAGAAATTTAGAAGTTAGAAATCTAGCCACTCATTTAAAAAAATAAAAATAAAAAAGTCATGAAGAATCTTTGGCTTGCTTGTGAGAACCAGAGAATAAATAAATACCAGTTCTCTGAACACAATTAAGTATATACACAACTAGGCATGTGCCAGTATTAGATTACTTATTTTTTTCCACAATACAAAACTTTATCACAATATAATCAGAATGTTGTATTAAAAATGAAGAAATACAGAATTTGCAAGTGGTTGTGTGTTGTGAATTTGCAATTTTGGTACTGGAAGTTGAGCATGATATGCTTGTTCAGGAGTTAAAAGCTGAGAGGACACTGTTGCTAGGCAACAGACTGCTTGCGGTTCCTGGAAATGAGGCTAAAGTTTATCTTGCTAGCATGTGGCCCAGAAGTCTTGTAGACACACAACATGGAGGCCGAACGGCAGTGAAAATTAGATAAAATTGTCAGGAATATCAGCATTTACCTCAGATGTGTTGCTAAATTACAAAAAAAAAAGCCTCAACACTACTAAAATTACACTGTAATTACATGTAGCATTGATTGATAATGTCTGTGGATTCTGGGCATATTAGGGAATGTCAACAATGTGTGTAACTTTCAGAGCATTGACGACTTAAATATGCTGAACATAATCCCGTTTATGTAACCTACAACTGCTGTCCATGAGATTGTGTTGTGTGTGTTAAATATTGTTATCTATATTGTTCAACAGAATATCGGCACATGCCTATAAGTAACAGTGAGGATCATAGAAGCATAGAGAATCCCAAAAACTATCCATCTCTCTTTTCTTCTCATTTATCAGTTTCATTTATCGTTTTTCGAAGTAGTCCTTAAACATAAACACAGGAATTTATATTTCCTTTCATTCCATCATTGTAATATTTACAATCAGAAGTTCAGGGTGTGCAAAGACAAAGCACTCAACTTAGAGTCTTAGAGAAAGTGTCTTTGGTTTGTTCATGTTTTGTTTGTTTAAAAAGTAGGCTATTAATGTGCATTAGCAGCTGACGTAGCATAAGGCTAGGAGTAGCTCTCGTTCTCGTTCCAAGAAGTCATCCACTGTTTCTTTTCCATCGTGGCTGGCTGCTCTTTCCCGGGTGGATGTGTGCGCTCTTCCTTCTTAATCCTCACGGCGTTGTAACTTGGCACGCTGTCGTTGTATTTGGAACGTTTGAAAAATCCACACTGAAGGGAATGACGGAGTGCAGGGATTAGTGTTAGCATATGAGCCAAATGTGGACTGCTATCTTGTTTTAGATTAATACAAATTGAAGGCATGCCAGACACAAAAGCACCATTTTGTTCAAAAGAGGCAACAGATAGGAATCTAGCACCAGAAGATCCAGACAATATAACATGCACAAGAAAGCAGGAAAGATTTGAGTCTGCAAGGTCCAAGCATCTGCAATCAAGCTCAGCTTAGCTGTAAACATTTTCAGTTTTACAATCACTGTTATGTAATATATATATATATATATATATGTAAAGCTTTATATGAGAAAATATGACGCGTCCATGTATGTAACACTTTTATCCCCTGCACCAACACCATACATGAAAGGTTTGCATTGTAAACAGCATTCTAAGTCATCACTATGCACTGGAAGCTATAATAATAATAATAATAATAATAACAATAACTGCCACCACTTCCCCAGATCCAAGCAATGCAAAGTAGCATGATGATCCAGGCTAGCATGGATTAGCACAGCCTACACTGACTCCCCATGCCACCATTGAGCTTGAATGGATCTTTAAAGGTCCGTTACCAAAATAGAGCTGCTCGAACATTCTTTGTCACTCCCTCTCGCTATGCATCAGAAGTCAGCCTCTCTTTCTCAGGTTCGTTTTTGGGCTCGCTTTTGCCGAAGAAGCCACACTAAAAGAAGTAAAGTTGTTTGGTTAGGGCCTTTTCCCACTGCATAATGTACCAAAACTTTTGGCACCAAAAGACATAAAACTGTGCTTCTTTTTTTCATTGCCAATCAGTCCTGTACCAAACATTCATGACTGGTAACATCAGGAAATAAAAGAACTTATGGGTTGGGGTTAGCAATACTGTTGGATGCACTGAAAGCCACATTGTTGCTGCCACGTTTGTGTCCCATAAATGTTTTTCCCAACTTTCCTGATCATATAGGATGTGATACATTTTGAGAAATGCTCTCATCTGTAACTGTATATCAATATGGAGCCAATACTGGATTAAAACAATGGATTGAATGCTGGAATAATCCACATACATATTGTGTACACATTGCCATTGGGCCTCTGCTGATGCAGACAATTGGCTGAGATACTACGAGGATATTAAGGATCTGATACATTTTCAATTTATGAAAGGTAGGAACGGTGCATCCCTATTATTTTAGTAATTGTGTAATAATGAAATGCTTTTCATCAGTGACAATTTTACATTTGTGACAAATTGTGCTATAACTTCTGTAAGCTAGTTAACCAATCAGCATCAGACAAAACAATGTCTCCATTTTGGACATTACATTGATGTAATGATGATGCATTTGCTTTCAAAGTCATCACTGTAACTGTTCCAAGTTAATGGAATGATGGACATGATGTAAAGTAAGCTATGACCTGATGATTCCTGTTTGGACCCAATCATGTTCTTGAATGTTCAGTGGAAAAACAACCCTACAGTCATGTTAACAGTGTTTATATCTTACTCATGTCCATCTGTAACATCTTTCTATCTCACATACACAGATATAGGCATAGACAGGCCAGTCATAAATGATGAATGAGAGCTGGTGGGGATAAATCTGTTAGAATGAGGCTGTGTCTCGTCTTACCTTCCAGAGGAGGAAGACCAGTAAGCCCAGCAGGAGCAGGCCCAGTAATATAGCCACCAGTATGATCCACCAGGGTAAACCTCCATATTGTGCTGCCTTGCGTACTGGGAATACAGTCACTCGTACCTAACATGCACGCAGCAATAACATCATAACAAGTTATAACATTTTTAAACACATATTTACTCATAGTATAATTTTTGTTCCAGCTCACCTGTGTATCTTTATTTTGTAGCAGTACATTTTTGGGCGCGGAGTCCAGACTGAGCGACGCTTTCACAATTACGTCGACGTAATTCATGTCCGAGAAGTCCTGCATGGAACAACAACAACGTTACAGCTCAGAGTTTGGGCCACTGACCAAGGCAATGTTTCAAACAGCGAGTCAATCTAAATATTTTAAAAAGCGGTCTTAAACTAAGGACTCATTCACAAAAGTAGGTTTTGAATAATAAGAAGAATTTGCTCAAATTTGAAGCTGGTTCTTGAAGCTTTTTTTTTGTCGCACAGATGTGAAGGAAGGAAAGTTTTCATGGTACAACTTCCAGTTCACAACACATAAGTCAAAGTGGAAAACACTGTGCTCTGGCCCATCTTGCTTTCCTGAATAGCAGGGAGTACGACATATTGACTAAGTTTAACATTCCTACGACTTATACTTTGAACTGCATGCTTTGTTTTGGGCCAGAAAAAGAAAGAAGAAGAAGAAAAAAAAAAAAAACCAACTCAAAATTGCTCAAACTCACCTCTATGAAGGTGCCATTCCACAGACGAGCTCTCAGTGCAATGACGGCATTGCTGTCCAATCCCTGAAGAGGACACTTCAGCGTCACACACGATGCACCATCGTCACAGGTCTGCAATCAATACAACAAACAACTGCTTACAAACAAACAAACAGATAAAACAACAATAACAGGTTTAAGGGGGAAAAAAACAGTGAACAGCTAACAGGTTTTACCAAGATTTTAGATTTCCTCTTGTCAGAAAAAAGGGATGATAAAACTCCTTCGTTTTTTGTGCTTTCACCTTCATCTTTAACTTCACGCTTGATTCTGGACATTGATGGATCCTGAGATAAGAATAAGCAAAGGATGTTAAGTTCAAATACAGCCTTCCATTGGTAATATTAAACATGTTTCTTTCTGTCTAGTCTCAGATTCAGAAGCTCTGTCCACGGAGAATCAGATATAATGTACAATTTATGAATCATCAAGCTTCAGAATCTTACAGTAGCAATTTGTTTTGCTCTCCACACTTCCATACATCAACAAACTGCCGCCCTATTAGGCATTTTCAAGCAAGATACATTCAATGAATTCTGGTGAGTAAATGTGATTGGCCATATATATTGTCAAACACGTCGATCTATGAAGGTACTCGTTTAGCGCACATTTAATAAGGAAATGTACCAGATTATGTAGTAAATGTTTGTAGGACTATTTTTTTCTCTCTTTCTCTCTCTCTCAGTGTGCAGATGTTACCATTTTACCATTAGTATTTTAATCTCGTTGTTAGTTTTAATTTTTACTCTTTTCTGTCAAGTTTGTTACTCTAATAACTTGGACTTTTCTGCTTGGATTTTCTCCTTAAAAAATAATCCATGGGATTTGTAACAACAGGGAATCTCTGTCAAGTCAAATGAATAATATTGAACTAAATATTACTCATCACTGCTTTTCATGAAAGTGGAACATTTATCGGTTATATTTAATAGATTCAAAATCTTACACATTTAAAAGTGAAGGTAGCCAGTGTATCAACTTTCGAAAATTAAAAATGTTTCTGTTCAACGTGCACTTACAATTTCAGAAATACTGAACTTGTATTACATTCATGTGTAAAATAACTAAGGTATGAAGAGCAAGTGAGATTAATAGCGATGCTTGGGCAAAGATGACTGGTTGTGGAATCAGTTCTAATATTTATGGAATTGATTGGATATTAAAATGCATGGTAACGGGACTGATTGGACTGGAAGCTGAGTAAAAGGGCAAAGAAATACTTAGGTCATGAAATTGGAATGAAAATTAGAGTGAAAGTGGATTGAAATGTAAGGGGTAGTATGAATTTTCAATTACAATCAGATAAAGTATGAATCCTCTAAAATGATACATCTGTATTGTAACAAAGTACTTAATTACTTAAGCACATATCGAATGGAAGATATATTGTTGCATTCAAGTTGTATAAAAAAAACCAGGCTAACCTGATGTAAATTGAGCGTGTTGACCTCATTTGGTTTGCAGCTGATGCTATCTGTACCCGTAGTAGTGATCTTCATCAGGTACAGCAGCCATTTTTTGGTAGCTGTGTTCTTGGGCCACTCGATGTTCAGAAACGCCGTGCCGAACGACTTCAGAGGTTTTCCCAAGTTGATCACCTTCAGAATTTACAACAAACAAAGTTAACCTATTAATTCAAATGATCTGGAGGAGAGAAAGAGCTTACATTGAGACATAATGATCAAAGCTGTGTTTCTACAATGGGCTATATTGTTTGATTATGTATTCACCCTGAATTCATAGTCAATCTGGCTGCCGATGTCATTTTCTGACTTCATAGCGCTCTCTCCTAGGACAGTTCCAGTGAACTCCAGCTGAGACGGCTTAGCCACCCTGAAACAACAGATCCATGTTTATCATTACAGATCAATATTAGAAGAAAAACCTGCTCGGAGGTCAGAACTCCAGTCTGATGTGTTACTTAACTATAAATATCTTTATTAGGTGTATGTCAGACATTCCCTCTTTGCTTTAACACATACATTTAATTTAAATGAATAATATTTTTCATTTTGTAAAAATGACAGGGTTATGGTATTTTGTAACTCACCCAGAAAGAGACAACAGAAGCTCAATTACAACATTAGCTTTCTTTGACACTACCAGTGGTGCCTGGTCACTTGTCCTTCAAGACACACAAACATACAAAATTACACTCAATTATCTGAAAGGAATAACAGTGTTTTTTTTTTTAAACTTAATCTCCATTAACCATATCTGTATCATATATGTGTTTAGCACACCAAATGCATTTCCCTGCCCAACAACGGTTTACCCAAAACAGCCTTTATGCCTCGAATCACTTTCCACTTCTTTCCAATTTCTCCTCCAACATTTTTCTAATTGCACAAACATGACATTACTAGCGAAAGCACCTCAACACTCAGTTCACCCACCGTTATTGTTTTGAAAACAATATTAGGGTATTTGTATTTTCAACATATGTTATACGTACACTAGACTCAGACGACGCCCTGTTGTGTTTCATGTCACGCCTCTATTTCCGGAACACCCAACTACTAACAAAGGGCTCTTAGTTTTGCCTGACTGCATTTTTTGTTGTTTTCTCCATTACATGGAAACATGTCGAAATTGTTATCCATAGTAATCACTAATCTGCTACAAATATGAAGTATGGAGATTGAGATAAATAAAATCTCTAAGCAAATCAAAATGCTAAATTATTCCTTTAAACATAAAGATTAGCAAAGAAAACCACTTACGTTTTAAGATCAAGTGTAACTTCTACTTCATTTGTGTCCAACGAAATCCCACCAGTGCTCAGAATTATGTAAAACACTATCTATAATATAAAAACAGAAAGATATCATCAAAACAGATTGATCCAACAGACAGATTGATGTAGATAGCTACATGCTATCTCTGAGACTTACCTCTGAGTCTCCCTTGAAAGGGTTTCCTAGATCACATTCAGCTTTTGACCCGTTCTGATTGGCCTGACAGAAGATCTGCATGTTCTGTATACAAACAAACGTTCAATTAAGTTTAAAAAGGAAAAAGCAGGGTGCGCACATGCGGTACAGACTTGAGACAGACTTCAGACTCACAGCAGACTTGGTGCGAATTGCGGCATAAGAGAGGGAGTTGGGGAACGATGCAGTCAGAACTGACTCGTATGCGTCATCTCCGTCCTTATTGGTCACCGTGACCTCCAGGGCAATCTCCTTCTGGTGACTGAGTGAAATGACTGGCACTCCATTGACACTGCAAGCATGCCAGGAGATGGTCAGAAATTTTCTTCACAATACAGTTACATCACATTTAAATTATCCACAGATCAGGGAGCAAACATGAGACAGAATAAACTCCCCTAAACTTTATTCAACTGTTTTTCAGCAATGTGATCTAATTAAAAAGGTTGGTGGAAATACTTTTATAAGACCACATTGCATATTACTGTATGCAGAATACAGTGAAATAATACATTTACTTAATAAAATTCCACTGATGTGGGACAGAACAAACAGTTATCTAAGGGAACTCACATTGGCAGGTAGCTGAATTTGTCTTGGTTGGGCTCTCGAGAGCAGAATTTGTACTGCAGCTGCAACTTACTCTGGCACCTCAGGTCACTGCCACAGCCCTCTTTCAAAAAATTGACCTGTGACCAAACAAACAAATAAATAAATATAAGCATCTTCATACATTTTAAAAAGTTTCCTTTAATTAAAGACCTGAGTATATGACAGCTTTTGCATGTTGTGAAATAAAAAGTGTTTACCTCAGTAAGGAAGGGTTGGCTGGCAGCGAGGACGGGACTCAGATCAGTGAGGGCGGTTTGTCTCTTCCTGCGTCCTGATGGTTTCAGGATCTCCACGTTCGCCTCAATCGGCAAAGCTCTCAGCTTATCCTTTAAGTTATCCTGCACAACGGAACAGCAAAATAGGTTTCATAAGATAGCAAGATACTCAATTTTCCCACAAGGTGGCAGTAATATTCTTGAACATTGGGAAAGCCAGAGAAATCCAGCCTAGTCATAGAATGTAAACAAACATGGCAACAGCTGCTCTGTTTACTAACCAGGAAAATGCATACTTTTTATTTTTTACTGTATTACCGCACATTTAAGCCTCTTAACTGCAGCCAAATCAGATGCCTTACAGTGGAGATTTATTAAATGTAGATTCATTGTTAAAGAGCCTCAGGAATTGAATTAAGAAACACTGCATGACACTAGATAACTTTCAAAATCACAGCATCTCTGTACAGCTCACACTTTTATCAAATTTATCACTTGTCTGTGATATTTAAAAATAAATAAATAAAAATTATATATATATATATATATATAAAATTTTTACCATGTCATACCAAACTTGCATGGAAAATTTCAATTCAAACATTGCGTTATTGCTGGAATCACAACTCTATCTCATGTATGTACACAGAAAACGAATGGCTGCCAGTCATTTTGTTGCTCACTCATATGAACACAGGCTAACACACCAAATTCTAACACATCAGGTTCAAATTATACAACTGTGCCACCTATCTGCCTCTACAAGTGATCACCAAAGTATGAAAAATTATTCTGCAAACCTACATTCCCATCTAATGCCTTGTTTTTGTGTTTGTAGTACCTGAAGTTTGAGTTTTTTACTGACACAATTTTGCTCATTCTGCTTTTTAAGCTCCATGAATCCTGTGCTCTCATAGTCAGTGTCAGTGGAGGAGGGTGCGAGGAAAACAACTCGAGACGGAAGTCCCTGCTTCTTCCTCTTTGACTCCACCTGGATGGAGTATTTGATTCCTGAGTGGAAGTAAGGAAGGATCGTTCCGTGAAAATAACCATTTAAGACATTTGTAGTATTTTAGTTCTAAATCGTAAGCCTTGCTCAGCATGATACGAAGAAGACCTATGTACTCACTGAGGGAAGGGCTGTAGTTTTTGGAGTTGGAGGTGAATTTGAAACAGACCTCCACCTGAAGACTGGAAACATATCCATTTCTGTAAGTCACATCAGCACAGGAGCATGTAAAAAACATTCCAGATTGATGTTTGAGAAGAATCTCTTACCAAATGCCGTCACCGCAGTTCTTATTAGTTAGGTCGATCTCTTTGGGAGTGGTGGTGACTGACTTTTCTATCTTGACCACTGGCCTTGCTCTGTTAAGTGTCACAAATAAATAACCATAAGGAGCAGTGGAAGCTCAGCAGTCAGACTTCCAATGGAAAACAAGAAGGGAAGGTTGTAGAGGTTCGATCCTAGTTAATACATTGTGGCTGTCATTGGTTAAGGCACTCAAAACCAAGCTAGAGCCAACTCTGTAATCTGTACATAGAAGCACTTAAGGAAAGGAATATACAGTATGTAAATTTGCTGTTTCTATATGCTATTGCAATCTATAACCCGATCAAACAGGTCCAAGATAATTTTCCAAGAAAGTTGTAAATATTCATTGCGCTGTATAGATAATGGGTAGGTAAGGAAGGCTGAATGAGGCTTTACACAATGCTCTTTCATCCTACATTTTTATAGTGTGACGCCGGTGGCCAGGCCACCTCACCGTCCTCATGGAGCAAGCGCTCCTCCCCGTCGGGATTTCCCCAGCGAAGCGGGGAAGCCCTAAGGAC
>JAQQZR010000010.1:4600379-4619893 GCA_030068235.1 Notoglanidium macrostoma
CTTGGTTTGCTAGCACCTGCAACGTGCGCCTCCCGGCTTGGTTTGTTGTCTATCGCCTAGCGTGAACGCTTACAATAGCCAGAATGACATTTACATTCTCCACACTTTTGCAATTAAATGTAAAGGATCAAAGTAATGTACGTGCTAAAAGTAATAAACACATGTGACAATTTCCAATGCTCGACTCACAATTTCAAATGATGTTATATGCAGTACATAGTGCGAACATTAGATTCTATGATGCCGTTATGTTATACCCTGTGTATCGAGCATATATAGTGAATAGGACGCTGTTTGGGGTTAGTTTTGTGCCATGAAAGCTTAAATAATACGACTTGGAGCCACACTGCTAAAACGATCATTTACATGTAATCCAATATTTAATAAAACCTTAAAAATTGATACTGATTAAACAGCCCAAGTTCTCACCTGTACACGACCACAGTGTCAGAGAGAGATCCAATGGCCAGATCTGGGTATTGGTTGTTGTCTAAATCCATGTTACCAGCTAAGGAGTAACCAAACATTTTAATGTTAAGGTTTCTTCCTTTCAGTACCTGGCAGAGACAAGAAAAATGAGCAATGGAAAGTGAGTCAAAAGATTAATTTTCACTGTTAGCTTCTATCAGATAAATGATGAGTGATGGGGTGGTAAACCTGAGCAGGTTCTTTTATGAGGCCACTGCTTGAGCCGTGATAAATGTAGACACTTCCTGCTCCTTCGTCATCATACGGAGCTCCAACAGCCACGTCTACACAACACAAATAGACCATGTACACATTTAACATTTCTGCTTTATTAACATGCTCACCATAATTCTGATTATCATCACCATGTTCATCACCACCATAATGATCATCACTGAACTAAAAATAAATATATATAAATACGTTTATGATGCAAGAACTCAAATGTTTTACATGTTTCCAATTGTCCTTAACTTTTTCACTATGTGCAATATCACCTTATACTTTTAATCTTGACAGATTATATGGCACAATCTAGGCTTTTTTCAGCTACTGTATAATCTCGGTCTGAAAAACAATCGATGAACAAGCCTCAAACTTATCTTACTTACTCTGTTAACTAAAAAGGGCCTAAACCCTATTTGGAACCTAGAGGTACTCAGGGATTCAATTTATTTTCCACTAAATTGAGCATAAAGACACTATTTTTATTCTCACTCTGAAAAAAACCACTATTGTTAATCTTGTTGCTTTCTCTAATTGGACATTTCCTTGTATGGCGCTCTAACAATGCCGATACATCGTTCTTCTCTTATTTATGCTTTTGTCTTTATGTTTGCATTCCATTTGGTATGATTCCCCTAACCAATCAGCAACAAACTATTGGAACCAATCTAAATTAGCTACTAAAAACTATCCAAATGGATTGGTGGACAATGGAAAAGGTTTTCTGGTGACAAAGGTTAAAAGAAAAACATTCGTACAGTGAAAAAACAATAAATGTCAAAGTCACAAACCGTTAAATCCATCCAGGTTAAGGTCGCCGAGGTTTTCAATAGCCAGCCCAAACATGGAGTTTTTGGCTCCGTCTATTCTAGTTCGGATGGCTTTGTCCCAATCTCCATTCTGATTAATGAAGACATACACAGCACCGCCAATGTCACCATCCTTCACAAAGAACTGAGGAGCTCCAACTACAAGATCCTGCCATCTGTAAAAGAGGTACAGGAAACAGCAGTTAAACATCAGCAGATGTCACGGAATCTCTTGAAAATCGCTGAATTAATGGTCTTACCCATCTCCGTTTATATCGACCACTGCAAGTTCGTAGCCAAAAGACGAGGCTAGGCCTTCTCCTTCGATGATATACTCAGTAACTATATTCTGAGATGTGTCTGACTCCTTCTTCAATAGAACCACAGCTCCACTGTGATTGGCTCTCGGGGCTCCGGCAACTATGGTCAGCTGACCTTTCTTGGTTAACATCTTACCAGAATCAAGAGAGAATCCTGAAAACAGACACGGCCAGTCAGAGATTAGGTGACGTGATTTATCTACGATTTATGAAGGATCTACTTGCAGTGAGGTGACCGTGCTAAAGTGCACCACCATGCTTCCCACAAATACATGTTCTCTCAATTAAATAATATCTTAAATCTTTTAAGTCATTAAAATGCAATTTTAAGGGAATCTGACAGTCATAAGTAGTTGATGCACTTAACTCATGAGTATCAGCGTTAGCATTTCTGGTTTTAACCATTCATAAATCATTAAATTAACAAATATCTAAATGATATGTGATGGCTCGTTCAGACATTCTGGACTCATAAACATGCTACTGTTGAGAATGAGAAGGAGTTTTGGATATATGTGAGATCTAGGGTTGTTACGGTGTCAAGTTTCATAGTCAATGTGTATGGACATGTAACTCAAAACTATGTATGAAGAAATTGTAAAGACCTTTCATTTTAATTTTGAATGTTTATAAATAGTTGATCAATACCATGATACTATGATTTTTTTTTTAGCCCAGGTCATCATACCTTGAAAATTTCAAACCGTAACACCCCTAGCGAGATCATGACATGCACTTTTCCAGGCATCCAATACTTGTGCCACTTTATCACAGGACATACGATAACTCTGACAAAATGTCACCAATGGAAGAAATTTAAATGATGAAACTGATTGAGCTACATGAATTGTATAGGTACAGCATATGTAGTATATGTTTTTGTGGGAGATGGAATGAATGATGATCATCCCAGACATCCCACAAACCTAAGTAGCTATTGGTGGTCAGGTGACTCTCCGTCGTAGCGTCGGCTCGAGAAGGATGAGATATATATACAAACTGATCAGGGTCGCTTTTGGATGCACTAGTCATGAACCGAACACCTAAAACCCAAACATACATGCACACGTAGAGAGACCTGATGCAGAAAAGAATTCAACAGCGTATCTAAGGACTGACCCAGGTTTATCAATAAAAAAAAAAAAAAAAAACATGTTCCTTTTTCATATGAAAATGAGGATTCAAGGAAATGTTTTGTTGTAATAAATATGTGATGAGATGAACACCAGACACACCTAAATAGCTGTTAGCAGGGACGGCCACTTCATCCAGTCCTTCAGGAGTGCTGTATTTGACCTCAAATGGTCCATCATCAAAGTAACCCAACTCCAACAGCGTGGCGTTCTTCTGCTCCAAGCGTACAACGCCTGAAGCCACGCTCAAGGTAAAGGTCATTGGCGTCAATGGATGAACGGATGAGAGTAGAGCATAGTGAAGATGTAGTAGAGTAGGAGAACAAAGTGAAGGAAATGAAGGGCAAAAGAAACAAAATTAAGATGGTAAAATTGCTGTATCATGAAAACTGAACAAAAAGTGTTTAAATGAATGACTTAAGTGTGTTTAAATGAAATGTGACTGAACAAATGTTTACTTCCATTTCATCTCCTCTTCTCCTCCCTTCCGTTCTCTCACTGCTCCTCTTCCCCTCTTCCTCTTTCCCCTTCTCTTCATTGCCTTCCTTTTTCTCTTCTCTCCCCCTTTCATCTCCTCCATCTCAGCTCCTCCTCTCCTGGTCTCCCTTCTCACCCTCTATCTCCCACCTTCTCTCCTACATCCTCTTATCTCCTAATTTTGTCCTATCCACTCACCACTCACAACTCCCCTTCTTCTCTCCTCCCTCTACTCCTCTCTTATTTAACTTCACCACATATATTTTATTTCTCCTCCCCTCTCATATGATCACCTCCCTTCCTTTCTCATTCCCCCCATCCTTCTCGGTCATCTTTTCTCCTCACTGCTTCAGTCTTCTCTTTCCTTCTCTCTTCTTCCTTTTCCTCCATCTACTTTTTTTTTTTAAACTTTCATCCTTTCTCCAAATTCTTCAACCCCTCTCCTCTCTTACCTGTTCTTTTCCACCACTCCCATTTTATCTCTTGATTTGATCTCCGCTCTTATGACTCCTAATCTCCATTGTACTTTTCCCTCCTGATCTCTCCTTCTCCTTGCTTCTCCTTTCTCCCATTCTTTCTCTTTTCCTTCTCTCCTCTCCTCTCCCTAATCTATGCTTCTCCTCCTAATCTATACTCCCCCTTTTCTTTCCCATTCTTTTCTCCTTTGGGTCTAAACTCCTCCTCTTTTCTCTTCTCCATTTCCATCCCTTCTCCTCCTCTTCTCTCTGCCCCTCTCCCCACCTTTCCAGTTGAAGGCTCCAGGTGCTCCGAACACTAGGTAATGGTAGTCCTTGGTGAAGGTGACCGAGAGGCCTTGCTGGCAGGAACCGAACCGCTCATGACCCCTGATCCGGCCCTCACAGAAAGTCCAGTCTCCTCCCTCCTCACCAGTGCTCTCATCGATTGTCAGCTGCTGACTGAGCATGTAGCAGCGGCCTGTGATATCCCGGGACTCCTGCGGCAGGTTGGCCAAGTGTCTTTTCTGGTAGCGATGTGCACATGTCTGGAACAGGTAGAAACCAGCAGGTGCTTACTAACTGCAGTGCTTACTAACTACACCATCCCCCACCCCCACACCCGATTACCAGCTAGGCAAACACTCACCACAATCTTGCCCCCTGGTCCTTGACTCTGCACTGTGACACCCATCCACTGGTTATCTTTGCTCTCCTTGGACAGGTCCTCTACACACACACACGCACACACGCACACACGCACACACGCACACACGCACACACGCACACACGCACGCACGCACGCACACACGCACACACGCACACACACAAAACAGACATGAAATCACCGAACTATACACATATATACATATATACAGTATGTAAACTTTGAAAATAAGGAAACAAACCAAGTGTTCCATCAAATCCCAAAATCCTTGTATTTAAAGACTTTTAAAGGGACAACTTAAATAACAATTTCATTAAAGGCAAGTGCCCTTATACTTGTATGAAGCTGTTCCTGTAAAACTGTAGCTTATTATAAGCCTTGATTTATCTTACAGTTTATATTAGACAGTGTTTTAGTTTCAACTACTACAAGTGCCGATTAGAGTGAACCAGAATAGAGGCTGACATTTTTTTGGGAATTCTGTCAGTCACAGTATTCCTGTGGGATTCCTGCCGGACAGGAGTCTATTTCACTATTCATCACGGGACAGGGAAAAATCAACGGGAGTGGGTGGAACGGGAATCATAATAATAATAATTATAATACGTCAGTTTTTATATACAAATATGCGGTTAACATGAGCAACAACACAAAAAAACACAAAATGGGAAAAGGATGGGATGGGAGTCATTCTTCTAGGATGGAATAGGACAGGAATTTTTTTTATTCTGTAATTTCATTCTGATTAGGTTTGGACAGGAGTGATTTTGTAGGAGTGGGATGGGACAGAAAAGAAAATCCATTCCCGTGTCAACCTCTAATCCAGATTGACGTTTTCAAATTTTAGAGGATGTAACCGGAATACATTTGTTTTAGGTTAAAAATAAACATTTAACTGGGATTGTATATAATTAGGGAGAGATAGTATAATTTAGCAAGTGAAAACACCTTGAATCTAGAAAAATTCATCTAGTATTCCCAGTTATAAACCAAATATATGATTAAACTACTATTTCAAGCATTTATCTGCCAACAGAATAATCTTATAAGGACTATCAGATAAATTTGTCCATATTAAAGATACTGATTACTCGCTATAATTTTTGCAGTGTAACCATACCATCATTGTCGAAATTAACTCGCTGGCAGGTAGAACTGGCGGAATTGATATCACAGTTGTACAAGCCTCCTGTTATCTGTGATTTCTGATTTGACAGTTTCTTCGCCCTGGGAGCACCAACCAGCAACCTGTGTCCAAAAAACAAACAAACAAATAAATAAATAATTAAATTTGTAATCAAAGATCAAGATCACACTTGGCTCCTATCTAATGCAACTTTATAGTCATTACCTACATCTATATACAATACTTATTATACAATTTTCCATCTTTAATTCACTTTCTGTTTTCAGTCTATCTCAGAGCTCAGAGCTGCCGAATTCTCGACTGTGTTTGTTCAGAAGGTGTTGATTGATTTTTTATTACAGCAGCTCAAGTAGTAGTTCTGGCTGCAAGGATTTTTATTAATGCTGTCATTCTAATATGAAATCCATTCTATAATAATTTACACAGTGACAGATAGTCCACATATTACAGATTACATATCATGTAATCATTGACATAGTGAAGCCTTTTGTGAAATGGTGTGTATTTAACATGTGTTTATGGAAGGAGTCTTCAGTGTCAAGCTGAATTTTTTGTCTTGTTCGTCACTTCCATGATGTGAAATGCCAGTTCTCGAAATAATTTATTGCAAAAACACATATGGTCAAATTTATACTTTTTTTGTTCATTCAAGTCTCTTTTGTGAATTTGTGAGTTTGTGAATTTTATAATGTCCCATAAAAGCTTTTTCACATTCAACAACAATGATAAAATGCTATGGATTTTTCGGATGCAAATAATGATATGAATTTTGAAGATTTGCTTGTTTTCAGCTGCAGAGGTTACATTAAATGTTTGGCAGATTAATTCACTGATACTAAGCTTGTCCATGCTCTGAGGCTTTTTTTTTCCATCAATATGAGTCCAAATGTCACAGCTATAATGCTGAAACCGTCCTATTAAGTTTAAAAGTGAGAAAAAACACAACAGCTGGTGAGGGAGCGACTGTTTATAGCCAATGTTAATTTACCCAAGAATTTTTCATTTTAGTTTTAGTCACTTACTGAAAAATGTAGCTACATTTTAGTCACATTTTAGTGTTTGTTTTTGTTTTAGTAAAGACTGAGTCAGGTTTAATTTAGGTCTAATTTTAGTACATTAATTTTTAGTCATAATTTTCTAATTATCTAGCTTTAAGAAGGGTTTTCTGCTCGCTTGGTGCTTGACCACAGACATCACCAGCATCGGAACTGACAAGCTCCTGACCCGTCTGTGCCACACATTTTTTGAGCCTTGATTATCTGTTTTCTTAGCATTGCTGCAAATATGGCAATTATGGTATAATCCACCAACACACAGGCAACCTCAAGATAAACAGGACACCTATTGAAAAGCTAAGCTATGTTTAATATTTTGTGTAGAATAAAGATGGTAGCTACATGGTATGACAAGTTTTATTACTATTCAACAGAAGGAATGGGGGTGATTAAGCTTTCCTGTCACTACAGAACAGACTTTTAAACATATTCCCTAACAATAAACTATAAACCGACACTGACAGTAAACTGCAAACTTCAGCTTAAGCCAAAAACAATGCGTGTAGAGTTTAAACATTTGAAGCCACGTAATGTCTTTGGTATTGTAAAAGCACTAAGTAAAGGGTGTATGAACTTCAAGTGTTTAAGAAAATACTATACAAGAAGAAATGGGTGTCCAGCTTGTGTTTGCTGTAGCAAGACTTTTTCGAATGGTGACATTTCAAATACTGTCAAAAACATTATAAGTATAAACACACTGCGTCATTCTCAGACCTAATGCTTTTAGTACCAATAGTTTGACGTTTATAAAGTATTTGTATTCTCTTCTAAATTAATGTCGTGTTTTAACTGACATATTTATAGAGTTGTCCACAGACTACGGTCTGAGTCATTTCTACATGCAGTAAGATCATCGTTCCCAATTTTCAGTGAAGCACTTTATAACATGTCACAAGACAAATGTGCTGGTATACACTATGGAAAGCCTTCGCTCTGTGTCCAGTCTGCCTCACACCACTCGTCACACTCTCTAGCACTTTTCAGTGAAGGAATGACAGAGCCGTCTTTTCTGCTCTTGTCTGCTCTTGTACTCAGAGGATGACCGACACACACAGGCCAGAGGCCATATCTCTGCTTTCAGCACTGAAAGGCCCCTTTCTTCTTTTTCAGATCGACTGCTGCGTTGATAACATTCATCAAGACACTTCAGAGTAGGCTACACAATTTCTCTTTGTGGCCACAAACAAAAAGCAGCTCTGACTGCGGTGGAGACTACGTTACCCACAATGCAGCGGGGGATGGCCTCAGGGCAACATCAAAGTGCTTGGCAATCAAACAGGTCTGTCCTGAGGCTTTGTAGTTTCAGACATCCGTGAAACAGATACAGTTCAGGAAAGACGTTACTCGGCTATCAAGTAACACAACAGTTAACAACTAGAAAATAATAAAAAGGTTAAATAACAAAAGCGTTCCCTTAAGAAAGACGTTTTATATGTGACAGATTCAGACATGTTTGCTACAGAATACAACAAATCAAATATATTCCAAATTCAGTGTGCAATACTTAAATTCTCTGTCTACAAACCTATTAAATGCGTCATCATTCATTGTCCTTTAATTCGTTGTATGCAAAAGGCCAAGGCAGTGAGGTCAAATGCTATAAAGGCAAAAGACAAATGCACTCATTCATAACAAATTAAAACTACTAAATGGGTCTTGTTTTCTTGCTTGCTAATGAAAATCTCAGGCTGCGTTAGGGCACATCCTGAAATGCAGCCATGAACATATTCCTATCCAAATAAAGTATCCGTGTTTTTAATTATATTTTGAGTACAGCATGGTCTTCAGTGTGAAGTATTCATAGTGTAACATTTCTGGCAATGAGGAAGGAATATTATGGATGATGTCCTCTCAAAGACTTTTCTCTTTGTTTAAGTTTAGCCTAAAATTTACACCTGGTTTTAAAATGCATCTTGGGAGATCGGACCATAAGTGGACAGCGCTAAATACAAGTGTAAACAACCACCAAGACACATTCAAAATGTATTCACTCAGACCACTTGCCGAGGTGGTCTGGGACGCAACTGGCCACATGGCTTTTGTAGTGTAAATGTTAACGTGTCCTGATGCGTCCCCAACAAGGACGTAACAATAAAATATTTCATCAATGCAGGACATGGTGGTAGTTGTGGTGAAAATACGCTTGAAAAAATGGAGAAGCGCAAGCCCAACAGTTGGAATGGCTGTACATGTATAATAGTTCTTGAAACATTTTTGTTTTCTTAGCTCCCCCGTGTTTGTCTGGCAACAGAACTGATGTAATAGTTGTGCACAGGTCCCTCTGACCTTCTACTGGAGGTGATGTAGACAGTAACAAAATCTGAACACAACAGGTCAGCTGGACACCTTGGGATGCATGACAGACGCAGGTGTAAATGGCAATATGTCTCGGCTGTCCACTTGTGACCTGATCACCCAAGACGGAAGTGTAAACAGGGCCAAAGTGAAAAACTAGCCACTAAGAACTAGACATCATTGGTAGACATAATCATACCTCATTGACCCTTTTGCTTTTGCTCCAATCTGTTAGAAAACCTGCTGCACATGGAAGGAGCAGCTAACAAAAACATCCTAATTGTTCAAAGAAAGTGAAAACCCCATTAATGTCAACCAACAATTACTGCAATGGACAAGAAAGAAAAAAATCAGAATCTGTTTATCCTCTAAATTCCCATGCTTAATTAAGACTTTATTGAACTGTAATTAATGCAGCCTTATTATTCAGTATTCATTGTACAGTATGTATAATCAGTGAGACACTTTGTAAGTCAATGATTACAAATGTCATCTCCATAACAGTGCACTTTCTCTTATGTGATTAACAGAATAATGAAAGTGTTCATGACCCATCAATCTTAAAATATAAACCAAAATACTTACAAATTGTTGGTTACATGTTATAAATCCGGAAGTTCAGCCAACAGTATTTTGGGAATAAGTCTGAATAAGCTGAAATTTGGTCTACTGCACTGTTGTCCTAATCTGTACGTAGATTTTTAACGATTACTTGGTTGCTTGAAAAATATGGCTACCATCAGGTCAGCCATTTTGGTTTCAGTAGGCATTTGAGAATAGCACTGAGCTACTTGACTGATATGTTCATCTATGGTCTCTTCATTGCTTTGGGTAACTTGGCAGGAACTGGAGACTGGGAGCAATATTTGAGTATATAAGTGCTTGGACCCCACAGATCATTTTTGCACAGAGAAAAAACAGCCAGTTCACACCCTTTAAACCCCAGTGGAACTCACTATATTCATTAAACTCAAGCCCAATCAGGGCCTATAGATCAATTCGATCTGTAGGTTAGTAATCACTGTGGTGCACTTGAATGCACTGCAGCAAACATCTCTAATTTCACCCCAAGGTGCTTTGTGTTACACGAGGGGAAGGCCCTGATACAAGAACAGGCGCTCATGAAGCCACAGAGAGCATACAGAGAAATGGGTCAGATTTTCCAAGAACACAAGCATCTCTTTGTGTCGCTAAATACATACTTGGCATTTGCCTCTGACCAATTTGCACGTTCTGAATTCCAGTGGGGCGTTTTCAATCTAATTTTAAAGAGTTAACGCCAAGAAGTTGTAGATCTGATATAAATAAATGTCACATATGATACAAGCAGGTTGATTGTATGACTGTTTTGGGTCAATCTGCTGTAATTAGGGTTTAATAAGAAGTTGATAAGAAATGTACTGCCATTAGGATCAGTTTTTAATGGCCATAGGTTTTCTACAAAACATGAAGAATGTTATTTGATATGCTACTACTCCTATATAGGTTAAGACATTATGTGAAAATATAAATGTTCCGCATATTTGTTTATTAATTTACAAAGGTGCAATATGGCCATTATATGACCATATTCCTTGACAAAAAAACCCACTATTTTTCTGAATTCTGTTTCTTGTAAATCTGTGACATTTTTCTCATACATTTGTGATTTTTCTATAAATCTGAGACCTTTTCTCAAAAATTTGTGACTTCACAATCTCAGAGAATATCTAAGTTTTTTCTTGTAAATTAATTACTATAATCTCAGAAAGATATACTTTAATATTGGGAAAAAATAAGTCATTATCATCCAGCTGTTGTTCTCTTGTCCTCTCTCTCCTCCACTGCCAAACCAACAATCTGGCTTCATTTCAATTTTTCAAGTAGGCATCTTCCCTAACCAACCTCAAAAGCGATATCTAATGAAATAGCTGAGAGTATGATTTCCTCCCTGTCCCATTTTTCCCAGAAGGCTTTGCATGACCCTGCTAATGAATTCTGAGTAAAAGGTTATGCATATCCATTACTCCCTGCATCCCTTGGCATGAAAAGCTCACAGCCACACTTTCTCAGGAATTCACACAATCATATTTCCATGAAGATTTGTGGTTATGGTTAAAGCTTGGGGAAGGTGGGCATCTTTTAATGGCAGCATAACTCACAGAAAATGCAACTAAATCAACAAGTCCTATAAATTCTCAGTGAGTTCAGGTTACCTAAAAGAACTAAAGAGAGCAATGATGTGCAAGTGAGATGGTGATTAATAGCAGTTGTGCTGTTATACTGATCTGAGATTGGTTTTAACTATCGCTTACAGTGATAACACAGTAGCACAACGAAAGCACAGTAAACACCATACTGCACATTCATATCACGACAATCACCCAAACATCCTGCCTTGTCAGTTCTTGGGAATGTAAGTGATACCACTATTAAAGAATGACCAATAATGGTAATAATTAACTTCTTGTATTCCTAATACTGTACAGGGAATGTAGTCAGTCTCATAGAACACACATGATGTCCAACATCGTCAACTCATTTACATATAATCATCTACAGTATATAATCTAACATAATCTCTACCATCAAGTAATCTCTATTTTCTACCAACAAAGTAAACTATTTATAACAATTTCCAAGGTGTTAAATTTGTAACTTTGTCACTATTGCTAAGCATCGTTTGAATTCACACAGAGTCTAACTGACCTCACGTGCACAAATGTAGTGCTTTTGTTTTTTTGCTTTTTTTAAATTGCTCCAGTCTGGTATAAAACCTACTACATGTAAACCTGGCAGCCAACAAGAACATCAAATAGTTCAAAGAACGTGAGAAAAAAAAAAAAATTGCTGTCAGCCAAGTAATATCCAAGTGGAAACTTAACTGCTTGCCAATCTGAAACATATGATGTAATATTGTTGGTTTTTTTGTTACATTTTTTGTTAAAACTCTGAATCGCTTTGTCCTCTTAATTCCCTTTAAATCTTCTTTAAACTGTATGTTATGCAACCATTTTAATCACTGAAAACACATCAGCATAGCTTTCTGACGCTGTGTAAATGTATTCATTTCTAGTTCACCACATCATTAATGAGCTCTCGAATGGTTCAGAAGGTGCTGATTCATTTTCTATAACAGCAGCTCCGGCACTAGTTCTGGCTACAAGGTAAAAGTGAAAAAAAGTTCTACTTAACTAAGAAAAGCATCTACTCAATGATATAGTGAAGCTTTTAGTAAGGAGATGATTACTTGAGAGTAAATGGAAGGAGTCTCCACTGTCAGTGCTGCAACAAGTTTTTCACCACAGGAAAGATTTCAGGACAGGCAACTTTGCAATTTATCCTTTTTTTGGTAACTTGACAAGTGGGGCTGATGAGGGAATGACCGTTTTACCTGCTATATTTTAAGTGATAACTGAAATTAACTTGTTTCATGAATGATCCATAAAATTAAATGTAACTATAAACATGCTGTTAAAGAAAGAAAGAAAGAAAGAAAGAAAGAAAGAAAGAAAGAGTGCTGTGTAATGGCTACTGATTCATATTGCCTGAGGTCATCAGTAACAATAAGCCTCAATCATAAATCCTAAACCATTCCAGTGTGTCAAAGAGCAAATACTATGTCTCATCTGTGAACAGTGTAAAACCCTAATCTGAAAGGATTACAACAATTCAACTTTTTCTGAGGAAATTCATATGACTCACAAAGAGTGAAATAAACTGGCAGAAATTTGTAATGTACAGAAATACAGAAATCTACCAATAATCACTCATTGTAACATCTTAGAACAAGCAACTGTGCCATGATAACAGTTTAAAATGATCAAAGAAAAAGATTTTCTCACATGTATTAACAAATTGACCCACTATAAAGATAGTTACAGGGGAATTCAGTGAACACAAGCATCGACTGTTCTCCGTCCTTGCTTTTGTATTGTGACTGAAGAATCACAAGATGCCTTATTAGGTTCTACACCAACAGCTTAGTGATCGCCTCAGACAGCAGGCAGAAGATAAATAAAATAAGAGCAAGAGAGGACACAAAAAGACTGGGTATGGATATATATATATATATATATATATACATATAATATCTTCAAGTTCAAGTTCATCATCATTTGAGTCCTGGATCTTTATTTCTTTATAATGACCCATGAGCAATGCTCTTATTAGTGTAGGGAAGGATCATGGTATCCAGAGTGAGACCCAGTGGCTCAACAGTAATGCAATAGAAGCATTTTGCAGCCTGGCCTGGCTGACCTCCACTATTAGATAAACAGCTTTGAGCCAAGACGAGTCTGACCAAATAAAGACTGCCGAAGCAAGCAAACAAACATGTAAACTTATCAGACATGACACACTGTGTACACCAGGAACCCTGAGAAACAGTTTAGAAAGTTTATATAATTTATATACTTATACTATATAATAGAGGTGAAATGATCCGCTCCAGACATGATTCAATGGCATGTTCACTGACCGAAACGTTATTCTCCATAGAAAAAATAAAGCTCCAAAGGTTTCCATGACCTCTGGTGTTATTTGAAAGCTACTGAAGAACTCTTTTTAACTGCTAGAACATGGCCGTATAACATATATTACATGTTAGTCACTCAAATCCAGAGCTATCGGGTTATCGGGCTTCACAAGTGCAGATCTCACAGATTCTCCACTTGTAAACTGGTTTGCATAAAACTGTCTGATAAATAAATCACTACACAGTATGGATTATCTTTATAAGTCCTGCTAAAGACACTAGAAGCAACCCCAGACTGGTTCCTGCAGAGGTGAGCTGTGCTACAGCTCATCTTACTAACTGACTCGGGATAACATTCAGCTTTTGAATGCGCTTCATTCTTTTCCAAAGCTTTACGCTTAGAGACATACATACATACATATATACATGCAACACTGGCTCGCTAGTACGCTAATATTACTTCACTACAAGGCATGCACATGAGCCAATATGTTAATGACAATTGAATGACAATGATGAATACTTTTGGTGAAAAGAAATTTCTCCTATTTAAGAGCTCAGTTGTCCATTGACAGTGATGTTATGTCAGGCAAACCTGATCCGACGTCTATGTTCTTCTATTTCATCAAGCGAATCTGCTTCTGGTCCTTTATGTGTACGTGAAAAAAAAAAAACCATATAAACAGTTAAGATGTGATCAGCAAAACTTCTCCTGAGGTAAAAAAGCATTAACCTTTTGACATTAAAACATTTCTCCACTTACTCACATGTGGATTGATGGACTGTCGTATTTATATACATTTTTATAATAAATTTCTTAAACCAATTTCAGTAATTGAAATTGGCATGTGCCCTTAACATGCTACTGATCAACTGAATTAAAGCTAATTCTTCATTTTGTAAAAACTGATTCATTTGTGGCTTGAATGTTTGTCGCTTGAACATAATGTGTAGTATTTCTGTGTTCCAGCACTCCAAATCCTCCATCTTCATACATCTGTCTTGCACTTGCTTCTGGCCATTTAAGTAGAAACTTGGTCTTGTAACACTTGTATCATTGACTGCGCCACGTATAAAATACAATGCTTTTTGTATCCTGTCCTACTCTTTGGATTACTTTATCTACCATAAGTCTCATGGTTAGTCCTGGAGAGCACAGTACACTTCTTTCTTAAACAATCAAAGTACACTAGAGCCATAGTTCTCAAAGTGTAGGTACCGCCAGGGCCTTGAAACGTAACCGAGGTGCACAATTTCCTAATTTTGCTGAAGTCACCATTACTGAGTATCATGATTACAAATAACATCAATGACAATGACGATGTTAAAACTAAATGGGTCCAATGTATGAAAATTTCGGAAACTCTGTGTCCAATAGCCAATATATTATTGAATAGATTTAAATATTGTGCCTAACTGTAAAATAATCTGTACTGAGTACAGGTCCCTAACTGTGCATTAGGGAATCCAACGATCTCCAATGATATGTTACCATTTTCCTTTATGAAAAATAGGCTAGAATGTTCTGCCCCATCAAGCATGATTTCTTTTCCTGAGCAGACAGAAACCAGTGTTGTCTTTTTATGAGTTTGAACCGCTAATATTTGCTAGGTAGCGATTATGATATTAACCATGTAGTGTAATGAAATCTCACTAAATTGAATGCTGTAAATTAGATGTGGACCCTTATTGCGGTGCGGCAAAGCTCAACTTAAACCTACAAAGAAGCTCATGAAGAGGAAGCTGAGAGAATCAGAGGAAGGAAAGGGAGCCTGTTTCCACACAGACTAGCCCCATTACATGCCGGGATATGGGCCAGGTTATATATGGTGATGTTTGGGAGATGATTAGGGGGATTTCTTGTTATATCTGCATTGTTCTGCAGAGCTGGTTATGATTACTGTTTATTATTATTTTTAAATATGTGCAAAGGAATCACCAGCGGATATACCATACGTGCACACACACACATCCAGATCCAGATATCAGTTTCTTAGGAGTTACTTTTGGACTGTAAATCTACCACACCTTCCTTAATGGAGTCAATATATCTGTCAACCTTTATCCCAGGTAATATGAGAAAAAACTTCATCATGAATCTTTTATAACACTCATTTAGGATTTTTGTCATGTGATGTGCATTCGAACCAAATCCCTGTTATCAAAAGCTCTTGCTTTGGTGCAACAATAGATCATGCTGAACTTTTCTTATTAAAACTTGCACCAGCCCAAAATAATTACCTTACACTGCCTGCCAGTACCAGCAAAATACAGGCAAGTCAAAACTAATCAATTATGGAGGCCAAGATCAGTACTCAGCCAGGTTTTAGCTGTCTCAGCCAAGTTTTAATCCTGACTAATAGTTTGAGTGTTTCTTCACTTTCAGGTCTTTCTTTTCATGTTGCTTCAGGCTCAGATCTGAAAGCAACCACAACTTTAAACAAGCTCTAAACAAACGACACAGCCCATGGCAACAGTGTGCAAAGAGACAGACATTACTGTTACTTTGTACTTCATGCGATGCATGAAAAAGGAAGAAAATTGCTCCATAAAAAGAAAGTACTTAATTCTCTTAATGCTATGATTCTGGGTTATACATCTGCCCTTACACTTTATATTCCACAAAATATAAATCTGTACATTGTGACTTCTGATGGATATCCACACTACACATCTAACCTGACTGCAACACATCTTCTGTACTTTATTTGTAAGTAATGTTACTTGTGTGCACTGGTTATGCTCAAGGACCTAAAGCAGTGGAAATCTTTGGCCATCATGGGATTTGAAATCATAACCATTTGGCAGCTATCACAGAACCTTAACGTCTGAGCCTGGTTATGTCATTGATTTATTTTATATATTTTATATGCATTTATTATATAATGAAATACAGAGATTCAGTACTGACGTGGCAGTGGCATCTTTGTATACTTCAGGTTTCTAAGTTACAAGAAACGTCACAGCTGTAACAGAGAGCCATAAAACAATTTCCATCCCCATGCTTACATGCAGGATTTGTGTTTTGTCAGCAGCACGTATTGACAATCTGTAGTACTTGTACTCAGAATCAGATCAGCATAACTTCAGCTTAACCTTTTTAAACACATATTTATTCATTGCTTGTGTTACACACAAGTCAGTAAAAACGTAACTGATGTATCACAATAACATTCGTTTTCTCTTTCTTGAGCCTGATCGACTTTCTCTCTCTTGATTTATTGTGTCAAGTGCAAATGCACTATCTGGAAAGCCGTATAAGCCTAAGAATAGCCGCAAAGGCTGGCGCAATCAGTGTTCAGCTCTCTCTCTCTGCTTTGTATTCTGTGTAGCTCTGAAGAAGGGATATCAAAGAGAGGTATTTGGTGACAGTGTGCCCAAGCGCTCAGTGTTTGTGGGTGTGTGTGGTTGTGTGTGGGGGGGGTATTGGTGTGTGGAGCAATTGTTGGAGGGCTTTAATGAGTTTGTTAAATGTTTGGGTTTGTTAACATGCGCTGTTTGTGCGTGTTAAAATCCTTTCTCTACACTGACTCACAGTCACAAAAAATATGCTCGCTCACACACACTGAGAGACACAACTTCTCTCACTAGCCATGACAGGATAAAGAATGCTACACCCTGCTCTCACACCCACCCCCACTTCTTCCAACACACATGCCTAACACTGCCCTGCCTTGGCCTGCAGGTACATGAATTTCTCTCACAAAAAACACACACACACGCAAAACTAGCACACACATAACACTGCCCTGCCTTGGCCTGCAGGTATGTGAATTTCTCACACACACACACACACACACACACACACACACACACACACATACACCTGTAGGGTACACATTTGGAACTAAGAGGCATTTTCTTGTGTTTAAACAAGACAAGCCCATGTGCTGTCATCGAGGATATGAGTCAACATGAGTCATTCACACACACACATACACGCACACGCACACACACACACGCACACACACACACACCTGTCAAAAATATTCCAACCATAATTTTCAGATTTCTGAGTTCATATGTGCTACTGGTGCCTTTTCCAGACCCTTGTAAAAGCTTTCTATCATAGTGATTTTGAACTGTAGTCATAGTGATAAGAAATAATGTTTATACAATACACAAACGACAAGATTTATGCGCGCGCACACACACACAAGGACAGAATGTCTCCTACATACAATACTATACTATAAGTCTGTCACTCCACATTTTATTAATATTTATCTGTTTTATGCCAACTGCATTAGGCTGTCAGTAGAAAACAAAATCAATGTTACTATTTGAAGTTTAGTAATGGACACAGTGTCTACTTAGGAGACATGAAATGCCAGTTTGTAGGAACGTTTTGTTTGCGGAATCTGAATGAAGATTTGTTTGCATTTGTCTGTGCAATAAATTGTTAATTTTTATACAAGTATGCGACAAAGTAACAGGTGACTGTACATGTATGACATAGAGCGGTGATTTCAGCGGCAGTGGCAAACTACAAAGCAACAATTTCAGTTGAGGTTTTCTCAATTCTTTTCAAATGGAAAAGGGGAATATGTGGTCGGTCAGATTTAAGAGAATATGTCCTGAGGTTGGGAATATATTGATTACACTATATTTAATTTAAACAAAAATATAACCTACCGTGTTGAATTATGTACTGTGTGACCCAGTGACGCTAATAGAGGGCAAGTTGTATGATGTGTGTGCTCTGACGTTTCATCAGGTCCCTGCTTGATTAGTTTCCATTTAAGTCGTCTCTACTTGCCCACAGGACACTAGCTACAAGCAACATCAGCATTTGGCCCTTATTTAGCATGAATGGCCATGGGTTTTATTATTTTATTGTTTCCCAGTGCTTCAGTGTTTTAGTTTGTGATGCAAAAATTTTAACATGTGACTCTGCAACCTACAGCAGTATGTTGCAAGATTTCTTATTAATATTCATATTTATATTTATTATTTGTTCATATTTAATATTCTTGAGTAAGGTTTCATCTATGACAACAAAATAGTGCACAATGTGGTGTAAAGGGCGTGGTATTGGGCATTCAGTTGCTCCCACAGTCTTCCCTTCATCTTTGGCTCGCTCGCTTTCACACTTTGCCTTGGTGTCTCACACAATTAGGCTACACACTCTCTCTCTCACACACAACCTCTTTCTCTCTACAGTTGCAGCTAGTCTCTCTCTCTCTCTCTCTCTCTCTCTCCCTGTTGTCCGTCTGGTCAGGAACGTTGGCAGCTAAGCAGAATTTCGGGAATGATTCATAAAATGACTCACATACAGCTACCTCAAATATTTGACCTTATTCCACCAGAAAACTACTGTTTCCACACAGATAATAATTAAGACAATTAAGACTCAGTCTGCACGGTCATTTTTGAGGGGAAAAAAACCATCTTTCTCTTTTAGCTTCTGATGCTAACACTGTCTTCTTATTTGAGCGCACGAGACGGGTTACACAGCTGCTTGAAGGTGCACGTGCACTTGATTAGGGTGTGGCCTCTTCACCTCAGACTAACGGTCGCGATTCCTGCGCTAAGGATTGCTATGTTTTATATCATTTATTTTAAACAAGAACAAGCATTTTGGTTGATCTGTATGTTATATGTGCGTGGAAAACGCCTCGCTAGATATGTGTCAAGTGAGTAAACTTTCAGGTTGGTTTTAAAATACAGGTAAAATAGACTAATAACTAGCCCATAAGTTATAGTATGCATATTAATGAGTAAAATGGCGTCTTCACTGTAATTTAACCTAATCGACACTCAGGGATTTAAATGACCATATGTGGATACGAAACAAAGTTCTAAAATCAATGAAAGAGTAAAATTAATATACATAACAACCTAAATTTATGATAAATTACTGTTTCAGAATACAATATATGGTGTATTTACCTCACAAACCCTCCTCACGTAGCCCATTGATCTGATTGATGAACTGTTTACTAAGTCATAGCAAGGATATTATACTAAAACACTAGAAACGCCGCCTAAAATATGTTCATTAATA
>JAQQZR010000010.1:4621595-4652769 GCA_030068235.1 Notoglanidium macrostoma
CATGCACGGGGAGAACATGCAAACTCCACACAGAAAGGCACCCTGGGTGACCCGGGGATCGAACCCAAGACCTTCTTCTAGCAATACTCTCATAATTTTATTCCAACAATGGACATTTGTTTGTGACAGTGAAATCACTTGAAAAATCATTTAGTGTAAGGCTGGCATTGCCCAGGCAGAGACTACGAATCTAGGAGTACATCTGTGTTGACTAGCTAGATGGCCAACAGACCTCCGCCAAGGACAATGGTCGACTCGGCAATGTCTGGACATATTTCCAGTGTCATCATAGTATTTCCACATTGGCTATGTTCAACCACTTTTGAACTTTACTGCCACCAACTTTTAAGAAGTATGGCATTGTTGAGTGCAGATTACGCCATGCCCAAATGCCATATCTCGCAATTTTAGTGAAAGGGAAACTAATTTCGTCGAGCCACCCCATGACTCGGTTCCACTCCAGAATTCAATTCTTTCTTTCTTGGCCTACACCCTCCTACCAAGTTTCATGGAAATCAGATCAGTATGTTTTGCACAATCCTTCTTAGAGCCAGACAAAAAAATCACATTGAAAACATAATCTCTTTGGTGGCAGTAATAATGTGACCTAGCATAAATAAATTTCCTCAATATTTCTCAATATTTATTTAGTTATTCACTTATCTTTAGTAACTGCTTTATCATGGTCAGATCCAGATCCAATCCTAGGAGTGGGAGGCAGGAATACACCCAGAATGAGATGGAAGTTCATCACAGGGCATCAGTCACAAACACACACACACACACACACACACACATTTACACTTAAGGGACATTTAGAGTAATCAATACAGCTACCTGTATGTTTTGGGAGGTAGGGGGAAACTTGAGAATCAAGACGAAATCCAAACTGACATGGAGAGAGCATGCAAGTCTCCACACAAACAGTAAACTGACCTCAGCATCAAACCCAGGACCCAGGAGCTGTGAGGAGACACCACTACCTGCTGCACAACATTATGCCCTTGTAGTGATCACATTGTCAGTTCTAAATGTTTAAACTATGGCACTCTGCATCACACAGTCCTCTGTGAATTGGCAAATAAAAGTGTGCATTTCCACATGACCTTGCACCTTTACTTTGCCCAAATCATTCCTTGGTTTGAGATAACGAACTATCAATACATTCAAACCAATTCAGTGCATGTATCTCATAAATGCGATTACAATATTGATAATAGGAATCTTAAGTGATGTGAAAGATAAATATGACAACCTGTCTTTTTTTCTTATTTTTTTTAAATATGGGATGGCATAGACTTGCGTCCCCTCACAAATCAACCTCTCAAATAAACCTATATTTCATTGTTGAAATTATCGAAAGCTTTCCTGTGCCACAATCTTTAACCACTATACTTGCCAAGTGATATGAAAATGTAATATGAAAAGTTTTAGAATGTTCAATACCGTGTTGATGCCCTGTGCACCTGATCTACATGTGTGTTATTTTAAATAGCACCACTTAAAATATTTGTGTTTAGCATGCATGATTGATTTCTTCCAAAATGCACGGTCACATGTCCAGAATCAAACAGATGCAGTGCATCTCTGTTACAGTGCTGGTTGATGCTGTTTCCTGTATCCAATATTAACTTTACAGATAATCAGATAACTTTTAACACATTTAATGAAAAGACTGTTATGTAATATCTGTTAATTTGTTTAAGGGTAGCTGTCTTTCCTCTGAACACAGCTGTAGATAATACTCTGACTGAAGACTATACAAAGTTTGGCAGGAAATGTTTTTTAATGGAAACAGGAAGTCCCATCTGGTAGCATATTGTTAAGGACAATCCAAATACGACTCCAAAGTTGGGCAAAATACCAAGCAAGCATATGCTAAGCAATTAAAGGGTTTTGCAAGGGATTTGAGCTTACAACATTATGCTCTCTATCAGTAAACCTTAACCACTGTACTACTACTGGAAGCATAGTGCTGCTTGGCTCATTTAATAGGAACAGCACGATTCATAATTTTTATTTAAAAGCAAAAGTCTTAAAAGGCGTGTAAAATAGTCATTGATTATTTTAGGTCACACAAATTGTGGATTGTAAAAACAGGCCTTTAGTTATAAACATATAAAGTCTGAAGATAAATAGAGGTGGGTAGAATTTAAGTAGGACAATGGAAAATGAATATTTAGAGGTAGATATAGTATAAAGTTAACCTCTTAAGCTGCTTGACATACCTAAACCCTTAAGATTTATTATCTAAGTATGGTAAGCAACTTGTATTTATTAGCTAATTATACAGTTATTAGATATAGTGTCCTGTACATAGCTTGCATGATGGATATTTAGGTACGTAGTATTTAATTAATAAATATATACTGTAAGTCTGTACATATGGCTAAAGTACAGTCAGTTTCTTTCATGGTATATAGCTTTCTAGCTGAAATATTCTAATGAGAAAATATCTGCTATATAGCATGGAACATTTTCAATATTAGTTATAATGTACTCAGGCCTACATGTTCAACTTGCAAGTATGCTACGCTATATTATATGAATTTCTGAGTGTTTTATGAATCGTGGCATCAGGTAGTGCTGTACAAAACTTAGCTTATAATTACTACATACATACCCATTAAAGTTTAGGTATATTGTATTGCACTGCCTAATTGTACATTACAGTTTTTACAATATATTCACAGTATTGATTTACCTCAATATGAACATGTTTACCAGACCTTGTTCTAATTGCTCAAAAAAACACAGCAGGCATTTTGTACCCGCTTGTTCACTTCTTGTCTGTCATCTGCACAGCTTTTCCTTTTAAATAAGACTGACTAAATGAGCTGACTCACATAGCTATGTAGCCCTCTAGCTGACTGATGCCAATTATATTTTCAGATAAGGATCACAATATGTTACATAATAGATTATTAACACATGCTTGTTAGTAAAAAAAAAAAAAATCAAAGATTAGATTAATGAAATGACAGTCATCATTCAGCAGTTTGTTCCCTGCCTACCTGCTTGTCAGCATTGTCATCTTTTACATTAAAACCTCAGTAACATTTCTTTCAATCTACCAGCAGGTTGGAGGAGAATGGATTTCATATGTCCAAGCCTCAAAACAACAGGGGCAGTGAAACAATGTGAGCTTTGTGTCCACCTACAACAATAAATCTGCACTCCTTTTATCCCAGAAATGGAGGGGGAGTGAGATACAGGAAGAGAGAGAGAGAGAGAGAGAGAGAGAGAGAGGAGATGCAGGAAGGCCAGCAAATTAAAGAAGTGGGTATTTGGGTTATTCTCAGTCAGAAGAGCAAATACAAATCTACACAAAAACTGTGAGAAATCAGCATGGAAGTTTATAGTGCTGATTCATTTTGAAGAACGTGTTCATTTGTAATATCACTTTCAGGTAAAGATTTTTCAATACAGTAAAACCATTGAACACAGATTAAAAAAGATAATATGGGTAATATGGGATGTGATGTGCATGTCATGTTTTGGGAGGAACATTTTTTTGCACAGTAACTCAATCAGACATCACAGAGGTAACTCAGGCACATGAGCAGGATCACACATTTATTTATGTTAATGCAGCTGATATTTGCACTGAATGTAAGCATATGTTTCAGTAATGACAGTGATGCAGTGTAGAATGTGGGAGAGTCAAAAGACCAGTTTATATACTGTAACAGTTTTATCATTATTTGTTCTATAGACAAAATCAAAAATGTCAATAAAAAATACAAAAAATATTCAAGACGTCTCACCAGATATTTTATTCACCTTATGTTTTATTAAATGTAGGTGCGCTTGTAGCGGAAACAACTTCAGCCTATAGACAAAGGACTATAAGTTATAATAATAATAATTATTATTATTATAATAATCGAAACATATACAGTATGGCTACAAGTGGCTGATTACTGGTCAAGATCTAGGCATTGTTTTATTTGATGTGGGTTCTTTTCTAAATTAAAAAAAAAGAAAGAAAAAGCCATAAATGGTTAAAATTTCACCAATAGAATTTTACATTTTTTTTCTAGTAGATTCTGGATCTTTTGACTAGCAGTATATAACATTTGTACACACATGCTGAGCAGAAACCTCAGAACACGATGATCTCAGAACATGCACCACATCAAACCTTGATGTAGATGAGCTACAACAGCAGAAGAACACATTGGGATCCACCTCTGTCAGCCAGAAACTGATCCACAGGCTCACCAAAACTGGACAGTTGAAGAAAGATTCAACTGTCCAGTTTTTCTGAGTCTCTGCACACTGTAGCACAGAGTCCTGATCTTGGCTAACTGAAGTGAAACCTGATATGGTCTTTTGCTGTTTTAGCCAATCCACCTGAAATTGTGATGTGTTCTGGGATGCTTTTCTGCTCACCATAGCTGTAAATAGTGGGTAGTTACCATAGCTTTCCTGTCAGCTCAAACCAGTGAAGGCAAGGCATGTAAAGATATGATGAACTTTTAAATTCATTTCTTAAAATTATGTTTATGTCTTAGTCTTTCTTCCACATGCAGTAATCCTTGATTTAATATTTGATTTGCTCTCATGTGCATGCCCTCTGTACACTCGTTATCTATCTACACTTCAGGTGTACTGAACTGCACCATCATAGTGTTGAAATCCTAGGCTTCAGGCTATGACTGTTCAGCACACTCAAGCTGGGTGTGACCTCAATCAAAGCCTCACTGACATACCTCCATCCTTCTCTTCCTCTGTTCCACCCTTGTTTCCTTCAACATACATTTCCAAGAGAGTCTTGAAACTGAGTCTTTTCCTGCTCCTCCTTCCCCCCCTTCTTTCTCTCACAAACTCTCTCTTATTTTCTCTCTCTTATTTTCTCTCTTCTGATCTACTATAACAAAATACAGAAGAGGAAGAATGAGCCTGTTGTCCGGCAGAAAGTAAAGCACTTTATTTAGTTCAGTTTGTACATCTTTTATGTCTGCATTCTTTACCATATTTAGCACGGCTGCATCTCTCAGGCTGTATGATATGAAGAGAAGGTATCAATAAAGAATATCAGTTACAACCCAGACTAAATTTATTATTCATAATTCCATAATTTAAAAAAGCCTACATTATTTTGTTGGCATAGCCTCAGAAAATGTAAATATCCTGACTAAAATTTAAACTCCGACCTTCTGATCAATGTTTTATTGACGTGTTGAATGTTCATTGTGATTGGAGTATGTGACTGGATGATAATGCTGTTCCAATGGTGACAACGAATAATAAGAAACATCACTCCTATAAACCTACAGCCAGACACCGACCTGCCCCCAAGACTGCAACACTTAAACTTTAACACAACATAATGTGACACTGAGTGGTGGGTAATGGGAGAAGTCGTATAGTTAGTAGTCTCAGTGTGTTGTTTATGTGGTATTGACTGTATTGATCCTGAGACGATGTGGTAAACCGGTATGAATAATTCATGAGCCCTGGGTGTCATCTGTCATCAAAGAAACCAAACCAAGTCATCATTTAACAAGCGTTAGTCATAAAATTCAGTTTTACAGTGTGCAGTTATAAAAATTGGTTATCAGGAGCCAAGCAATGTTACCTGGAAAAGACACTATAAAGACTTTATTACAGCTTAATTTACAATTCATTTTACTGATGTTCCAGTAAAGTGAGCATTCCAGCATTATGGACGGTTTGAAATGACGTCCTGTGATGTCTCAATTAACTGCACAATCATCAGTGAGGTCATGTTCTGCATCATGTGACCCTTCAAGGAGAACACAGTCTGAAATTAAACACATTATTACAGATTTTTATCAGTATAACAGTTATACACAGTACTGTACAAAACACGTTTTAGCATCTTTTTAGTACAAAGTGTGTTTTAGATATTTGTTTTTATGAATTCTTCATTATTGAATCAGTACAAAATATTTCAGGTTTCCAAAAAACATTATTTTCTATTTGAATAATGTTTTAATGTCAGTAAAGAAAGCAACATATTGCATAAGAGACCACTTTTTAGACAAGAAACACAATGAAGACTCCTGGGTTTTGCTGCAAAATAAAGAACAAACAAGTGTGACAGTCAAAGTCTCCAGAAGAAGTGGGGCAGACTCTCCAAGATGCTCAGTAAAACATACAAATCATTTCCTTATAAACCTGCACACACTGTACCTAGGACTACTGTTTAAGAAAAAAAGGAAAGGTCATCACACCAAATACATTGACTTGCTACATCAAACAATCCTTCACATGCTGTAAAGATCACCCAGTTCAACTGAAATAGGAATTAGGAATGAACTAAGAATGAACCAAGTTGAATACAAACTAAAGTGGCCAATAAGTGACTTCATCTGTGCTAACAACTTTATCTTTCTGTCACAAGATTTACATTTGTATGGAATTTCCCAGTATTGAGTGTGTTTAGAAACACAGTGTGGGTTAAAACACGAGTATTGATCTGTCTCTTGTTCTGCTACTCTTATTGGTCACTGACAACTGATTGAAATTTCCCACATGACAACTCAAGAGTATCAGCTGTCATATGCCTTCCACATGTATGTATGCACACACACACACACACACACACACACGCACACACTCTTGCTAAGCAGGAAGCAGAAGGAGATATACTCTCACAATATGTATCATATTATTCTGTTTTGCTGAGGCTTTCCTAACAGTGCCAAATGAGCCATAGAGCAACACTATGAAAACTATTTATTTAAACCAGGAAAAGGTCATTTCTGCATAACCACCTCCACAGTAGGTACACGTGTGCACTGATCCTAATATTCATATTATATATAAACTATAATATTTATATATATATATATATTATAATATACTTATAATAAGTTCTCACACCCTACGGCTTCAACAAATCTCTGACGTCTGTATTGCCCCAGACTCTGAACAGGAGAAAAAAATCTGTCTCACACACTAGCATCCAAATTTGCTGGACGACCACTGGATGCCAAATTGGCAGATTATGCCTTTACATCTCACACCATGTTTTTATTAACAACAAGAATAATCCACAGGGAGATGGAATAGAGATTGTTTTGCAAGGATGAGGCTGTACTTTTCATCCCTTTCAAATTAAGAATGTTGCAGCAGAAATTTGTTATTTGTTTTTTTTTTATGTTTTTATTATATTTGTATTTAGTTTTTTTATTTTATGCTGATTTCTGGTGGGTTTTTTTTTTTTTGGTTTTTGAGATATTAAAACTGAGTGATGTCACTGTGCATTAAACCCCATCAATCTCAAACCAAACCATAAAAATGCTGTAGAAAGATTATTTGAACCTGTTTGAATTTTTTTTTAGACTTTACAGATTCAGTTCAATGGGAGGTCACTCAGCCGATTACGTGCATCGACATACAGGATCTCAAAAAAACTTACTGAAAGTCCTTTTTATTCCCCATTTTTTGGTGATTTGTTACTAGCCACCTCCATCTACCAACCAGGGAGAGTGAACACTAACATCTGCTTCCTCTGTGACACATGATGCCAACCAATCACATCTTTTCAACTGCTGTGTCACAAAGCAGCTGAACACTCATTGAAAATCGCTATCTGTCCTCTTCTGCATACATAAGCTCACAGACACACATGATTGGCTAGTGTTGCTGTGATTGACAGGGGAGAAAAACTATAATGTCCCAGACTCTATGGACAATTACACTTTCGTGGACACTTTCTTGGATTGGTGGCAGAAATGTATTTTTAAGGCTCGAATCACACAGGCACAGCACAAATGGTTTTATTCAATTTCTCCATATATTTTTTAATATTCCGAGCAACTTCACAAAGATCTAATAGAATAGAAGGTATATTTGTATATATTATTTGCTTTGCTTTGTGTTTGTGACTCAAAAATAATGAGTTTGGTTTTTATCATTTTCTTTTTTGAATTACGCTTGTTAGATTTTTTTTTTTATTATTCAGCATTCAAGTTTATAATTTTAAATCATGGGACATTACAGTTTGATAACATTGCTAGAAAAACTAAATATCATGATGGATATCGTATTTTGTGAGAAGGTCTTCAGGTATTGTGAGCTGATATTTCTGCCATGTCGCCCACCCCTTCACTGTGCACCACACAGGAAATAAAACATTTAGTTTGATCGAATTTAATCTGGCTGCAGTTACTTGCACTGAGAGTATGTCTATACATGCATGCGTTTTCTAGAAGTCGTCTGTCAGTTTGACCTTGTTGAAGTCTATCGAAGCTCTTCTAGCGGAACTGTTCAAGGCTAAAGTCCCAGCAGTAGCCTCAGTGTGAGGGTGTGGCTGAGAGAGACGGAAAGGGAACGAGTGTGTGAGAGAATGTGAGAGGGAGACAGGAGAGAGTACAACCAAAAACAAGTCAAGTCATGACTGAACACTCATGACCTCACACACACACACACACACCCAAGCAAACGTACACTTAGAAGAAGAAAGCACACATGGTCAGTGCCATGGCAACGAGAAACAATACTGAGGGAATGCGCACCCACATTCTTGGCAAAGCGATGGACCGCGTTCAAGACAGCCCTCGGTAGCAAAGGTCCATAAACTTTTTGCCAGCAAGTGCAAAATATTTCAGTGTTTTTCTCCACCAGGACCATTTGTCAGTTGCAGAAAGTGAGAAAATAAAGGGTTGTTTTTTTTTTAAAGAAAGGGAGAATATAGTAACACAGGATACTGGAGGGTGTGTGTACGCTGTTAAATCTCCCCACAATTATAGGAAATAATAAAAGTAAGTGGACAATGTAGGAACACTTTGATGGAAAATGACTTGTTTGTGCGTTGCAAGCATTAAATGTGCTTTTAAATCCAGATTAAGTGCGCTTTTCTAATGTACTTTATTGTGTAAAATAGAATTCCCATAGAATAGACAGATTTTAGACAGATTGTAGTGAAACACTTTTTTTTTTTTTTAGAATATAGACTAAAAAGTTTTTGTATAATAATTTTTAGAAATAATAATTTTTTATATTCTTGTTAATTATCAAAGTACTCTAGGGAAATTTTCCATTTTTGTTCAAGGACTTCCCAAAAGAGAGTGTGTGTATGTGTGGGAGAGAGAGAGAGAGAGAGAGAGAGAGAGAGAGAGAGAGAGAGAGAGAGAGAGAGAGAGAGAGTGAATTAGGGTCACACCCCTGAACTGCATCTGAGTTTATCAACAGTTTACATATAAACAGTGCTCTACATTTTAGGCTCATAGTGATATCTGGAAGCTTGTGTAGCTGCAGCACTGTGGAATTTTTCCAGCTTGAGGGATTTCATAAATAACTAACCCAAACGGGGTGGAACTACAAAATCTGCATTTTTCACATAGCCTCATGATAGCCTTCCTGTCTTGAATATTCCCATTTCAAAGGAGTATCAGAACGGTGTCAGGCTCGATTGGGGGGTGCTGCGGGTAAATATTGACCCAGTTGGTGTGTGGGAAGTCAAATAATAATTGTCCTGTATTTTGCTGGATCACACACATTCATCTCATCCTACCACGGGTCCAAGTTTGTGTGAAAAGGATTGTTATTGGTCAGCCCACTAGTGCAACTTTGGGCAGGACAGCACTCAGTCTGCCAGAGGTCTTAACATAGAAACTCCCATTAAGGCCCTGGAGGGTGTGCGTATGTGACCCTCAAGCCTCTTTGCAGGCTTCCTCAGACATTTAGACAGACATTTTAGACAGAAGCCAAGACTTCCTTCCACTTGTTTTGGAGGCGGGTGACCAAGGAGCCACTGTTGTTAAAAATAAGCAGTCTGGGGGGGAAAAAAGCAACCGTCTCTGAAGCAGCATTAGTCATGCAGTCAGAGACGGGCAGAGAATCAAACATGACACAGTCATGTGTCTGAGAGGCTACACACTGCCACCAACATCTGGTGTGCATTATATTACAAAATGCGAAAATGATCACTGGGGTTATTACTATTCCCTTCTTCAGCATCAAATGATTTATTACTTTTGAGTCAGGGTTTGGTTTGTGGATTCGACTGAATGCATTTGGACCATTATATCCTAACTGATGAATGAGAAATGTAATGACTCAGTACTGCAGGTTTGTGTGTTTCAACCAGAAGGTTGGAATGTCAAGTCCCAGGATTTCCATCATTGGGCCACACTTTTGACCATTAACTGTTTAGCTATGTGCTTGGACTGATCTCTACCATTTTTGTCACATAGCAAGTATGTAGGTCTTTTTTCTCTTATGCAAAAAAGCACAAAATATCCATTGGTTCAGGTTCTGGCAGTTGTGCGGTTTCTCTTTTGAAAGGTAGAATAAAAATATGTGCTCCTTCCTAAAAATGAGCATCACGTTAACTGCTATCTAGCTAGTTTTTGTGATGGGGATGTTTAGTAAACTCACATTAAGGTCATAGCTGGCTAATTAACAATAGCCAATGGCCAATAATGTCACTGAGCACATGAAACAGAAAAATGTGGTTTTTGAAATATCTACATTGCAATAAAGTAACTGTGAAATTTAAAATGTTGTTCTTCCGATGTTTTGTTTATTGGTGATAACAGTAGGGGCTTTTAATATAAACCACAGACATTATGCTGCATTCTCATGTTAGCCCACTAGTTAATCACTTTTTCACTTTTTCTTTGGACTTCTCAAAGTGCATGCCAAATGAATAAATGTAATTTATTGTACAAATTTTTCTCTGTTTGACTTGTCGAAGGAATAAATTCTTCACATTATGCAAACTTGTCAGGCAAAATTTCTGTTTGTATGCGAGTCAGAAAGTGAGAGTAAATTAACTGAATGCATTTATAACTGAGGGAGTCACGCTTGTCTGACTTCATTCTTGATAAACCCAGTGAAATTACACACATTTGTTGTAATCCCTATAAATTCTTCATTGGATTAAGTATGGAAGAGGTAAAATATGTGTGTGTGAGTGTGTGTGTGTGCACTGGTATTTAAAGAGAAAGGGGCCCACCTGCATCTGAGTGCTTCATCGTGAAACCGGTTTTCCCCACAGCAGAAGACAGCAAAGGTATTGCACATGCACACACACATGCACACACATGTGCACATACACACACAGACTAGATGCACCCTGAGGCCACACATGCCAACATTCAGCTCAGCCCTGCCAGGGCAAGTAGAAGCACATCAAATCTTATTTCAGATTTTTCATTCACTCAGAGTATAGTTGGGGGAGATCATAATCCTAAGAGCAGATAAAATAAATAATAATTACTATTACACTTACTATTATTGATTTTTTTTTTTATTACTTCACTTTTTTATTTAACCTTTTTCATAAATTATGATTTCAAATGAGTGTACCACACAAAAAAAAGTCCCAAAAGCAAATCAATGTCGAAATTCATTCATGAAACACTCGTCCATACCGATAGTGTCAACTCCACCCTTATGAGTCAAACCGTCTTCAGTAAAAGTTCCTCTCTACAATATATGGTCCTAGGAAGATATTTTTGCAAAATGTTTTTGTGACAGGATGAGACTCCCTTGTGCATTGTCTCCTGTATACATCTAACAGTGGCTTTGGTTTATTACTCCAAAAGAATTCTACGTAGAGTATGTAAAATTCTACGTCGCTTTCAGAGAGAGTTCCAACTAGAGTTCTTTCAGGAACTGGCAGATTTGGGGAGGAGGGTGGTGGGTGCCTCCATAGTCTTTTGTGAAATCAAAATCCTATCCTGTCTTGGCTTACCTGATCGATTCCAAATCTGGAAAGCAGAACGGACAGGAACAGAACCTAGAGCTTCAATGTGTTTTGTGAGACTTCACAGGAAGTGGCTGTGTAAAGTGCACACTCTGTGTGCAGCCTAGTGTCTCACACATGCTTTCAATCTCACACGTATTTTCACTTTCTCGTAACATTCACCACTCAGCCACTGCAGCTTAAACTGCAATAAATGAGTTGTTTATGCCAAAATCATGGTTTATAAACTCAGGAAGCTCTCCACACCTCCTGAAACACACGCAGACACACACACACACAAATACACACACTTTTATTATCATTACTACATCCAAACCACTGCGATGAATAATGTTTGTTCACCATACAATATTCTGGAAACTCTTACTATTTTCTCTCTCTTTCTCTTTCTCTCTTTCTGGACGCATTTCTTGAATGTGGTAATGGTGTTGAAGTGATTTAACATGCCTGATTATCTGTAATGGTGGGCATATGACCCTGCTGCTCATTAATGCTAAGTAGGTCAACATCTGAGGGACTTCAGCTTGGGAAACTCTGTTTAGGATCTTTCTTTTGTCTTTTCTTACACCGGTGTTTCCAAAGATCACAAAGCAGAATTGCTAGAAGACAGATCATAACTTTTAGAGTAGCGGACTGCACTATCAAGCTTTTCCACATAGGAATCCAACCATCCCTATGAAATCATTATGTACAACATACGATTATTATCTTATATAGACATGTTTCATATATTGTCATGAGTGAGAGAAGACTGTCAGTCTCTTGTCATTTCTAGCCACTAATAACTGACTATAGTTGACATATGACATGTTCTGCAGATGTTATTCCTTTGTAAGACATAAATCCCTCCTCTTGGCCTATGGCAACAGTTTCACAGATTTCACAATGGTTTACACACTGTGAGCTGTTTAACCATTTCCAGAGATTAGGTTAGCATTATCTAACACAAACTTTTCAACATGAACGTCAGTCAGTAGCCTACTTGCTAAGAACCTGACGCTAGCTTATTCCATTTGCAAGGGAGCACATTTTAATTATAAAAATAATCTTCTATTATAAATCATATTAAATGATTTTCATACGTTTTGAAAGGACAAAGAGTACCAAAAGGGAATGGTGGCGTGTCAGCTGACGAATTGATGGCAGGCTGAGACGTACAAACACATGCAAGGTTCACCGTCAGTCACATTTCAAAGAGTGAATGTGTGCCTCCTGGCTGTGTGCTTATGACTCGGTAAATATAATTCTGTCTACGTGGTATCATTCTGGGCTTGTCTCTTTACCTAAAGAACATTGGAGACATTAACCAACCATCCAACACACCTTTCCTGTTATTAGCCAATCATGTCCTCGGGCATGAGTTTTCCCATCCCCATGGTAACGCACTGTTTCAGATGAACTAATGGAACAAATAAAATGTGACTATGAACAGTTCAGCCTTTCCCATGTGCAGGCTAAACAAGCCTTTGAATGCCACAATTCCAAATTCGATTGCCCTGAACCTCCAGTGACAATAATAACATCAGGAGTTATTAGCTAAGCCAAGCTAAGCCTACAAGTTTGAGTCCTGATAATGCCAGAACCACCAGGAGTCCATCCAGCCATCCATTATGCTGTTTATTCATTGTGGGGGAAGGTGGTTCCATCATCCACATCAGTGACTGTTTGAATGTCACAGTGTGGCCTCAAATGATGCTTATAAATACTCAGAAAAAGATCAGTAAGACGTGTAACTCTTTTTGACCCTGGGTCATTTCTACTAGTTATCACTGACGTCTTCATCACTCTCAGTGTGCACAATATACCAAATCAACAATTAAGTGCCATCCAGATAGCATAATCATGCCACAGATCAATAGATCATTATTATAAAAACAGCTAGACTTTCTAAATGGCATCCGGTAATCATAATCAGCACTTATTGTGTTCCAGCTGAGAAATCACATATATTACTATTAATGTGTGTTCATGGTGCTTGTGCTTAAAGAGCTATAAATCAGGGACCATCCCAGAACTGGGAATGCATTCATGCCTTGGAAGTCTTACCTCTGCTCTCCTACACACTTTCTTTTCCTTTTTGCCTTTGATATATCTAATCATATTTCCTCTCTCCTCCAACCCTGTGTTCCAGTCTGTTCTGTGTCTTCCTGCAAATACAGTTAGATTATTATTCGAGAAAGGAGGATGATATCCTTTCTTTACCTATCCCCTAGTTCAGACTCTCCTCCCATTCCTCTCATCACGGGGCAACAAATACTGGAAGTATTGCTTTAATATTATTTATAGAACAAGACAAGACCTGTAGCAGCCATCTTAGGAATAAAACACCCATGATATTGGTTAGTTTAACTCCTGTAAGGTCAGGGTATATATGAGGGCTGAAAATGCCCAAAGTTATTTGTATATATGAGTGAAGAGAAATTGAGGGAAATGGAATAATAGTGCCAAATTTCAGGGGTTTAACTTCCGTATAACAGTATAAGTTTAACAGTTTATACTTAATGGTTTTGCTCAATAACTCTTAATAGTGAGAGACTGAGGGTAAGTAATGCAAACCCAAATGGCTGCATGGTAAACCTAAATACCAACAACAGCAAATAAAATACATTAGCTTGGGGATTGGGAAAGTGTGTGTGTGTGTGTGTGTGTGTGTGTGTGAGCGAGAGGGAGAGAGAGAGAAAGAGAGAGAGTCTACATGTGTTGGCTCACAGATTACTTTGCAGACTACTCATTACCCTTAGGAATTACATTTGGGTGCCAGAAAATGCAAACACACACAACGAGTGCTTAAATCACTGTACTAGAGGTCTTCTAAGCAACAATACAGGAAAAAAACCCTGTCAATAAAAGGAATCCACAAGAAAAGTGTAAATTACAAACAGTTTCCCGTCTTTCATTTGGAATTAAGATGGCATTCGCACAATGCCACCATTAAACCATACTTTGGCTCTGACTGCTTGGCCTTAATCACCTCGCTTATCCTCATCCAAACACACACATTAAATGGCTCAAACAGAAACCATTTTTGAAGCATATTATTCTAAGATCTAAGCCTAAGACTAGAGGTAAATGTGATAGAATTTTAAAAACAAAAGTAGGCAGTTTTGCATGTTTCACAAACTATAAGCTAAATTCTCATTGCTTTTGTCTTTTATATGTTTGGTACAGAGGGCCAGAATTAAAGCAACTATCACTCACCTGTAAATTGTTATACTTTCCAAGAACCAGGAAGTACAATCAATAAATGCTAACCTAATTTCCTTGCCAACCGATTTTACAATTTGTTACAGTGTCCTTGTTTAATAAGAAGACTTGTCTAACACTGGCTCATGTTTAATCAGATCATGTATTTCTGACATCAGGCTAACACCAAACACCTGCTTGGTTTAAAAGTCTCATAGTAGTAAATTAGCTTGTGCAAGTAGCCCATTAGCCATCTGAGAAATCTGAAGGCGCCATAGTTCTGACACTACAACATATTTATAAATATAAACTCATAATCATCACAAATCTACAATACAATCCTAGCCAATCCATGCTAACATCCTGTAGGACTAGCTTAACCAAATCAGGAAGGTAAAATTCAAAGAGTAAACAACAAACATAGCACTTCCTCTGTTTGTCATTCCAATCCAGGCTAACTAAAAATAAATGAATCCATTTGAAACTACTGTAGGGAAACCATATAAAATCTAGCACAAGGACGCTAATACATGTCAATCTAAATCAAGCACAACAGTTTCAAATTAGTGCTGTACAAGAGTGACAGGTGAAATTAGCATTAGCACACTAAGAAATGAATGCATGTAATCCAGTGTGTAAATCGAATGCAGCAGAATGAATAAGTGTGTAACGGTGTGAGCGCAAAACCAATTCAGACACTGGAATCCCAAGAGACATTCCACATTAGACATGGTTACCCTGATGCTCACGCTGCTGAACTGCAAGCAGGGTTACCAGGTCTGAGCAAAATGTCCAGCCATGCACAAAACTGTACAAAAAGACCTGTAATTAACTAAAATATAATGAGCACTGGTAAAGAAACACATTTTTTCCCTTTTCCTTAAGTTATTGTGTGGAGAAACAAGGTCACAGTGGTGTGCATGCTTTTCTGATATATAGACATTGTTACTTGGAGACCCCTTTTCCCTCTAATGTATCGTCCAAGAGCAATGAGTAAGTAAATTGTATATTTTCTGCATTTTCCTTTAGGGTTTTTTTTCGTGGCCTATGTTTGCAGAAATGGATTAGATTTAATCATGATTTTTCTTTTGAAAACAAGATAATATGGTGCCAATAATTTTTAAACTAGCCCAAAAATGCTTTTTCCATCTTCAACCGTGTTCCAAAACTAGCACAGTTTGGCATAAAAATTGCAACTCCTGTATGGCACATTTTAAGACCACCAAACTCACATAGAACCAGTCTGATGTTGTAGACTATTTACATTCTTGTATTATCCCACATGAAAAACACAAAATATTGTCAAATGGGTACAAAGAATTTTTTTTTCTTTAGCAGGGATGTTTTTTCTATAAATATACCAAACTCACAACACAACTGTCAGCAAATTTGACCACTAGTACGATGCGTTGATGCTGTGTGCAAGTGCGATAATATTCAGAATCACATATCTGTGGCTTTTCAGCTGTATCACAATGTAGCGAGAGAGAGAGAGAGAGAGAGAGAAAGAGAGGAAGAGGAAGAGTCACGTCAAGACTGGAGTGTCACGTCAAGACATGGGGAGGTTTTGAGCTACTCATCAGATGTTGTTTGGCCTTCAACACTTCGACTGCGGAGTTCTTCACTACTTAAATTGTATTCTGTTTTATTGTAAATTGCTCTGCATAAACTTGTCTGAGTAATTAATTTATGTACAATGTCTTTCATAGCACACACAGAACAATCTAAATCTAAAGCTCTCCACAGCGTTTCTGTGGTTTATCAGTTTTCATCAGTTGTGTCATTATGTAAATTAACATTTTTCCATTTAAAACAGAGACCTTTTCCATATATCAGCGGGGAACATTTAGTAAACTCACAAAATTGTGTTCAAAGAAACGTATCATTATTCTATGTGAAATTAATAGAGCATAACATGTTCCCTAAGCTCATTACCTAACTTGGTGATCTGAGTGATGAACAAAACTTTGGGTGTTGTGGTATATTTTGACATGATTGACTTGACAATGCACCTGTGCACAAAGCAAGCTCCATGAAGACATGGAGTAGATGAACTCGAGTGTCCTGCACAAAGCCCCGGCCTCAACCCCACTGAACACCTTTGTGATGAACTGGAACACCGACTGCACTGCAGACCTCCTCATCTATCATCAGGGCCTGATCTCACTAATGCTCTTGTAGCTGAATGAGAAATTTCCACAACAAATTTCCATAACAAACCTCCAAACTCTAGTAGAACCTCTTCTTAGAAGAGTGGAGCTTATTATAACAGCAAAAGAGACTAAATCTGGAATGAGACATGGATGTTCAACAAGTGCATACGAAGGTTATGTTCAGGTTTCCACAAACCTTTGCCCATAAAGCGTACTGTATGTTAGCTACTTTACTAGCAGTTAGCTAGCTGGCTAGCTCTACATGGCATGACAGGTGGACATGTAGGAGATGCATTCATTCATTCTGGCAAGGGTAAAATTATAGAGCCAGTTTAAAAGAAAATTATTATCCATAGATAATTTTAACTGGTTTAAAATCACTTTTTCTGGGGAAGGAATGTGTCTGTGCAACATGTAATGCTTCTTCTCTAAAATGTGAAGTAATGGCCTGTTGGAACTAGCAAAAGGTAAGTTTCCAGTCACAGAGTGTTACCTGTTTCAACACACACCCTTGCACCCTGTTCCAACACACACACAGACAAACACGTGTCTCACACTGCATATTCATGCACATCTTGTCCTTCTCTGTTCCCACCCAACCTTAAGGCTGTTCTTTACAAGATCCTACTGATCTCCAAAACACCAAGACACTAAAGCTCTTACTGTATACAAAGGATAGTGATTTAGTCAAAATCATCTCATGATCTCTGTAGCAGCTGTTTTCATTTCAGAGATCTGATTCCCTTTAAATGAACCACAAACTTCTAGCCTTAAAGAAATACTTCAGCATTTTAACTTAAACTCCCAATCCACTATATCTGTTGTGCAGGTTTGATTACCACAGACAGGAATTTTGATCTTTCCCTGTACTGATAAAAGAAACTCACTTGTTGAACTTCCTCAACAAGTCATGTATATGTAAATATATTAATTGTAAGCTCCGCCTTTGTCTGTGTTGGGTATCCTTCCCCATGACACACACACACCACATAGATGAGTGGTATAGATTAGATGGATGGATGTACTGCTCCAGTGTTCTCTCAGATGTTCTCTCATGTCTGCCTTATCTTGCAGCCTTTATTGTAGTGTAGCAAATTTCAAATTTTTATATAGTTGTGTTTTGTAAACCTTATCCACAGAGTTGAACAGATGTCCATAGTCTTCCATTAGAAATGTTCTGAGCAAAAAATTTTCTGTTCTTTCTAAATGCCAATTTGTTTCACGATTGGATTTACAAAACGCTGAAGGATTTCTTTAACATTAACGTTACCGAGTGTTTTTAAGCAACACTTTGCCTAACCGGTTAGCTTTCATCATAAAATAAACTAACGAAATACTGCAAGAGGGCACATGGAGGCCAGCTATAACTTTAAACCACATTTGAAGCTGAGAAATCTCATCTCATCTGGAAACAATATGCCTAAAAGCACAGGCATGGACATACAGGTGTGCTCGCCATATCAGGGAGCCAGAACTGGCTGGGGGGGAAGGGGAAGAAAAAGAGATAAATGCCTCATAAAGTGTGTGTATGAGAGAGAGAGAGAGAGAGAGAGAGAGAGTTATAAGAACCGGGGAAAGTGAAAAGAGGAGAATGTTGGAATAATACTCCTGGAAAAGAGTCCACTTTCTTGTATTTCGTAATACCACTGTACTTCCTTTACAGCAAATCTACACTGTTTTATTTATCACACATGAACACAAAACAGTGGCTAAGGATATACTACTCCTTCCTGAGACAGCTTGACTCGGCCTCTCAAGTAACCGACAAACACAGGAAGTCTGTTCAGGACAATGCCTTATTAATCATGATCAGCTGGGATTGGCAGGCACCTCCCACAGGAAATGACACTCAAATAGAGGATATTATGGTTGATATGGATGATGATTCATTCATAAAGAATACCCAACTTTAGATATGACTAACATTGAGTAAGACATTGAATTCATGCTAAAGCGTGTCCTTACTTCATGAACAATGTTAATTTATGAGATATGACTATGAATGTAAAATAATGTGTGTACTTATTGCATTATAATATATAACAATACAGGTGTGTATGAATATTGCCTTTATAAATTGTACATCTTTATAGTGAATACTTCATACACCAATATTCAACATAATTAACATCATATACAGTATACTTCAGACAAAATTATATACTTACTGTTATAGCATACTACATAATATACACTACTTGGCCAAAAGTATGTGGACACCTGACCATCACATCACACCCATAGGTAGTTTTCCCCAAACTCTTCCCACAAAGTTGGAGGCACACAATTGTCTAAAATGTCTTTGTACACTTTGTATGCTGTAGCATTCTACAGTGCACAAAGTGAGCTCCATGAAGACATGGTTTGACAAGGTTGGAGTGGAAGAACTTGAGTGTCCTGCACAGAGCCCTGACCGCGACCTCACTGAACGCCTTTAGGATGAACACGGACTGAGTGCCAGATCTCCTCACTGATGCACTCCTGACCTCACTAATGCTTTTGTGGCTGAATGAACATAAATCCTCCCCAGTCACTCTCCAAAAATTTAGTGGAAAGCTTTCCCAGAAGAGTGGAGGTCATTAAGTGCAAAGGGGGACCGACTCCACGTTAACACCCATGGTTTTGAGATGGGCACATTTGGGTGTGATGGTCAGGTGTTGGCATTCTTTTGGACATATAGTGTATATAATTTAGAGTAGGCTAAATAGGATCCACACATTATCATCAAGAAGACCAAGAGTAACCAGTCTTATTGATGATTGATGATCCTTTGTGGATTAGACTGAAGACCTATGATAAAGAGTACACTGAATCCATTATATCATGTCATGAAGTCTTACTAATGAAGAGTTTCAAAACTGAAATAATGCCTTCCTCTGAATACCAAACATGGCAAGCATAATAGTTGCAACAGTTTCATTCAAACTGAAAATCAATTAACTTATGGTTCCGTTGTCTGTCCTTTTGTGCAATTTGTACTGTAATAAGAAAATGTGTGCTTTGTCTGTCAATTATAGTTTCTCCTTCAAACCCATTTTGGTTTTAAAAAAATCGTTATCACTGGTGATGACGTGTTATGAATGCGTCAGCAACATGGGCTGAATAATAGGAGTCCAAGTTTAGGGTGTGTTTCAGTTCGTGTAATCACCTTACATGGACTTCACTGATATACTGCAAGAATCTACAGTCTGGGCTGGAAAAGAAATCAGCCTTTTTCCTACCAATCTGTATATTTTTCTTTTGATCATAGGTGATGCTGTTGGTTCCAGAAAAGGTCCAAACAAAACATGGTTGGTTATCTACATTTTTGTTTTCCCCACCTGTATGTGGGGTTGACGTGGATAGTGTGGAGCAGGTAGTGGTTAATGGCCTTGCACAAGGGCCCAACAGTGGTGGCTTGGGGGCTCACACCCGAGTGTACATATTTCCTACACTGTATTATTGTGTAATGGAAGCTTTATGTTTTGTACAGGACTAGTTAGAGCATATATCAGCTCTATATCTTGTGTCTGTTTTGTTTTTTTTATTACTACTGGAACATAGCTAACATCTACATCTCCAGGTCAAATCCCAGACCAAAATACAAATTATCCATCCAAACCAATTTTGCTGCAATAATATAATACTGGCACTCTGTACAATTTCACAGCAGAAAAGGATTCAAAGAAAAACACATTCTCCATGATGTTCTCTTTATCACTGACAGAGCAGCCCTTCAGACAGCAGCAGCACGCCTGCTAGCATGGGGATGAGATTCCTTTGTTTTTTACAGTATTGGTATTTGTACTGATGGAAGCCAGGTGATACACTAACTTTGAAGTATATTCCAAGAATCCACACACAGGCACTCTTTTCTCTCGCTCCCTTCCCTTTATTTGGAAATCTTCGGCTATAACTGTCTCCCGTGTGAAGTGTGTAGCCTAGATGTTTGTTTTGCACTAACCTCATACCGTCACATTCACACATCAGTCCTGTTATAAAACAGACTGAGCTGTTACGCTTACATAGCCAGTGCTCCTGTATAAGGCAAAATGTGTGATCTTGAATGAGTAATCACCACCCAGACATGATGTAGTTCTGTATCAGCAGTTCTACGGCACAAGCCTGCATTGTAATCAGAAAGAACAGCCAGTCATCATAGAAGTAACTCATTAATGCTACTGTTCAGCTGTGTGGTTGTTCTGGATGGTTGGTAAGGACAGGATTTAGACCGGGCAAGTTTTCATGTAGAAGTGCAACATTACTTGGACCAAACAGATAACCAATAATGCCATCTTGTGGTGTCATTTTCTTGAAACGCCTCAAGAAATTTACAAAGAAAATGATTACAGATATCTTGAACAGAAACAAGGCCTACAATACAAAAATATTAAAACACGATTATACAACACGCTTTTCAGGAGGCTACTGGATGTAGTTTTCTAGAGATGTTCAGGTGGAACCTTTTTTCTTATACACTGTAAGAAAAAAAGGGTACTAAATATATGTTCCTTGTCTCTGAGGTGGTACTCTCAGAAGTAGACCTTTTGTAATTTAACTATGTTTATTTTCCCTTTCTACAAGAAAGGTACCACAAGTGTATGCTCTTAGAGAAAAGGTTTACTTATAAATTCTTTAGTATTGTTGCTTTTGTCCCACCAGTTGATCCCTTTTAGGTATCCCTTAAAGTTCTCTGGTTTGACCTTCTGGTGTAGGTGGAACCTTATAACACAGTTTCTCTATTAGAGAAGGTTCCAGGAAGAACCACTTTAGGAGGCTAGGAACCCCGTGACTACTCAAGAAACTTTGAAAAATGTATGTATTGAAATCAGAAAAATGTAAATATTAATGATTCAAACTAATTTTGCTATATGGCTACAATTATTATACATATACCAAATGTTCCTTTTCAACATCACTGACTGATCACTGACTGAAAAAAAAATGTAAATCATTTCAGGAAAGAAAAATGTTATTTGAAGGCAGTGGAAATATTTATTTTTTTGTGGGAGAGCACATGCAGTAATCATTTGCCACCTCATTGGGGCGCCATAGTTTCAGCACTACACTCGTAGAACAATGGTTCTTCAAAAGGTTCCTTGTTTAACTGAAAATAATTGACTCACTAAAGTTGTAGTTTGGAACATTTTCTGACTGATTAGCATTAATGTGGTTTCATTTGAAATACTGTGCTTCCAACACTTCCCATGTTTCCTGCTTACAACACATCAAATTTGAGAACTGAGTGTTCCCTTCGCAGCCTAATATATCATATATACCACAACTTGGCAGGTGCCATTGTACTGAGATAATCAGTGTTATTCATGCCATTTCAACACTTTTTTTCATTAACTTGCATATTTTACTTCACACACGCACGCACACACACACATGTACATTATATATATACATATATATTTGCCAATACTTTCACCACTCACCACTCATATTTATGGCCTACAATTTTTCAAGCTTTCCAGGACAGTCATGGTTATGGCATTTGTACTGGATATTTTTGGTTGGAGGATTGTTTCCCAACCCAGCAGTGACACTGAGGTGTTTAAAAATTCCACCGAGTCTGCTGTGACTGATACACTCATAACACACACACACACACCAATGTCAATGTCATGGTTGTGCTGAAAATTATATCATCATGGTTAGTGGTGTATGGAGTACCTAAAATCCTGAAAGGTGGGTTTTTTTTATCTTGTGCCCACAAGTTAATTATCTTGTGGGAACAAGTTATGCACTGCTTAGTCCTTCCATCAACTGAGGCTGTATCCAGTCCTTCAGTATCCAGAGCAAATGATTCCTGCTGATGACAATCCCATCTCTATGTGCAGGACACATTTCATTGCATGACATTCTGAGCTGAAAATAAGGCTTGGTTAGCTGAGCTCTCGTTATTATAAGGTGACTGTGCATCTGAAGTTATCTGAATATGAATTTATAGTAAATGACCTTGTGAGCACAAGACAATTAACTTTTTAGCTTTAGGGGTTCTGTAGTGGTGGTCCATTTACATTGATGACTGTGGTAAATAACTTTATAAAGCAGCAGTAGTGCTACAGCCAATAATTCTTCACCTGCAAATTAGACTGTATGAGAGATTTACATGATTGTGGCCACTGGGTGTATGTTAGTATTACTAATTCTGCAGAAGAACATTGGTGGATGGGAACCCCAGGTACAAAGCTGTTTAAGGGTCCCTGACCCTGCTTTTCCTCGTCACATGTTTAATTCATGGCAATATGCTTTCTGCCTGATTTAAAATGGCAGACTGTTACATACAGAGAGGCTGGGAAACGACTGTGTCACTGAGCTAAAATAAACCCAACAAGACCTGCTGTCCTAAGAGAGCATTACAAGGCTCAAGAAGAAATCTCTTTCAAACTATAACGCTGGCATTTTGGCAGCCAAGGGCCTAACCTGCTCAGCTGAGGATCCTGAAATTAGCACGTAGTCTCTCTCCACCTCAGTAGCGCTGACAGGAGACTCAGAGAAAATTGCCACTTGTTGGGGCGTTTTAGGGGGGCGTTTGGCGCGACAGGGCATCAGGTGGCCTACGAGCGTCTTTTTTTTATCCCCGGTGTTTACCGGAGGTAAATTGCTGTTTTGCTCACCTGAGGAGGCTGAGGCGACTATGTGGCGCCGTCTGCTTTCACGCGCTGGAAGCATGCGGTGCGCATGCGCAGTCCAGACAGGGTGCAGTGCACACTTTGAGCGGTAGGTGGCGAGCCGTGTTTGAAAGTGGCCAAACACTATCATAGTTTTCTTTGTCTTAAACAGTGTACAAAGAGCAAACGTATACAGACCACTGCAAAAATCCAACTTTACAAACACACATATAAGAGGGATTAACAAGGAAAATAGACACATAGGCTAACATCCTAAGCATGACAAAATAATTGTTAAAAAAAGAAATAAAATGTATATGAATAAATAAAATAAATAATAAAAAGATTCTGAAGAAAACAAAACACATCATGTCTAATGAATATCTCCAATTCTACATGATCTCCTAATTTTAACTTAAACATCTGATGTTTTACTTAATTTTTTGACTATTTTTTAAAATTTGTGAAGAAGTTTACAAAAAATGTCACCTCAAAACAAAACAAGGTTGACTTTTGAAGTTGAAGTTGCCACTCTGGCTTTGTGAATGTGAAACTTGCCCAAAAGACAAAGCAATTTGACTGCATTGTCAACAGCTATGTGACCAGTGTTCCAAGACAGAAACACCGCTATTGCTTCCCTTATATCAAACAATTTACCAAAAGAGGCAAAAATTTGTAGCAATATCTACATCCAGAGCAATAATGTATGACATTACATTTATGTCATTTGACAGACACCCTTATCCAGAGCAACTTACTTATTTTTATATTATCTTATTTTATATATATATATTATATATATATATATCTTATTTTATACAAGTGAGCAGTGAAGGTTAAGGGCCTTGCTCAAAGACCCAGCAGTGGCAGCTTGGCAGTGCTGGGATTTAAACTCACGACCTTCCGATCACTAGTCCAACATCTGAGCTACCACTGAGCTACCACAAACCCAGATAAGGGATAAGATTCCTTTATTGTCATTGCACAGAGTACAATGAAATTTGTAGCAATCATAAAGGTGCATTCACACATGTAAAAAAAGCATTTAAAAAGAGATAAGTGGGAGATTAACCTTCATTACCACAGAAAACAGCTAAGAGCCGCTAAAGTTTAAATGACTCTGATATGCAGCACTGCATGTGGTTTAGAAATCATCATGCCTAATGAAGTCCACTTAGGCCTATGTAAGGACTAAGTAGACAGTTATACTTCAGACTTTTCTCTACAGAAGATCATTGTCCTGAATTACATAACACTAGTAATTTGGTAACAAACACTGATAGTCTTTGTTTCACTGGTTAACATCACAGTCTGGAGTGTCCTAATGCATTAACAGGTGATTCAAAGGTTTCTCAGATGAGTCTGCTGGTCTCTGATGATGACCTTGTGAAAATAAGCTTTAGTTTAATGGTGATTTAATAGACCTTGACCTCTATGTTGTTCACAAATGTAATGATCCTGCATTTGAGGAAAGGAAATAAAAGGAATAAAAACAGGATGTTAAAAAGAAAATGGTAAAAAAAAAAACAACAATTGAAAAACAATGATATAGACCTATAACATTCATAGATATCTAAACAGAACTGGCCAATACTCAATTAATAGAATGCTCACGAGTTCCTCTTCATCATATCTGTAGTGACCATGGACAAAAAGGTTTTTTCCCTGTATTTAATAACACACGTACTACTACTACTACTACTACTATTATTACTACTGCTACTATTAATAATAATAACAACGATACCAGCACAACACAGTGGCACAACAGGTAGCCTTGTTGCCTCACACCTCATGAGCTTAGGTTACTGTGTGCAGGGGGGCTTTCAGATGTTTTCCTTATGTTAGTGTGGAATTCCTTGGTGTTCTCTAATTTTCTCCCACCTCTGAAAAACCATGCTGGTAGGTGGACTGGCTCCACTAAATTACCCTTCAATAGACTGGCATTCCATCCAGGGTGAATTCCTACTTCACGCCCAGTGTTCCAAGGATAAGCTCCAGTTCAGTCATTATCCTTACCAGGATAAAGCAGTTAATGAATGAATGAATGAATGAATGAAAACATTAAAACCATTTGATCCTAGCAGAAAATTTATAATAGAAACCAGTATGCCAATATCCATTAAGAAGTAAAATGATACTTATATATTTTTCTCAGCAAGGAAGTCACTATAATTATGTAAGTACCTACTGTCATAAACAATGAAGTTTGTAGCATTAAAGGCAGGTTTTTGCAATGAATTTAATATCATATATTGTTATATATGCCATATATATTGCCACAGAAGACTTAATTGTACACATTGTACCACTACACCAGACTTTTTCCACCAACTACACTCTTATAGAAAGAAGGTCTTGAAACATTCTTCTTCAATGGTTTATTTGTATAATTAAAGGTTATTAGAACCTTAAAATTGTATAGGGATAGGGAAATAGTTTGTTTAGGGTTCTATGCAGAAACTTGAAGGGTCAAAGCAGAGGGACAACTAATAAACCATTAAGCATTCTAGAGATGCCCTTTTCTCTAATGTGAACATGGGGCATTGGGTATTTTTGGAACAGTTAAGCTTTGTTGTTGTTATTTCAAAATTCAAATTCACATCAAACACTGATGTGGTGTCAGGAAGTCCCCATCTAAACCCAGAGCTATAGGTAAATGGCCTGATGTGTCAGTTGTATTATTTTTATTATTAAAGCAGTAATTCTATCAGAAGTTAAAGAGTTTGTAACGAACTTTTATGAATGAAATCGTCATGCAATAAAGTACATATTAAGTTATTGGGTATTAATCTGTGTTTCAACCCATGCCTATCCATCTGTTCATCTATCTATCCGTCCATCCATCCATCCATCCATCCATGCATCCATTGGTTCCTCAGATGACGCCCCGCATGATGTGCCCGCCCACTAGATTGACTCCACACACTGCTATCTCGAACACAGGGACTCGGAGCACCAACACACCACCAGCAGTGTATTATGAGACTTCAGCAAGGACTCCTGTGAAGCACTGCCTGTCAAACATCCAGCATTAAACAACAAGTTCTAAAAGAGATCGGATCATAACCATATACCCAAGTGGGAGTACTGTCAGTTCGTTCAGATTGCTGTTTTAATTACTGCGAAGGTAATTACCAGAAGGAGAGGAGGAGAGATGACTGCGGTTCTGGATAGCCTTGGTTCGGATATGCACACAACACATCTTACCTCTAGTAACTTCAGCGTCGTGCACAAGTCTCAGGACTCGCCCACACTGCCGGTGTCCACCGTCACAGACAGCAGTTTTTACAGCGTCCCTCAGAGCGCAAACTGCGCAGGAACGGCGGCTTACGCGCAGCTCGCCTCTTACTCGTACTCCCATGGTGCAGGAGTGAGCAGTGGACCCTACAGCCCCAAACCATACGACATGGGCTTCGGTTCTTCATACGCCGCTTATGGAGCCTACGGACCCGGTTCCTCATCACCCACTCCTACAGAGCCAGGTAAAGATCTGGTGCGCCTCCGTGCACCATAAACAAACACCGTCATTCAAAACACAGAATACATAGTGAATTCAATTGCATGTGTGACTTGCTGAGTAGCGCGACTAATGATACGTTTTGTTTTGTCGGTTTATTTGTTTTTTCAAGAAACCATTCCAGAAACATTTGAGGTGAAAATGAAAAGAGAAATGAAACAATAGCGGAGAAATCAAAATGGTCTAATCCAGTGGAAAATGAGACGAAAATCATGTTTCTTAAGAAAGTTTCCCATGCAGGAATTTTCAGAGTGGAAAGATAAAGACTGGAGAATTAAATAAAGGGAGGGAGTCAAAAGGGAGGGAGTCAAAGGATTTTAGCCTCACTGTAAAAAGAAAGGAAGAAATGGGTCTGTGTTTCAAAAACTATTTATATTTTGCCAAAAAAGTACAGCAGAAAGCAAAATAAATGAAGTCTAAGACGTTTCTCAGTGGGGAAAATGGGAATATCTAAAATGTGAGTAATTGCAATGTAGACTTCTGGAATAAATGTAGAGGTTGGAAACATTGTGATGCGCGTTTCTTGAGAAACGACAAATTTTGCCCACTTTATCTAACTAGCAGAATCTTTCCAACCTCTGCATCTACATATATTGGTTGTTTCTGCAGCATGTTAATCAAAGTTTTATGTGTACGTCCCGGGTTAGAGAAAGACGAAAGTGAGCCAGAGGTGCGCATGGTAAACGGCAAGCCAAAGAAAGTCCGGAAACCGCGAACCATCTACTCGAGCTTCCAGCTGGCTGCCCTCCAACGCCGCTTCCAGAAGACACAGTACTTGGCGCTACCGGAGCGTGCAGAGCTCGCAGCCTCTCTGGGCCTCACGCAGACTCAGGTCAGCAGTCTTACACTTTTTTTATTTTACTTCTATAAGAACATCCCCCCCACCCCCTATCCCACCCACCCACCCACCCATTCTCAAAAGTGTGATCTCTTAGCCTATGTTTTGCGTTGCTCTTACTCCACGCAGGTGAAGATCTGGTTTCAGAACCGGCGCTCCAAGTTCAAAAAGTTGTGGAAAAATGGGGAGATTCCGCCGGAGCAGCACGTGGGCTCAGGTGACTCTCCTCCGGCGTCTCCTCTCCCGCACACCGCCTGGGATTTCCCCCCAAATCAGCAAGCTGCAGGTGACGGGGACTCTAACACAGAGCAGGCCGTTGGCCCCCCCAACACCACTGCGCCATCATATTTATCCAACTACCCATGGTACTCATCCACGAACGCGCATTTACAGCCAAGTGCGCTCTCGCAACCGCATCACAACTCCGCCATGAGCGCTGGTGCCATTTTCTAACTACGAACTCGAGGATTGGATGCACCTGTTACAAGACAATGAACTTGTAGTGCACATACAAGCACGGAGAAGAAAAAAAAACACTAACTCCGACATGCAATATGAATTCTGATGATTTTTATTTACTGTTGCTATGTGTGGATTTCCGTCGAGCGCTCGAATGCGCAGAGCGTGCAACAAATCGACGCACATTAAATTATTTTTCTATTTATTTATTTGTTTTGTTTGCAATCGCAGGACAGTGGGACAAATCACATGCCAAGTAAAAAAACGGGTAGCCTTTTATTGCGTGTATTGTACATTTTCCTATCAGACTATATTAGGCCTACAGAGTAATCTATCATGCTGTTTATACAACTTGTACTCACAATAAAAAAGAAAGAAAACATGCATTTTGATGTCGACCTAGAGCTGTGTCTGACTAACTAACTTTACAACGTGGCTGCATTGAAATACAAATAAACCGCGGAGTAACTGGTGGCGGTTGGGGCAGAAAATAACTCGGAACAATCCCTCATATAAAAAAAACCCTAAAAGACAGAGAATTGTGGGAAAGATAACTCAGTGCCCCTAAAGCATAGTAAAGAAGACCCTCATGCGGCCTGAAGAAAGTTTGTATTTTCAACATTGGACTGCATTTATTAAAAAAAAACAGGAAATTTCCTGGAGAATCCCGGAAAAAAACATGTCAAGTGCAGCATGTAATAGTTGTTTATTAAGGGTCGTCCTTCTGAGGGAATCCTAAGTAAAACTGAGTGATTGCCTATCCCAAGTAGAACTTTCTAGAAATCTAAGAACCCATAACTATCCTACGAACCTTTAAAGTACATTTAAAGTGTAGAGTGTAGCTACAATAATACACTTCACCAAGCCTTATTTATTTTTTGTTCCATTTTAAGCCAAATGTACACTCTCAGAAATAAAGATGCCAGAATGTTCTGGGGTGCCTCAAGGATGCACATTTTCTGCCTTTAGTACGTAACCTACCGATTAAAGGGCATATTAAGCTGTACTTCTCCTTCTCGTAGGGTGTTACCATCGAGAGTGCATCCTTTGAACCTTTAGTGTATAGCCTGTCTTTCACCACAAAACGTGCATGAAATGTAGCCAATTTGCAAAATATTATTTTACTCTAATGGATACAGAAGATACTTAAGGTTCAATTACGTACCTGAAATCGTTTTAAAGGTATAGTATCTTCACATTACCATCTAAAGGAACAAAAAGATGTACCCTTGAGGTTACCACTTTTGTTAAGAGTGTACGTAGTGTACCTTTAAAATCGTGGTCCTTAAGGTCCACTATATTTTAAATTACTTTTAAAGATTTCCAGGTAACATAAGCCTATAGATGGCCTACTTTATAGTAAGCTAGATACTAAAGGTACAAAACATGTGCCCTTGATGGCGCAACCCCAGCGACAAGAAAAAATACAGTATGGTAGGCTACATTTATTTTCGAGAGTATACAGGTAGTTTTATTGAGGATGTTCCCTATTTGTATAGACAACTCGTGGCAGAAGTGGAAGGAGAAACGACGCCTTGAGGGCGCTAAGAGAGGAAACGGCTGGACTGTTTCAAACCACATACCTCCGGTCCAATGAGAACGTGTGTTTAACGGCCATGTCCGTGTCGTTCAGTGCAAATCATAAGCATGAAAGTACTAGAAAAGGGGGCAAAATCCCGGATGTAACCCTTACACGGTTGCTAGAGCACGGTGACTATATAAAAAAGCGCATACTATTGAATGAATTTGTCAAAATAATAGCAACCTGTTATTATAGACTACTGATATCTAGGCCTATTACTGCAGTTATGTGTTATACAAAGGTAGAGGCTTATGGGGGCCTCCAGGCGCACTATTACCAATATATAGTGCGCTAGTATGCGGCTCAAGCATGCGTGGAAGCATGCGTTTAGGGAGACAGGAGCGCGCGCGCCGGTGTGCGGGCGCGTCTCACTTTGGCACGCTGCGGAGAAACGGGGAGGGGAGGGCGTTCCGTGTGCGGCTACACGGCTCTTCCCACTGCAGACTTTCTGGAGTCATTGCGCGCCTCTCCCAGACGTTTTATGAGCGGCATTGAAGCAAAGAATGAGAGAGAGAGAGAGAGAGAGAGAGAGAGAGGGGAAAAAAGCATAAAACCGCCTCAAGCAGAACCGCCTCGGAAACATTATTCTCCCAAAACGCCCTGCGCTTCCAGCTCCGACTCAGCCTTGGATTATTTTTGGTACGGGGGACACTCGGTTCTCTAAAGTTTCATTTTTTAAACCACAGTCTTGCTTTTTTTTACAGAAATAAATGATGCACAATATGCATGAAGTGCCATAGTACAATTACTTTGTGTATGCTTCATGACTCAAACGAAAACAAACATTGCGCATACAGCGGGTATTTAATAAAATCAGTGTCACCTGTCAGGAGGTGGTCATACAAATGTTGCTAGGTAAAAAATAGCATATGAACTTTCACGGACTGTATACCACGTGTCCAAATATTTCAGACACTCATGGGTGCATTATGTAACTAAGCTGCTGAATGCATAACATAATGCATAATAAAAGCATAAAGCATAATATTGTAAACATATTTTCTTAACATGAGAAACTGATTCGGACATAGCCTTGTTTACAGGCCGTCACACCAGCCGTGAGAATATTTCGTTTGTGTGTGGGTGTGTGTGTGTGTGTGTGTGTGTGTGTGTGTGTGTGTGTGTGTGTGTGTGTGTGTGTGTGTGTGTGT
>JAQQZR010000010.1:4653385-4682373 GCA_030068235.1 Notoglanidium macrostoma
AGAGAGAGAGAGAGAGAGAGAGAGAGAGAGAGAGAGAGAGAGAGAGAGAGAGAGAAACACACAGGCATGTATATATAGTTATATAGTGAGTTAGTTGGTTAGTTAGTTAGTTAAAATAGTGCCAGAAAATAAAATCTCAGTTCATATTGACATACATTCAGTGTGAAGCATCACAGAGCCTAACACATGTTTAGAGGTTTTCCATCCCCCCTGCATAGGCTTTCATCCTACACATCCTAAATTTAGGCTACACATTTAACATTGATCATCCCTCTTGTTTCAGGTGTGCAACCCCTAAACAAGAGGTGGAATTATTTTTTTTAAGAAGAACTGGTTTTGAAAAGTTTCCGTCTAAATTCCGCAGCCATAGGAATTTCCGCCACTGTACAGTTAGCCTATTTATGGCCTTATTACCGCACACTGTAAGCATTTCACATATTCCTTCAGAGTTTCAGCTGGTAATGATTGAAATGCCGCCCAAACCACATCATTAGGAGTCTCGGCTAATCGCATCCGTTTGCTGAGCAGTATACACATCCGTGGCTTAGGCTATATCCTATACACGTCCACGTATCTCATAATACTATACAGGATTTTACGCGCAATTTGGTCACTATAACAACGATAAAGCAGCCACGTCACTGTGATACTGCACGCTTCTCATATACTATGCACATATTATATTTTAACACATTTTTAAATGCATAGAACGGATGTGGATTTTTTTCTTAGTATGTTAATTTTTGTTAATTTGTGGGGGAAAATTCACTTTCTTTCGTTTCTTAGAAATAATTACCTTATATTTTCAACATAGCCTGTTTTTCCATAGGTATATTTTAGTTCCAAAGGATTGAACGACGAATAACAACAACAAAAAAGAGCTATTAGCTATTTAAATAAAAATGCTCTATTTATGTTAAAAGTAAGAGAAAGAAAGAAAAATGTTCAAATAAAAAATATCATATAATTTCAATCATCTGTGGACCCAACAGGTATAGACCATAATATTCTACATATTTAAATATTTAAAGCCAAAATGCCAAATGCGCAAATAAGGTAAGCCTATATTAACTTGATAAAAGACTTGAATGTCTAGCATTTTGTCCACCGGTTTGTCCTCGGCTGCAATCTCTGTGGGAGGTCATGATGATAACATGGTTGTTTTAAGCAGCTCTTTTCTCTAACAGACCCCCTGCGCGGTCAGGACCACCTGCAAACGCTTTAGCAGGCGGCTAAAAAGCTAACCGCGAACCGAGCCGCCTCTCCACCCTCTCCACCCACCCATCCAGTGCCAAACACCAAAACTCAATTCTATCTCTCTCTCTCTCTCTCTCGCTCTCTTTCTCCACCCCCATCCCCGTCCACCCATCCCATTCTTTTTGTTCCACTAAAAAGATTCGCCAAAATTGCTTGTAATTGCGACACGGAAAAAGCAAATGTGCACAAAGACTGCAAAATGACTGCAATTACATTTCGATGTAAGAGTCGCGTTTAGAGGAGTCGCTATCGACCACAGTCCACACAGCCTGATCACACACACACCCACACACACACACACACACGCACTAGAGGAAAAGATAAAAAATAAAAAAAAAGACAAGATGCAATGGCTATAGTAATTAAAAAGAAAAAAAACCGTAAGCAGTAAATCCCAATATTTCATTATTATTATTATTATTATTATTATTATTATTATTATTATTATTATTATTATTATTATTATTATTATTATTATTTCTCAAGCTCTTAATAATAAATAATAGGCATAAATAAAAAGAAAAAGGTGGCAAAGAACAAGGAATTCTTCATTTATCAACAACAACAACAACAACAATAATAATAATAATAATAATAATGCAATATAATAATAATACAATAATTCAACAACATAAAGATAATAGTAATATCGATAATACTTTGCGACATATAATAATAATAATAAAAATAATAACACAAAATGTATTATTATTATAATTATTATTATTATTATCATTATTATTATTTTAAAATAAACATGACAATCAAAATGATATAAAAAAAGAGAATATGACCAAAATAACAGGCTACATTATCTGAATATTTAGTTAAACGGTATGATGCCCATGGCTGCGTCGCAAACCGCGCTGTACCTACACACGGTGCTAAATCAATGGAATCTATAGGCTGTTTGAGGCTGCGGTTTGGATGCTGCCGTTTTGACGTAAGCGAGCGAGAGAGGAAGTAGAAAAGATCAATCAGTTAAAAATGGCATGTATAAAAGTTTTATGGTGAAAGGACAGTTCCAGCTTTTTAGTAACACTATCTAAGGGGCTGTTTTACAATTTTGTGTTGTAGACTCATCTGTTTATATCTATAGTTAAACTATAGCCGTGTCCCAATACGCGTGCTTGGTAGCCTAGTAGCTATGTCACACAAGCTATTGTTACTATAGGAACTTCTCGTTCTTATTTTCATGCGGTTTGGAACGTAGCTGTGGAGACTGTTGGAGGCGGAGACTGTTACACCTGCTAAAGGACGGGTGTCGTCAGTTAATCGCTCGTGCGCTTTGTTATCACCGCGCGACCACAGCGGCTGCGCCTTCAGAAGCCTATGGAGCTGAGCTAAAGAGCAGACTAACCGGCGAGTATCCCGTTTAACGAGCTACTGTTCCAAATGGCATTCATTTAGGACACACCCGCTTCACAAAAGAAAGGGTTTAACAGGTACAGAATGCGGGCCAGCTCAGGTCGGGTCACGTGTTCACGCTGACCCCGTGTACACCTGGTTGCTCTTTTTTTGTACGTCATTAAATCCGGATTATCTACACAATAGTGCAGGATGGAAATTGATTCAAGTGCTGTAACAATAATGCCGCTACAAATTATAGTTTAATAGCCAATTAATGCGCTGGATCTAATACATCTAGAGCAACATAAGCTAATGTTAATAAACATGTGTTTTGATAAAATAATATCATGTAGTTAACATACTGAAATTTCTGCAAGCAGATGATTAACATTAATGGAAGAAGTGTTGAGTCTCTTAGTTTGTTTCTAGAAGTCAGTCAGTAAGATTTCTGCAACAAGAAAATCAATTTAGTAATTTAGAAACATGAAAAACTGAGGTTTTTTTTGAACTGTTAACTACAAAAAAAGAGAAAACAAAGAGGCTGTTGAGGGAACAAATATTTATATTTGTTTACAATTGATTGTTTATAATTGAACTCAAATATTTGTTTATTTATAATTGATAACAGGGACATATGTTGTAGACGTTCCACATCATCTGTAACTGTGAATGGATAAAAAGCACATGTCATTTGCTATGATATTGATATTGGAAAAATAATCAGTTTCTAGTAACAGTGACCTACCACACAGTTGTTGATTAAATTCCTACAACAGGACACCCACAAGTGTTTTTACCCCTCACTTACTAAATTAACATTTTTTTCCATTTATGTATAAGCTGAATTTATAGTAAAATAATTGGCATAGGTTTGAAGCAATCAGGGTTGAGACAAGAGAATGACCTGAAACCCAGAAATGTTTAGAAAACCCTAAAACCTGAATGCTGTTTTAGCTAATGTTAGTGAATGTTAGTGAATAATAACATTAGAGATACATTAATTTGGGCTGTTATGGTATATTTTGATCACTGAAAACATGACAACACAAATCAAGATTTTTGATCTCAGATGTTACTACTAGGGCTGTAGGAATCACTTCCGGTCATGAGATGGTTTTCTGTATTGACTTGGATTTGTCTTGGATCTATTGGCATTTGCGCTTGGTCTTGTCTTAGGCATTGGTCCTGCTAAATTTGGTCTTGGCCTCAACCAAGAGTTTGTAAAAATAATGTTCGCATTGTCTTTATTTTCTGCATCCACAAAGTTAGACAAGAAATAAGAAGTTTCCTTCTTCTTGAAAACAGTCCATCTTGGCCAGTCCATGTGTTGGACTTTACAATGACAGTCTTTGGCTACAGCCTTAGTTTCTACTATACAAAATTCCTGGTAGTAGACGGTCCAATATGCTGTATAAATCTATGGCAAAATAATATAGTGCATAGTTCATGATTTCAGACAGAGCCAAGATATCATTAGCTCTTTATATTAGACCTAATTGTGTGATTCCATCAATTTGTTCATGCACCGAGTTGCTTGGCATGAAGCCTGATATTTATATGATGCGCTTTTGTTGTGCATCATCCATCAAAAACAGATCTATCATGGTTTTGTTAGCCTGTTAGCTCCACCTGTCCAATCTCATCTTAAGGCCTAAATATGATCAGTTACCAAACTTGATTATATAGGAAACCCCTGATGCCAGGGAGCCCTCATATGCCATAAATAAAATCACCTCTCGGTGGACGTGCGCTCACATAATGATGTTAACCCACTGTAATCTCATGATGTGAGCAGATAGTGAGCGTGAGCCATGTTAATGAGATGTAACGAAGTTTTCTTGGTCCGTCCGGCGCTGATCTCGAGACAGATTTTAGGAGTGACGTAGGATATGCTCTTCTAATAGAGTGATGAAATAATGAATCATGTAGCTGAGCTTAAAGGAAACAAACTAAAAAGTAGCTACAAGGCTTTAATTTTTTTTAAAGAGAAAAGTAAGAGTCGAACACACAGCAAGTTATCAAAACAGCAAAAAAGCTGATTACTTTTACTGAATACTGAATACATCTTAAATGGGATTAACAAATTCCTTTGAGATGTCGAACTGGTAACAAAATCAATATAAAGCCTAATTTTAGCTAATGTATCTAAATATCACACCACAAAAGCTTTGTTCTCTCTTTAATCAGGAACAGTCTGTGAACAGTGTGAATTTGCAAACCCCCTTTTTGTCTTTGAACAGTTGTTTAAACGCTACACAATTTTTTTTACTTCACTACAAACCTCACACAAAATCCTCACTCAAAAAACACACACAAGCTTCTTGACCACATTCAGTCCTCATCTGGCAATTTGGTCAAAATCTCCACACCATCAGAGGTGACGACGACTGTGTGCTCAAACTGGGCTGATCTGGAAATCACAAAGAAACAAACACACAGACACACACTTACACGAGTGACTCATATTTAAACAGATTAAGTGATTCAGATTTAAGGAAAAGCGAGAGATTAGGCCCTCTCTCTGCACACTACATTTCCCTTCAGTCCACCTTAAACATGGGAGTCCAGCTGAAGTGCTGACCAAGCAGTGGTTCAGACTGTCCACACCTGCCGATGGAGCCATTAACAATTAGCCTGAGGGTGTGCAGGACAGGCTATTCAGACAAATGTATCTATGTCATTAAAAAGACAAGTGGAAGAATTGAGGGAGACTGAATTATTTCAGCTTGTGATGTTAACATCGTTGATTTTTTTTCCAAGTCTTGAGTTAATGAGCACTGGCACTGGGGATGCAACGATCTAACGATTTCTGATTCTGATACCAGTATCAGAATTCTGAGCATCCGTCATTATTCAGCAAGTCTGGAAGTACATTTTGTGTGCAGACTATTTGTTTTGACAAAAAACCCTAGCTTTTATTTATTTTCTATTGGGATTTTTCTTCATTCTTTTCCTCAGTTTCGTCACCCACCAATTCCCACCCACCAGCAAGCTCTCCTTTATTATACAACAGCTACCACCCGGGGAGGGTGAAAGTTAACACGTGCTTTCTCCAAGACATGTAAAGCCAGTCAAATGAATCTTTTTGAAACTGCTGTTCATGCTATATCACAGCACATTGTAAAACACTGTGAGGAAAGTGCTATCTACCTTCTTCCACATACTGTACATGAGCTTAAAGGTACCCATGACTAGTCCATGACAGAGGAGAGAGAGTAATGCCATCCCTCTCAACCGGAGAGCATGGTGTGCTGCACTACAGACATCTGCCGAAAGCTGGTTGCTGGTAGAACAGTTTTTACTATAAATAAAATAAATAAAAAGTTCTACGCAAAGCTATTATATAACTCTCCTGCTCACTACACAGTCACTCTCCATTTAAACACATCAATAAAAATAAAGAGACTAGCCAGACTTGAGACTGCTTAGGTCCATACGAATGCATCATACGTCAATCAACCTGCACTTCAGACTCTCATACCACTCTGTTGGGTCTTGCTAGGCCTTTGGCTAACCAACAGAAAAGCTCCTTTCCAACAATAATTGCCCACTTTGGCTCATTAGCAGTAATGGGCGATAAAATCTGGGCTGTCACTAGAACCCTGTTATGGTATTCTATGAGCACTTTAATGTGTGGAGAGCAGAAGAGAACCTTTTGTCATCCATTGAGATGGCTGTCCACTTGTCACTGAGGATCCTGAATTCAGAGGTTCCCTCCATGAGAATGGGCTCTGGAAAAAAAAAAAAAAACGAGAACACGTGAAAGAGGCTACTGGTAGAGTAAGATCACACACTCCTAAAAATACTTAAAACAAAAAGAGTACACACACCCCAACAGGAATGTTCATACAAGCACTGACCTATTGTGAAGGCCATGCCCTCTTCCATCAGCATGTCATTATCGTTGGCTGTAAAGAAAGAAAATTCACTTCAAATTTTAATCATGACATTTTCACAAGCTCAAACCACAACACTGCCAGAGAGTCGCTGATGAGCCTTTGAAATCCCTCAACAGCTTGAGTGTACAGTTTGGAGTGGATTCTGTCTCATTTTTAAGCCCCTTTGGAGAAATTCAATTATAAATCAGTATTCCAGTCACCTACAAATAGTTTATTAGGCATGTGCCACCCATAGGAACCTTTCAGGAATCTGGAAATTTTGGTGCAAGCAAGGTCTCAACCAAAGAACCATGCCTGATTTTATTCCTGGGCCTAGTTTCAACAACCAGAGTAGGTACTTTTCTGTGGGACCAGGAACTGCAGGGGACCAACTCGCTTAACCACCATTTAAAAAAAGAAAGAAAGAAAGAAAAAGAAGAAACAATGTCCAACCCTTCCCCCTCTCCATTTAACAAGTAAATATTGAAGCTCTACTAGGAAAATAAGGGCCAACTTAAATTTCTCAGGTCTAATTCAGTTCCTTTTTGGTTCCAGCTTCTGAGATGAAAAATATGCATTTAGAGAGTTTTAATATAAGAGGTGGTCTAACAAATCCAACTGTTTGGATTTTGGGGGGTCGGTTGCCAATTGCCACCCACCAGCCAGCTCTCGCCTATCATATGACTAGTGAAGGCTTCCTTCAAGACATGTGGAGCCAGCCAACCACATCTCTTCAAACTGCTGCTCATGCTTTGTCACAAGGCAGGTTGACACTTGGAGGAAAGCACTATATGCCCTTTTCATCATATATGGATTCACAGATGACTGGCTAGTATCCCTGTCCTGTGATTGACAGGGGAGAGGACTATGCCATCCCTCCTACCCAGAGAATAACCAATTTTGCTCCCCATTGTCAGAATTATCCTGATGACACGCAAACACTGTTCTACTGTGCAATTCAGGAGTCACCATTCACCAATATTTCACAAGACAGTTTTTGTACACTGCTCCAGTTGCACACCAGTAATTTCAGATCTCTGAGGAAGCAAGTATTAGCCTTCACTCTCCCTTACAGGTCATGTGTTATGACTAAAATGTGTAACAAATTGGGTAAAGATTTTGTGTAAATAACAGAACAAGAGTAGAAACCACAACAGTAAAAACTGAGCGTTTACCATGATGCCAGATCTCAGGGTGACCATGGAAATAAGACCCGATGCCATGGCCGATGAAGTATGGACACACACAGAAACCACTGGAGTGGGCGATTTCACTGTAATTCAGACACATACAGATGACAGCATTGTAGCTCAGAGTGAGGAAACCAACAACTGGAAATCGAGCAATAACGCAACTACAGAAGCTCATGCAGGGAGCATGGATGCAACTTTATTGATCTATCAGAGTCATGGGAATGATGTCTGGTTGCTATGGTCACACAGGTCAGGCCACCTTCGGCGAAAATTACTTTAAAGGTACCAATTTGCCCATGAGGGAGAAAGTGGGAGAAAAATAAAAGTAAGCAGTAGAAAGGAAAACTCAAGAGATGAAATTACAGAAACTATAGGAAAATGTAAAACAAAATTAGACATAAGAGAGAAGAAGAAGAAAAAAAAACAGACAGAGGTCTAAGTGCTCTTTCCTGAGGAGATGTAATGGGCTCCTGTGTGCATGTAATGATAGTGTTAGTCTTTGCACACACTCTGAACATAGAACAAGAGAAAGGAAGGAGTCAGGGTTAGAGGAAAAAAAGGGAGAGAGAGACAGTCAAAGACAGAGAAGACAAAAGCACAGCTTACTCAGAGAGGCACGTCTAAACCTGCACAGAAATTTACGGAAAACACACACAAACTTATATAGCTGCCCACATATTAAAGCATACAGGAAAAGTCTAGTAAATTACTGCTGCACATATTAATTCAAATCCCCAAACAATTTATTTGGCCGGCAGTTTTGCAATTGATCAATAGGTAGATAGATTTCAATATGTATTCATTTTTTCCCAAAAAGTAAACCAACATTCAGAAACCAGGTGGGAAAAATAAGTACACCCTTCCTACTTCAACAATCATTAAGAGAGTAATTAGCAGCCAGATGTTACTAAAGAAATCCACAAGACTAGTTAATCATCAAGAAGTGTGACTACTTCCAGAAGTCTGTAAGATTGGTGCTCTGAAGCACTCAAGCGTGTGGCTCCACATCATGCCAAGAAGAAAGGACATCAACCAAGATGTCAGAGAAGCAATTGTTGCTGCTCATCAATCTGGGAAGGGTTATAAGGCCATCTCCTACCTATTTGAAATTCACCACTGTGCAGTGAGAAATTTTTTTCTCAAATGGAGAGCCTTCAAGACAGTTGCCAATATTCTCTAGATAGATAGATAGATAGATAGATAGACAGATCCCTGGCGGAAACGTTTGATTAACTTTAAAACAGAGAAAAAAGAGAGAGTTGTGAGGCGACTACATGCAAGTGACAACAGGAACTAACTTGTTTTGCAGATATTGCACAACAGTGAACTATAAACACAAAACGAACAATATGTAGTTCTAAATAAGAATTACTCTGTAGTTTAATTGGTTAGTGTCTTGTATTGTCCTGACAGACACACCTACATCATTTTCATGGAGAATCTGTGCCATTTTAATCATTTTTTTACTTTATGTATATTAAAGCAATAAGCCACCCGAGGACATGTTGCAGTAATCCAACATGGGTAAGGGTGTTAGACATGACATGACACAAAGCGGAGTGGACCCCTGCTAAAAATCACACTCTTAAGTGCTTTTATAAAACATCAACAAAAACAATATAATAAAGCCTAGTGTTCAATAAAAAAAATTATTAATAATATTCACTATAAACAATTCCTTCCACACACAATCACACAATGTTACAGTAAGCTTTTGTTGTGAAGCAATACAAAAAGCAAACATTAGACTATTCTACAAACAGAAGAATGGTTTATTGGTTGAAAACATGGTGCATTAATAAAGAAATCAAATATTGTGATATGGTAATGGGTATGCTTCAGACCACTTTGAACAAGGCTCAGATTTTAGAACTGAAATGATCCAGTTCATAAATATAAATACTGTATAGAAATATATACATTAAAGTTAATATAAATACAAAGACTACACAAATAGTCCAAACTTGAAATCTACATGATTAGCTACATGGTTTGCTATACAAATATAGCAATTCTAAAAATCTAAAAGAATATTTAAAAGAAGCAATAACAGTTCTGAAAAAGTACTGAACTGATAGAAAAGTTCTGGTAAAGGAATAGTACCTTTACCCATTCACCAAGTCTTGTGGGTAAAAAGTTCAGAAATAAAAAGCCTAATAAAAAGATATGATAATACATATTTGGCTATTTTTTTTCGATGATTATGTTTAAGAAGTAATTCTTTAGTAGAGATCATAAGGGGGACTGTTGTATTCTGTACATTAGGGGTTGTCGAGAGTGACTGGGCCGATGCTGTTATAGTCGTGTCTTTTGTGCGACGCTATAGAAAGAGGTTATTGTGTGTTGTCCCTTTCTGCGTGTCCTCCTTCTCCCCGCGGCTGTGAGTGTGTCTCGGCAGGGAGCTGGACTCTGCCTGGCAGACACTGCATTTCTTCAAGACAGCACGAGCTAGCCTGTAATTTACATCTCATACACACACTCGCACACACACACGCACGCGTGCACATGTACGCACAGCGAGACCAGCTAACCTGTAATTTACACCCCATTGCAGGGAGAGAACCCCAGTGCACTCTGGGTAATTGTTCGTTTCGTGCAAGCTCAGAAATACATTAACTCTATGTAGTGCTGTTCGGAACACTGCAACTGGAAATGGAGGGTTCAGAGCTGCGACTCATCGTGTCCTCCCCTTTTCCCTCTTTCTCTCTCTGTCTTTTACTTTTATGTTGAGATGATGTTCTTATAGCCAGGTTTTTGAGGTGACGTTCTAGAGTTTCAAGTGCTTGTGTGTGTGTAGGCTGAATCGTTTCACTCAGACAAAGGCTAGTGAGCACTGGAGAGTCCTTGAGATAATTATAGCTGATGATAAAAAGAGAGAGAGAGAGAGAGAGAGAGAGAGAGAGAGCGCAAGAAAGAGGGAGGGAGTGTTTTCTGCCATGTTAATCATGTTGAGGGCGGATCTGTAAATAATGCATTTTCATCATTTTTCTCTCCGTATCTCTCTTCTCTTTCATTTCTATACTCATATCTTCCACTTTTCCCTTAAATTTTGACCTTCTCTTTTCTCTACCTCTCTTTCTCTCCTTGTTGTCTTCTCATCCTTTCTTCATTTTCTCTTCTCTCCCTCCCTTCTCAAGCCTTCGGTCCTCCTCCCTCTCTTTGCTTTTCCTCTGTTCTCTTTAGGTCTGTTCCCTTTTTGTCTTTCCTCTCCCTCTCACTTTTTCTCTCTTTTCTCCCTCTCCTTTACTCTTTAACTCTGTCTTTCTCATTCTTTTGTCCCTTTTGCTTGCTTTTCTCTTGCTTCTTCTCTTTCACTTTAATTCCCTTTCCTCATGATTTTGCCATTCTCTCATCTCTCCTATTCCCTCCCTCTCTTCCTTCTCTTGTCACTTTCTTTCTCCCCTCCTCTGTTCCTCTCTCCTTCCTTCTTCTCTTCTTTTCACTTCACCCTTCTTCACTTTTTTGTCTCATCTCTTCTTTTCTTTTCCCATCTACATTGCGTATTTTCTTTCTTCTCATGCTCTTTTTCCTTTTCTTGTCCCTCCTTCACCTTTCTTTCTCTTTTCCCTCTCCTACACACTCTTTCTCTATTCTTTCTATTTCCCTCCCATTTCTTCTCTTTTTATCTTCCATTCTATCCTCTCTCGCTCTCTTCTTCTTCCCTATCATTCACTCACACTCTTTCTTCTATCTGTCTCTTATTCTAATCTCATTTCCTTTTTCCCGTCTCCATCTTTCCCCGCACTTCCTTTTTACTATCTAAATTTTTTATTTAGTTGTTTTCATCTCTTTCTCTTTCTTCCCATTTCCTTTCCTCTCTCACTTTCTCTCTCTCTCTCTGTTCAGTCAGCTTCAATGTTATGACCACGAGTTGCAGTTGAAAACTAGGTTCAGTGTGAAATTGTAAAAAGAATGTCCATTTAAAGAGACGATGATGGAGAGTGAAGAAAAAATAAATACACAGAGGGCAGTTTGTGTTTGTGTGTGTGTGTGTGAGACTGTCCTTCATATACTCAAATACTTCTCTCTTCCTTGCACTCTTCTCAGACTCACACAAACACATGCATAACCTCTCATATTCTCCCTTCTGCTCGCTTTCTCTCTCTCTCTCTCTCTCTCTCTCTCTCTCTCACACACACACACAAACGCAGCGTGTACCTGATGGTGTTGCCGATAACACACAGTGGGCGTCCTGGTCCGCACGCAGCGATGGCTTCGTCTCTACACTGTCGCGCCACATCCACTAACTTCCTACCTCGCTTGTCCACTGAACCAATCAGAAACGTCTCTGAGGTGTCACCATGGTAACCTTCCAGGTAAACCTATATGATACATCAACAACAGAAACTCAAGACAACTCAAGAAACAACTACAACAGATCCCTAAGAAATAATAATAAGAGACATTTAACAGCAGTAGCAGTTAATAGTTACACTGCAGGTTTTGAGGGTGTGTGTATGTTTGTATACTCACAGTAACATCTATGTTAATGATATCGCCATCTTGAAGTGGCCGACTAAAAAAAGAAATATAGATATTTAGTTATATTAAGACAAATATGTCGCTAAAACGTGCATTTCTTGAGTTTCTGAAATAACATTCAATAATACAATAATCCATGTTCCTAGTAATGTTGTATTTTTAGTCTGCTATACTGACATACTTATATACATCATAATCAGTAAGTGGAATGAATGCTAATTACAAGTTGTTTTTTCAGTTCATGTTAGTTAGCTAGCTAACAATAACTAGAGTTGCTTAGCCATTAAACAGCAATTTCCACCTCACACCTCAGAAATTGAAGTAACAATCGGAGAGAAAAATAATTTATTATTTATCATTTGTTACAAACATGTAATGAGGACATTTAGTTCAACTTTTGTCAAGAGGACACGGTGGTTAGCTAACATAGCAAGCTAGCAAAAACATACTGAGGTAAATTTTGCTAGCTACCTACTTCAGTTAACATGGTTTAAAGGAATCGCTAATTCAAAGCACTTTTCCATACATTATTTTCTGCTGTTCGCTTCCAAATATTTGAGGTAACTTAGCCTCCTATAACATAGATGTTGGAGTTATTATTTGATATTAACTAATGGGTAAAATCAACAAGCTTATACTAGCCAGGTTAGCTAGCATGAGGAACTGCTAGTAGATCAACTAACATGAATTGTTTTGTGCAAGTCATTACTGAAAAAATGGTGACATTTTTATAGAAGGCCAAATTATAAACTTTCATAAAATCAATCTCTGTTAGCTAGCTAAGTTAGCTTAGATGTGATAAAAGAGTACTTTATTTCCACCCAAGCAGGAGCTTTGTCACGGCAAGCAGGAGTTTCTTATACTCATCAGTCTGTTAATCTGCTGCTAGAAATAATTAAGCTGAAACTAAAATGGATGATTCATGATGGTGTTCGGTTCATTTGTTGAAACTAAATGATATTAAAAAAAAGCAAATTAATAGGCTCTAAATTCATCAAACACCAAATATTCATGATTGCTCATTTTCTTCAACAGGAGGCTCCAGTTAGCGAAGTTAGCTAGCTTGAAATAACACTCTGGTCAGTTTAGCTGGCTAGCTGCATCAGTGAATACAAATTCAAGGCAGACTGTTATTGTTGTAAATCACTCCAACACAGTTCCTCAGATTTTTTTCCACAAACATCTGAGGGAACTTCCTGTGACATGGAAATCATTAACGCTAAAGCAAGTACATAAATCAAGCTCTTACAGGACTGCTCTTCATTATCGTGTTTTTCCAAGTTCATTCAGCCGAGAAACAGCTGGACATCCATTTACAAATTACATACTAACGGATTAATGAAATAGCACTGCTGTGGTAACGTTACCTGTCTGGAATGCCATGACACACCACGTTGTTTACAGACGTACACACAGACTTGGGAAATCCACCGTAGTGGAGTGGAGATGGATAGGCATTGTGTCCGATCGTCTCCTGGTGCACGATGAAGTCGATTTCGTCTGTTGTCATACCAACCTGTGATCAAAATGTAAAGAATTAAAGGAGGAACTCAGGTATGTTTCCATCCCAACATGTTAATTTTGACACACACCACTGATCTGACCAAGATTTTGGCAGAAAATGTAAATGTTAATATCAAATATAGGACAATAAATCTAATATAGAAACAAGGCCCAATAATTGCATTATTTACATGTATCTGGAAGTAATATATACTATCAGGTTAAGTTATTCATCCCTAGTGTATTACATAAAATAACATCACAGTGGTACCAGCAGGATAACATTTATGTGCACCCCAAAGAGTTCTTAAAATGATTTAAAGTTGATATACTGACCCGAGGTTTATCCCTCAGTCAGAAAAACTGAATGTTCTAGAAAGTAAGGATAAGAACCTTGAGGCTGCTGCCAGCGAGGAGGAGGATGTGTCTAGCAAGCTGACACGCTCTCCTCAAACCCTCAATCTGCTCCTCATCCTTAATCTCTATATAGTCAGGCCACTCGGGAACAGAGCTGGAGGAGACATAGCCCGGCTTCTGGATGTGCTGACCAAGAAAGAGAGAGAGCGAGAGAGAGAGAGAGAGAGAGACAAAGAGACAGTGACAGAAATAGAGACAGAGAGATGAAGAGAAAGACAGACAGCAAGGAAAGAAAGAAACACAAATGAAAGTTTAAGGTCATCTTTACACTCTGTTTGTTTAATTGCACCAGAACTGACTGAATTTGTTCAGGTCAGGGATTTAAACGAGTCTCTGCTTCCTGCCAGCTTTATGAAAGCACAGGTACACCGCATATGAGGATTCTCTGTGCATGAGGATTTGAACTCCTGTATCTGTTGGCTGATTTATAGTGTGTCCTGTTTGGGGACATTAATGAGGAAGAGTGTAGCACGCTCCATAGATACACAGCTGGGATAGATGCTCATCTCACAGCCTTATAAAATTGTTATCAGATGATTATAAAGGGAGGATGCTGCCAAGTTCTTATTCTATCATGGACTTAATTTCCTTTTTCTTAAAGCTCATTAATATTCCAAACTCATGAGTCATCCTGGGCATGTACAGTACAAGACATGGTGAGCTATAATGGACCATCATTGTGTTTCCTGAAGGTAGATAAAGAAAAAGTGCAGTTCAGATCATACACACCATTTCAAATCTACATTTTAACACCTTCTGAAATTTGACCAGTTGGATAATGTTTAAAAAAAAAAAAAAAAATTAAAAAGGGTTTGCATTATACAGTTATACCTCGGGTACTGGGTAAGGCAGATGCACTTTGGCGGGCCGAACCACGCTGTGTGATCTCGTCCATTTTCTCCAGAAGAAGTGGCGGCGTTGTTGACTCTGAGCACTGCACGGGCATCGCCGGCATCCTGGCAACCGCACTGCTCTCTGCGACAGCCCTGACCACAACGCCAATACGACCAGAGAACAACCATAATACAACTATTACACAAAACAGAAACCCAATAACTCCGACAAAACAACCAAACAACAACCATGACTAAGGGTAATACACCATACAACACCATGCAACTGGATATAACACAGCGTCCAAAACCATGTAACAGTGCACGAGAACATGTATTGAATTCTGTCAATAAATATTGTGAACACATGACTATATAATTACCTATTGCAGGTTTTTCAGTATCCATTTAAGATCAGACACAAACAATTAAAAAGCATTGATGATAAATACTATACCATAATTTTTGGCACCCTCGCTAAAGATGGATTAGAAAAGGAAATGAATATATATATATATATATATATATTTTTTATAAATTTCTAAATTTCACCTATGGAAATAGGGCTGGACTCAAAAATAAATTTGGAGTTTAATGAAAAAAAAAAACCTTTGAAGTGTTGTGCAAAAATACATGTTTCACATGAAGATAAAGCAACTGGCTTTAGACTTCTATTCATGAGTAAGCTTTGATTCAACAGGTTTTTTTGTTTTTCACGCTACAGATAATCATGTTGAAATTTCCGTCTATGGTAATCACACATACACTATAGATACAGATATTTAAACAGTTGAAAAATCCTGGAGTTTTCCGTTAACAGTATTTCCTCCAGTGTGTATGCTCTTTATAAAGTAGCTTGTCCTGTTTTAGCATGTTTCAAGAGATACGCCATTACTGAAAATGTCTGTGACTATTACCTATAATAACCTTAATTAACGTTATTATAATCCATCGACTCAAACATAACTATATACAACTTAAAAATTCTTAAGTTTCCAAATCCTTAAGCCATTTTAAATTATGTGAAAATAATTAAAGTATATTAACAAAAGTGTTAGAACATTTTTGGAGCACATATTTTCATTCTGTTTGCTTTAAGTTCCTGAGTGTTGGTTCTGGCTTTTAGCACTGTAATACTTTATTTTGAGAGGCTCACGCTCCATCTCTCTCGCCAGTGTTTAGAATATTCAGTGCTACGTCAGCCATTTCTTGTTCTGAAATCTCGGACTTTACTACAAGCATAATTCATCCAAGAGGACGGCCAAAATACAGAGCCGCCACACCGGAGCCACGCTGCACACGCTACTGTAAAACCACCCAGTGATGCAGAGGAAGAGAACCACAAAGTCAGAACAGAGCAGAGCTGAGTGACCACAGACCCAGAATAGAGCAATGAAAGAGAGAGAGGGAGGGAGGGAAAGAGGGGAGGAGGAAAAACCACGGACTGATGAACAGAGCAGCGGCAAAGGAAGTGTGGAGGAGGGGAGGGGGAGAGAGGTAAATATATAGATTGTAGATAAATATACAAATAGATATAGTTAGGTAAGTAGACAAAAAAACAGAAAGGCAGACATTAAAAATAGAGCAATAATCAGACAGAAGCAGACAGGCAAATAAAAAACAGGAATACAGATAGAAACTTGGGCAAGACAGACTGATAACAGATAGAGAGAGGCTGGACAGGAAGACCAAAGAGACCAGTGAAGGACAGCAACCAGAAAGAAGGACGGATGATTAAGACACAAAACGTAAGACTGACAAGAAAGTAAGAAGACTGAGATAGATAAATGACTAAAATCGACTGAAAAAGAAAGAAAGAAAGAAGGAAAGAACAGATAGGCCACTCAGCAGAGTCAGAAAACAGAAAGAAAGAAAGAAAGAAAGAAAGAACAGATAGGCCACTCATCAGAGTCAGAAAACAGAAAGAAAGAAAGAAAGAAAGAAAGAAAGAACAGATAGGCCACTCAGCAGAGTCAGAATACAGAAAGAAAGAAAGAAAGAAAGAAAGAAAGAAAGAAAGAAAGAAAGAAAGAAAGAAAGAAAGAACAGATAGGTCGCTCAACAGAGTCAGAACACAGAAAGAAAGAAAGAAAGAAAGAAAGAAAGAAAGAAAGAACAGATATGCCACTCAGCAGAGTCAGAAAACAGAAAGAAAGAAAGAAAGAAAGAAAGAAAGAAAGAAAGAAAGAAAGAAAGAAAGAACAGACAGGCTACTCAGCAGAGTCAGAAAACAGAAAGAAAGAAAGAAAGAAAGAAAGAAAGAACAGATAGGTCGCTCAGCAGAGTCAGAAAACAGAAAGAAAGAAAGAAAGAAAGGAAGAAAGAAAGAACAGATAGGCCACTCAGCAGTCAGAAAACAGAAAGAAAGAAAGAAAGAAAGAAAGAAAGAAAGAAAGAAAGAACGCAAGCTCACAGCTGAACAGTGTTGTGGTGTGGGTGGTGTAATGAATAGGAGAGAGGATATGGCTGAGTGAGGATTTGGAGTAATTTAAACCTCCTCTGAAGTGTGTGTGTGTTTTATAAACAGTATAAACAAAATCCTGTGGTTAAATGTGAAATGTAGATTTGCCCAAATGCACAGTTTATCTGCTACAGTAATATGAATAGAACACACAGCATTATTAGTCTCATATTACTGATTAAACACACAGCAGCCTATTTACAGCTCGAGTTTATATACAACTGACTCCTGAATGCTGACTGAAATGCCATGAGTTAGACTCCTGCGGTGTTCAGTAGTCTTCTCTCTTAGATCATGACTGAGCTTCGTGCGTTAATGAAAACAGAAAAAATAAGTCGCAGTCTCTGTAGGTACAGTATGTATAGTGGATTAGGTCATAATCAAACTACATAGTTTATAAAAACAATCATCCACAAATAACCAAGAATGTTCAATAGCAACCAAAGAGCACTTTGACTGGGTTCACATGAGATTGTTGATCAGGTGTTAATTATTCTTGGTTTGTTACTTATATGAAGGTTACACCATACAAATCACAGAGCTGTTCAGTGCTCAGTTCTGATTGGTCAGAAGATGTTGGATACTTTTCCATAACAGCAGCTCTGATCATTCATTATAATGTTATTGTTTTTACAGTAACAAATTACACAAGTACTTGTACAGTCGACAATTTACATAAACGGACTTTAAAAGCTTGTTTTCTGTAAGGAGATGTTTATGGAAGAGTATCCGGTGTCAGCACTTTGTAACAACCAGCAGTAAAGCTGTAACTTCTGACAGGGCATTTTTCAGGATGGAGGGCTGTGTGGTTTCTCAGCAACATAACAAGCTACATCTTTCTGACTTTGCAGTTTCATGACAGAGGAAAGTTTACCAGGCATTACTACAGACACATTACTATAAATTGAAAAAAAAGTACATATTCAGGTTGCAACAGAAAAGCGTTCCCATTATCGTGAGTGCGAATGCCAGACGATGCCACACCCATCCCTGACCAGTCCAAGAAAGCCGTGGCCTCAGGTTAGGAGGCATGGTATACACTACCTCCATGTCAATCACAGCGACACTATGATATGAGAAGGTATAACAGTATTATAATAAGTACAGTACATGCTGTTGAATTCTACTGAATGTCTGAGTGGTAATAAAATCACACCACTATAACAACATGCTCCATTGCGTTTAATCTCTTGCTTTGTCATATCAATGCTTAACCATGTCCAGTGCCACTACTGTGCTGAGAATAATCCACCATCCATACAATCAGATCAGCGGTGGTCCCTTTCCACAGACATGCAGTCTACAGTCAGTCTGACCAAGGTAGGTGTACCTAATAAAGTGACCACCTGGTGTGTATCCATCTGCTAGATACCGTACATACTTTTTATTTGTTGTGCCAAAAAAAAGGGTGTGACATGTTTAGGACCGCTGATGAAAACAGTAATAAACACGCAGCCACTCCTAACCAAAACATGAATGATTCATAGTTTATCACCAGGAAAGACCGAGCCAAAATAAAAAGCTGGTGCTTGTTGCTGTACGGTACTTTCTCAAAAAAAAAAAACATCTAGCGTGCGAACAATCTGCATTTGTGGTTACATGAAACATAAAGACGCATTTCTGTACCTGATAGGAATAATACACGCCTCAGGGCTGTCACACAGGGCGCCGCCATGTTTACGCTGCATGCCGGTCACGTGATGCGCGCGCGCGCGCGCACGTCTGCCATGTCCACACTGCCACAGGCTGTGATAGAAAGGTTACTAGTCAGATTTAATTCATATTTAATAACTTAATTCTAACACTGTAATATAAATTATACAACAACAACAACAGCAACAAATAATAATAATAATAATAATAATAATACATTCCCTCACTGTAGTTTCATATAGACAGTTATGGGTTATGGGGTCATCTCATCTACACTAGTTACATCAAGGCCAAACCTACAGTACAGCAATTTGAATGTATTTCGAAATTTCAGACTAGCAAGAAATAAGCAAGACTAGCCAGATTTTTTTTTTTTTTTTTAATAAAAAAGGAAATGAAAAAAAGGGGAAAAAGCTCTACATTGTGCAAGCCCAGGGATGTGAACCTGTGTCTTGATAAACAGGTTGAACAGACCCTGTGTTAAAGGGAACAGAATTACCTATACCTCAATTCCAGTTCCTCAAGCAACAGGTTGGCATTTTAAAATAAACTGCAATTTTTACCCACCCTTGCACACCTTTACAAAAGTGTCAAAGTGAAGTACACAAAGGCAAAGAATACAATGTATTTTCATCACAATGTGCACAAAGTTAAGCTCTCAAAACAAAAGAAGACAATCAAAAAAGAAAATGAAATAATACACATAAAGAAAATGAGTGGGACTTGTGTTACTCATTCATTGTGAAATGTTGGCTCAACGGTTAAGGTGCTGGGTTACTTAAGCTTAACTTAAAATATAAGTTAAGCTCCATAATAGCATATACAATATATTATAAATTACCCTCTATAATAATATAATATTTATATATAAAACAAATGCATGAACGCCTGATCATTACACCCATAATTAGTTCTTCACAGACTGCACCCCAGACCACCTCACCCAACATCAGTAGCTGACCTCACTAATGCTTTTGTAGCTGAATGAACACAAATTCCCATAACAAAGCTCCAGAATTCAGAATTTAGTGAAAAGCCTTCCTTGAAGAGTGGATATTATTATAACAGCAAAAACGACTAAATCTGGAATGGGATGTTCAACAAGCACATGTGGGTGAGATAGTAATGTGTTCACAAATATTGACCATACAATTGTATATAAACACTTCAGAATGCCTTTGTACAAATTGTGCTATTGTTTTGGCCCAGTGTTGCGCCAGAGTGACAGTCTGCATCTCAGCTCTGTCCTATTGGATCCAACCTGATCAGCAGGGATCCCTGTGCCTTTTTTGTCTTTCTAACACAGCAAGAGCAACATAAACACTCTGAATATAGCACTGCGCTGTGAGTCATAAGGGCAGTGGACCTGTTTACTGAAGTGTGGGCGCAGTTAGGTAAAGATGATGAAAAACCCTTTTGGATGAGTAAACAGGTCAGGTCAGAGACACACCAGGGTGTAATGCATGCATGACTTGTCTGTCTGGGTTATCTCACAAACACACACACATACACACATAGTGACTAGTGCTTTGGTACAGTGGTTTTGCTGTGACATGAGCATCAAAGCATTGCCAAGAGCATCATATCAGACCATGATGAATCAGTAAGGGATCTAGTGACAGGCTGCGTTCATTTATATGTTAATATGGCTATAATAACTCATTATGATGCTTCAGTGTATACTGTAGACCTAAACAAGCACACAAACTGCCTTTCAAAATAAGCAGTAATGACGAAATGGAATTTATGACAGAATTGTTCCTGCTATATAAAAAATTAAAACAAAGATTTACTGTAATACTGTAATACCTTGAGCCGCAGATCAAAATGTTGTATAATGTCTCCCTCTAGTGGCCAAATAAATTATAACAACACAAAATAGTTGGCCGACTTTGACTATGCGCAGAGTTTAGAGTTCAATCGCTTACTGTGAAATACAATCATATATGTTTATTATCACAGTTAATGCTTCTGTTTTTCTCGGTTTGATTTAGCTGTAACATTACAAAGTATTTCGAGTAAGCAGATAATTCATATGGAGGCGAAAGAAAACATTTTTCGTCACTTTAAAACCCCGGAAATGTTTGTGGTTGTCCCGGATGCCGGATGCCGGATAGACACACGTGGGGTTCCTGTGCCTTGTGTTTTCATACATATTTTGCGGGTAAACCGGATAAGCACCGCGGGCCATGTTAAAGTCTAAAACGTTTGTTAAAAAGACCCGCTCGGGTGGTGTACTCAAAATAGTCCGGGAGCACTATCTCCGAGATGATATTTGGTGCGGATGTGAAGTTTGCAGCGAGTGTAAAGACGAATCTCCGGTACTGCAGCGTGACCCCTGTATGGAGAGCAACCTGTGCACCTTTCCTCACTATCTCATCCCAGACACTAATGTAATCCTACATCAGGTACGAGTTTAAACTATCTCATTTTGGACACTAATGTAGTCCTACATTACATGTGTGTTTAAACTAATTCGTCTTAAATACTAATTTAGTTCTACATCAGTTATGATTCCAAATCTCTTCCTGGACTACATCAGGTTTATTCTTATTGACACTTCCTTGTGTGTGCAAATTGTGCCTATCGTTGTCCCTTAAATTAAAACTGCAAGTACATTGTGATTTTTTTTTTTTTTTTTTTACTGACAGATCGACATTCTGGAGGACCCCCTGATCAGGAACGTGATCATCCTGCAGACGGTTTTACAGGAGGTCCGACACAGAAGTGCTCCGGTGTACAAACGGATTAAAGATGCTGTCCATGACAAGGAGAAACATTTCTATACGTTCACTAACGAACATCACAGGTAGTGACCCTCAATGGATAACAACGGATGCTGCTATTTATTGTGACTACAGTTATTTATAGGGAAATGAGTTAAATACTAGGAAGTTGCCATTTCACAAAATAATTCTTCAGTCCAAATGACACTTACTTAAAGGTGCCGTTTGTCATTTCAAAGAAGTTTTTCTAAACCTACAATAGTCATGTCATTTCAAAGATACTACAGATCTAATATTACTTATCATACATTGATGCACCACTTCCTTTGGGTTAGGTCACTGTTTACAGTTTTTTGGCCAGGAAATTAGCTCCGCCCCCAGCTGCTCAGCGGTGCTTCTTTTTATCTTCGCCAATGGATGAGGCGTACATAGGTTGATGTTTTTGTAGCAGTTGCAGTTCAGCTTTCAGACACAAAATCACAAACTGCTTCTTTAACTTAAACAAAAAAGAAGCTTGGAGAAACAGGTAAGATTGTAGATAACGTCAGGTGTTTTAACGCTGCACCTGAATCTAATAACGAACTCCTCTTGTGAGGTAAATTCTCCAGAACTGAGTTTATGCTATTAAACTTGTGCGTCTGCAGTAGTGACAGTACTTTTATTGAGTTGAAGATTAGAAAGAGAATTAATAGCTATAAGGTAGCAATATAATTAACAGAATATTAAAAAGCACAGGAAAATTTAAGGAAGTGTTAAACGCCCATGTGCTTAAAATGAAAGGCATTATAATGGCAGTGATGATATCGATCCGGCATGTTATTCATTTCTTTATTTGCTTTATCAAGAATGCTTTGCGTATAAAACCTAATGTAGGCGTGACACCGTGTCGTTTGTGTTCGATCCCAGGGAGACGTTTGTTGAAAGGGAGCAGGGTGAGAGCGCCAACGACCGCAATGACCGAGCCATTCGCGTGGCGGCTAAGTGGTACACAGAGCACCTGAGCAAATCACCGAGCGGCGCAGAGCTGAAAGTGGTGCTGCTCACAAACGACCGTGCAAACCAGGAGAAAGCCGAGCAGAGCGGCGTGACCGCTTACAGATGTGCGTGATGAACTCATAAATAATTCATGCTCGGTGTTAATTTTTATCCAAGTTAGTTTAGGGAATATCTCTGGTTTTTATTTAATATTATTTCATACACACTCCCGTTTTTTTTTTTGTGCAGGTGAGGAGTACATCAAAAGCCTGATTGGTAATCCCGAGCTGGTGGACAGACTAGCACTGACCTCTGATGATCAAGTACGGGCCAAGAATTAAGACAAGCTGCAATTCTTTTCCTCATTCAACGTACTGGATTCAAGTGGAGTTTTCCAGTTATATTAATTACTTGATGTCTTTTTGTCAGAATGAGATCAGTGGCAGTAAGCTGCTTTTCCCTGAGCATCTACCCCTGTCTAAGATTCAGGCGGGTATCAAGAGCGCCGCCTTTCTGCAGGGGTCGTTCCGGGCAAACGGCGACAACTACCTGGAGGCCACCGTCTTCATCCATGGAGAAGGAGACAAGACCACAGAGGTAGGAGAGATGAAGGACACATTTCTTCTAGCTGTCTGTGAGGGTTTTTTCGACATGGGAAAGCAAACACACAATACACCTGATGTTAAAGTGGGTGAATCTGAGCGAGCTCTTTTTTGCCAGGTAACTGAGAAAAGCTAGCTACTGATTGAGAACAATTTAGAAACATCATCTTGTTGCCTGTGATTGTTTTCGGGGGATATGTGTGTGTGTGTGTGTGTGTGTGTGTGTGTGTGTGTGTTTTTTTCATTGGAGCATGGCACAATATATATCGCTTGAAGTTCGAGGCTTAATCAGGCATTCTAGGCTTAATCAGTAGTATCTGTGCTACTCAGAATTTGCAAATTGATTTTCTTTTCTTTGGCAGAAACGTAAACAGGCTTATAGCTTATTATTGTTATTTCATGTTTCATATTTCATATGTTATTATTTCATAGTGCTGGTATAAACCATAAAGAAAGAATTCCAATTGTGTGTGTGTGTGTCAGGTTCTCATCCAGGGCCTGCAAAACCTGAACCGGGCCGTGCACCAGGACGTTGTGGCTGTGGAGCTGTTCCCCAAAGAGCGCTGGGTCGCTCCTTCCTCTGTGGTGCTGCAGGACAATCGGCAGAATGATGAAGACACAGAGGAAGAGGAGGCAGAGAAGAAGGTGATTCCATCACTGATAGATGATTAAAAGTGTAGCTGTTGGTAGCATTTTTTTACAAAGGTAAGCGAGCACATGATGCACTTGCCGAGTGGTAGAACTGGTGAGAATGCCGTTGCTAGGCAACTGAGAAATAAGCTTGCTTATGACTGAGAAAATGTAATTATCCTCAGATGTGCTGATAAATTACTAGTTCACTGTAATCACACTTCAACCACAAACCGAACTTAGTTCAGCCTCACAACTTGTGAAATTTCTCATGCAGTTATGAATACTACAAAAACGTCTATGCATTTAAAAATAAAAAACAGCTCAGTATACATAAACCTGATTGAATGTGACATCAGATGATTTAGCTTGCTAACTTGTAACTGTAAAGTCTTTTATGTAGACAACATAAAGACAGAGTGATGAGAAATTGTCAGGAACAATATTACATATTACATACAATATGTGTTGGGAAATCTGATAGGATTTAATATGACTAAACATTGCACAGTAATTTAATATCAGTAAACGTGGTGCTATTTAAAAAATGCATCACACACTATGTATAAACTAACTAATGCCTGATGCTAACGATTTAGCTAGCTAGCATGTAGCACATCTTTTATAATAGATAAAATAGAGTAGATGAGTTTCAGTTTTATTCTCAAGATGCGTTGGTAAATTAAAAAAGATTACACAAACATGGCTCCTTTTATAAACAACACCAGAGAGTGCATAACTTAGCTAATGGCTGCAGCTAATGATTTAGCTAGCCAACAAGCAGTTGTAAAGTTTTTCATATAGACAATGTAAAGGCTGAGTGACAGGAAATGTTGATGATTTCCTCAGATGTGTTGGTAAATAAAGAAACGATTTAGTATGACGCCATATTGAGAAACATCATGTTCGGTTACATCTCACCATAAGCAAATTCTTTCTTTCTTTATTATTTATTTTTTAACAGAATCACTGAACACTACCTAGATTAGGTAGCTCATGCGCGGTAGGATTGTGATTTGTCATTTAGAAGTGCTGAGACTTTCTAACGGCCTACCTGTTGACTGTTCTGGAATCAGATGGAGAGCCCTGTACTGGATACCACCATTCTAAAACCCACTGGCCGTGTGGTGGGGATTATCAAAAGGAACTGGCGGCCCTTCTGCGGGATGCTCAGCCAGTCTCAAATCAAAGAGGTAACAATCTGGCGTGAAAGCTTGGAGTGGGATGCATGTTATGATCAATAATGATCTTTATTACTATTTACTTAATGAGAGTTTCGCAGACTTGTGCCAGTGCTGAATATAGTTCCTATAAAAATAGGATTGGCATTGCGTCTAGCTTTGATCTGGTAAATTTAATAATGTCTAACGTACTGTCAGTACTTCAGAAAATGCAGATTGTATTTGAAATAGTTCTAAAGCTCAAACTGATAACGTACTTTGTTTCTCCAATGTAAACGACAGGCCACCAGGCATCTGTTCACCCCAGCGGACAGACGAATCCCACGGATCCGTATCGAGACACGTCAGGCCTCCACGCTGGTGGGACAGAGGATTATCGTGGCCATTGACGGCTGGCCGAGGAATTCCAGATATCCCAATGTGAGTTTGAGCTGCCGGGCGGCTGTAGTGAGATTTGAGATCATGTCAGGACTGGTTCTGCGTCACGGAGAGGGCGAGATGTTATTTAGCAACAACATTCGCATTCAAGTCGCTATTTTATATACATACAAGTTTTATAAATCCAAGTGACACTTGTGTATATGAAACAGCCTTTTTTACATTCTATCAATGTCATGTCATCCGATATACAGGGTCACTTTGTGAGGAACCTGGGAGGGGCAGGTGATAAGGAGACTGAGACAGAGGTTCTGCTTCTAGAGCACGACGTTCCCCACCAGCCTTTCTCGCAGGCCGTGCTCGGCTTCTTACCCAAAATGCCCTGGAATATCACAGAAGAGGTAAAGCCTGACTGTGGTGTGTCTGTGCCAGCAATTAACACTAAATGTTCTTATATGTAGTGTGCTGTTTGTTTTATTAGATCTGTGCATTCTTTCACTACTCCTTACTGGAAATGTTGTTTTCCTCTCAGGATCTGAAAGTGAGAGCGGATCTGAGGCACCTGTGTGCGTGCAGTGTCGACCCTCCTGGCTGCACAGACATTGATGATGCCTTACACTGTCGTAAACTGGACAACGGAAACCTGGAGGTGTGTGTATATGTGTGAGAGATTTTATAAACATACGAAATTCACAGTTTTCAAGAAGGTACACTTTCTGAAAGAAACTAGTTAATCACGGATGCATATGGTGATGGGATATCTTCTCCATGGCTTTTTAATGTATTGTGAGAACTAGAAATATTTACAGGTAAAATATTTCTTCTGTACTGACTGTTGATGCTTACTGCCTCAGGTTGGAGTCCACATTGCAGACGTGAGCCACTTTATTCGCCCAGGAAACGCGTTAGATCAGGAGGCAGCCAACAGAGGCACCACAGTCTATCTGTGTGGAAAGGTAAACACGTACCACGTATGAATGCAGTTTCTCTCATTTTTTATATAATTTTGTATAATCGTGTCTGTTGTATTTTCCCCCAGAGGATTGATATGGTTCCTGAGCTTCTGAGCTCTAATCTCTGCTCTCTACGCTCCAATGTGGAAAGGTAACTTATTTATCAGGAGCAGAGGCCACGCCTCCTTCACTCAACACTAGACGTTGATGGACGCCATTGCCACTTCACACATTGCGCTGAATCATAAATATTGACACCCTGTCACCTCTCACTGCCTGATTTTAGCACTTCTGCTTCTGCAGGTTAGCATTTTCCTGTATTTGGGAAATGAACCACAATGCTGAAATCATAAACACCCGCTTCACCAAGAGCGTCATCAATTCCAAGGTAGGCATCAATTGAACAAGGATTTTCAAGCTAAAATGATCCTCTAGATAATCCTTCTATAATATTTTGCGTTCATGTTATTTTCATGCTATATTCAGTTACCACGTCTTAACAGAATTAACCTAACTAATTAATTAATGATGTCTCCTCAGGCCTCTCTGACATACGCTGAAGCTCAGATGCGAATCGATGACTCCAGCATGAATGACGAAGTCACCAAGAGCCTCCGTGGGCTGAACACGCTGGCCAAGATCTTAAAGGGCCGGCGAATTGAAAAAGGGTAACAACAACATTTAATGTAGCAGTTTGAGCAAAATATTAAATGCAAGTGGATGGCCGCTGGCTTTCATGACATTTGTGTAATTAACGTGTGCATGATCGCTTTTTACAAAGTTAAAGAGCAGTGTTTTAGTGTAAAGGGCATACTACAAGCTTTTAAACTGAAAGTCATTATCAGATTTTTATCAGTGCATGTACAGACACATTTTTAAACGTGAGTCTCAAGCAACTCCCATCTTATATCCGAGACTTTTAATAGGATGATTGATGTTGTCACAGGGCCCTGACGCTGTCCTCCCCTGAAGTGCGGTTCCACATGGACAGTGAGACTCATGACCCTATTGACCTCCAGACCAAAGAGCTAAAGTGAGTCAAGAATTTAGAGTTTAGTTAAAAGCATAGATGCTCCGCAGATTCACGGTGTTAAACGTTTTGAGCATTTTCACAGAGACACTAACTCCATGGTGGAGGAGTTCATGTTGCTGGCGAACATCTCTGTGGCTCAGAAGATCTACGAGGAGTTCTCCGAGTGCGCTCTGCTCCGGAAACACCCCGCACCTCCTCCATCCAACTACGACATCCTTATCAAGGCCGCCAAGTCAAAGGCGTGTGTTAAATCAAATCGACCTCTATAAACCCAGTTCTGTGCTCATACAGAGTGAACATTTAATCTGTGCAGTTATCTTTATCAGCAAGCAGGCTAGTTTTATTTAATTTTATTTTTGTCTTTCATTTTATTTGATTGTGTGTCATTAAGGTGAGTAATGAGTTTGAAAAGTTCACTCTCAGAGTCAGATTCAGGAAATCAGCCCCTGAAGCCATGTAACATTTGAATATTGAAGGGTGCGAAATAATGTCAGAATTTTAGCAAGCTCATTACCAATCATAAAAACATGATTCAAAAACAGATAGAAGACTGAGATGTCAAACAAAAAAAGAAAAGAACTGGCAGAGATTTGCAAAAATCTTCAACTTACAGCTGCGCTTGAAAGTTTGTGAACCCTTTAGAATTTTCTATATTTCTGCATAAATATGACCTAAAACATCAGCAGATTTTCACACAAGTCCTAAAAGTAGATAAAGAGAACCCGGTCAAACAAATGAGATGAAAATATTATACTTGGTCATTTATTTATTGAGGAAAATCTGCTGATGTTTTAGGTCATATTTATGCAGAAATATAGAAAATTCTAAAGGGTTCACAAACTTTCAAGCACAACTGTACATTTTTGTTGCTTGTGATAATGAAGGAATATCTGTGCATTCAAACGCTGATAAAATGCGTTAATTCAAGCTTTTGCACTTAACTGTACCCTTTTTCCTCCCCAGGATCTAGTGATCAGGACCGATTCAGCCAAGGCTCTGGCGGATTCTCTGAACGAGGCCACTCTGGAGAATTTTTCCTACTTCAACACACTGCTGCGTATCCTGGCCACACGCTGCATGATGCAGGCTGTTTACTTCTGCTCGGGGATGGACAGCGACTTCCACCATTACGGCCTGGCATCCCCCATCTACACACACTTCACCTCGCCCATCAGGAGGTGAGGGAGCCTCGCTCTTACACTACAGGAAACTCCTCAACTGCCCACTAATATCTATTGCTGTATATAAACTACCAGTCAAACGTTTGGACACATCTTCTCTTTCATAGTTTTTTTTGTTTGTTTGTTTTCTACATTGTAAAACAATACTGAATACCTCAAACGATGAAGCAACACATATACTGAATTATGAAGTAAACAAAAAAGTGTTTAAAAAAAAAAAAAAACCCAAACAAAATATGTTTCATATTTTAGATTCTTCAAAGTGGCCCCCATTGAGCTTGATGATATTGTGGGCATTATCT
>JAQQZR010000010.1:4692008-4718178 GCA_030068235.1 Notoglanidium macrostoma
CACACACACACACACACACACACACACACACACACACACACACACACACACACACACACACACACACACACGTGTGCATCTCCTCCAGAAACTTTTCTGGAAATATCTGCCTCAAACAACATCCAGTTTCTCAGAGAAGTCACACATATGCTTTATGACTTATTGCTTATAACTTCCAAACGTACATAAATCTCTAAATGTCAGAAATTTTAATGTAACCTGACAAAAGTTTTTTTTTTTTTTTCCATCAAATGTTGTGTTACAACACTTTTCCAGACTGACATTTACAGCAGCGTAACAACTGTCAAACTTCTGGTTTATCAGTATTAAAAATCAGCCTTGCCAGCTGACTCCTGAATCAGGGTCGAATGTGTAACTGTACCTGACTGAGGTGTGACTGAGTGCTGCAGGACAATAGGGGACAAGGTGGGGGACTTAAACAGAGGAGACAACTGTTCTGGAAACATGGGACTGGTCATGTTGCCCAGACTATAAGCACGGCCTCGTTCCTGGATTGGACTGGATGAGAACTGACCCTGCAACCGAGATGAAAAAAATAAAAAGACAATACACTGATTAAAAGTACAGTACAGGAGATACACACTTTACAGTCAAAAAATGAAAAGAAAAATATTCCAGTAGGCTGTTACAGGAGTATGCTAGTGTACAAGAGGTCAGGTATGCCAGTATGCAAGTTCAAGTTTGCTAATATGCTAGTGGTCAAGTATGTTAGTATGCAAGTGCTCAGGTATACTAGTTCTCAAGTATGCAAGAATTTATGTATGCTACCATACACTGATATGCTAGTGTTTGAGTATCCTAATATACAAGTGTTAGAGGATGATAGTTCAACTATGTTAATATGCAAGAGTGCATGTACCCTAATATTCTAGTATTTGAGTATGCTGATATGCAAGCATTCAAGTCTGCAGTAGTTCAAGTCTGCTAGTATGCAAGAGTTTGAGTATGCAAGAGAATGTGCAAGTACAAAGATACTAATGCTCATGTATGCTAGTATACAGACATGCTTGCATGCAAATATACTAGTACGCAAATTTGCATGTTGGCTAGTATGCTAGTACCTAAATATCTAAGTGTTATGGTTCCATAGTTGTGTCCAGCACTCACAGACGAAGGCGTTGTGGCTGTGATCCCACACTTCACGGGTGATACGATGATCGATGACATCATCTCTCTCTTCCCACCGTGGGCCTCTCTCTCCGGGCTGGGAGGGCTGGACGAATCCGAGCCGCTGGCATGACCGTCCAGGAAAAGCTTCCGCCTCAGAGAAGAAGAGCTGAGGCTCTCCTGCACCTGCTCTGAGACCTCGTCCATCCTATAGTAATCACCTGGAAGGGTTAAACAAAAACACACATGTACACACATTCAGCTAAACATGAGGAATAAAGGCAGACTGTTTGTCCATCCTTGCATACACACTAGCAAGCAACAGGCGATTATTCAGTTAATGTGAGTCCCACAGCACAGCGATATCAGCAAAACTACAGCAACAGAGCAGCACTGAGATTTTCTCACTTTTATGTCAGTTAAAATAATTGGCTGGAATAAATTCCTCTAATTGACCGGACAATGTGGCATGTCCTCCATCCCCTGAACTCAAACAAAAGTAACATCATGAGCTCCAGTAAGGGAGTGTGCATATTGTTGCTATTACAATCTTATAGCAGAAGTTAAAAACAGCTGGACAGGCCACGCCCACAAACGCCAACGCCAAGTGACCGACCCGTGAGTGACAGCCATGAACTGCTGCAAAATTGAATGAGGTGACTTTTCTGTTCTGGTGAAACATGAGGAATGTTTAAAAACAAAAAAAAAACTTTTTTTTTTTTTTTACCTAATACTTTTTCAATATCGAAGTTCACAGGTAAAGACAGAACTGTCTGACAGGTTGCTGCAAAAGGAAGGAAAAGGCAGAAATTATTCAAAGCCATATACACAACATGAAACCAAAAGTATAAAAACGATGCAGCTTGAAGGATGAAACACAAACCGTTGATTTTCTTCGCTGATGGATGTTCTTCTGTTACAAGTGGAGGTGACAAACCTGCAACTAAACAGACAAAATAATGATTCTAATTATAATTATAATGCATGTTACAGAACAGTACCGATATGTTACCAATATATATTCATAAATACAGCTTCTAAAGGGAATTTAAAGGTTCTTAGGAAATCTGTTCCAGGCTATTAGTAGAACCTTTAAGGAAGGGTTCTCCACAAAGGACAAAGATTTAAGTTTTTTCCACTGTGAACCATACAAGAAAATAAAATATGAATAAAAGTAATCAGGTGGCCTGACTTACTTTTTCCGTGGTTCAACAGCGTTGACTTTTTACTCTCCAGTGGTCCCCATGGCGACGGAACTATAGCATCCTTAGTAAAAAACTAAATGACAAACAGTTTATTATTGCAGCACTGAATCCAGCTCGGTTCAAATTGTGGAGTAATAAATGTGAAACATTGGTAACAAAAGGTCTTACTTGTTCGATCGCATTTTGTCGTTTTTGCTCGATTTCAGTGTCCGTCCTTAGCGAAAGAAAAATCAAAATGCAATAAAACCGTTATGTGCTGTGATATTAGCGCTCATTATAGATCCCAGTTCTGCGTGCAGCATGTCTTACCTGGTCTGGCTCATAAATAGAGCCTGGCGGTGAATATCCTCAGGGTCTATGTGCACCGGCTGGAGCCTTGCCATTTGGTCGATGGACCACGTGAACTTTGCTGGCGTCTGAAAATCATGAATTCTGGTCAATTTCCTCTGAAATCAAATAGCATTAGTGCTCCAGGCTGTGTTCGCATACGTGAATACTGTATAATTTATACTTCATCAGTATACACTGCATGCTCATAGTACTATATAAGTAGTATATAAAGGTATGTCTTGTAAAGTGGTAAAAATTAAACAGCCAATCTAGTCGATTCTGCTACAGCTAGTAAAAAAAGTAACTTTTATGGAAAGAAAACACTGTTACTAATTTTAATTGGTAAAGACTGCCATGTCAAGAAATATGAACAAAATCTACAAGACTAGCAAATCTATATAACTGTTGATAATAGTTCTTAGCTAGATCAAATGGCTAGCCTACAAGATACAACACAGAGGATCTGCGATTAAGGACACTACTGTATTGACATTGTACAGCTGCTAGCATAAATTAGCATATAAAGTTATACTGAATAATTAAATGGAACATGGCACTTTGCAGAAATTTAAGTAATTATATCTATGTTAGAATGTAAAATCTACATTTAAATGAAGTGATTTATACAAATCGAGATCATGAAGGTACATCGCCATGGAAACGCCCAATACACCACTTTACCTTTCAGCAAGCACTAGCTAGCCATCATGGCCTGATGCTCTGATTTATTCTTCTAAAGGCTAATTTGTCCTGAGTATTTATTATCCGGAGTATATACTGTCCTGAGCATTTATTATACTGAGCATTTATTGCCCTGTGTATTTATGGCCCCGAGTATTTACTGCCCTAAGAGTATATTGTCTCAAAAAATATATTCACCTGAACACATTTTTGTCCTAAGTGTATTGCCCTGTGTATTTGTTTTTCAAAGTGTATACTGGCCCGAGACTATAGTGTTTGGAGTATTTATATTTTTATTTACGAAGTAGATATTGCCCTGTGAATTTATTCATTAACCTTAGTACACTTTACTATATGTACATTTTATATAAAAAGTATACACCCCCCCTGTTAAAATGGCAGATTTTTGTGGAGTAAAAAAAAAAAAATGAAACTAAGATAAACCATGTCAGAACCTTTTTCACCCTCAATATGAAATTACAATGCATAAAAAAATTAAGTGAAAAACATTTTAGAGAAAAAATAAAAAAAGTTACAATAACCATGTTGCGTAAGTATGCACACAACCCAACTAAAATCTGTGGCATGACCTGAGGCAGGCTGTGCACTGGAAATGCCCTCACAATCTAGAATGTTTTTATAAGAAAGAGTGGGAGAATATAGCGAAGTCAAGGTGTGCCATGCTGACCCAAAAACACTGAGTGGTGTAATAAAATCAAAAGATGTTTCAACACAGTATTAGTTTAAGGTGAGAACACTTGTGCAACCAGGTACCCCCCACCCCTATTTTTGTCTAAAATGCTTCTACATCTTTTTTTAACTTAATTTTTATATGTTGCAATTACACAATAAGGAGGAGTATACTTTTTATATCCACTGTACACAGTCTTGAAAATATATTCTCCTGAGCATATACTGTCCTGTGTATTTATCACCTTGTCTATTTATTGTTCAAAGTGTATATATATATATATTGTCCTGTGTATTTACTCCTGAATATTTCTTACCATGTGTATGCACAGTCCTGAGTATTGGTGTTGATTTACTCCTGAATATTTATTGTCCCGAGTATATAATCTCCTGTGCATGTATAGTGCTGAGTATTTATTGTACATTATTGTATAACTCATCTTACACGGTCATGCACATGCCCTTTATATAGTCCGGTGTACCAGGCGGCTGTATTGTGCTGCCCTCATGGCCCTGAAGAAACAACTTTTTTCTCCACTGTATACATGTTATATGAAGGAGGGCTGACAGTAAAAGCCACTGGTGCTGCGTGTGTCCATGGGATTTATTTAGGGATTTAAAGGGAATGCAATAAGTTAGAGAACCCCTGTTCTAGATACATTAACAAGAGGGACTATTGAGATGGAGGACATTTAGGAGGAGGAGTTACAGAAATGTATTAGATGTAGATATGTGTGTATGGAGGTTACTCACAGCTGAGGAACCCCGGGAGGACTTGAACACAGACGGACTGGGAACCAGCGGCTCGTGCAGCCGGTTGTAGTCGGTCGGACTCTCAAATGGGTTGAGGATGGCGGGTCTCCCAGGGGTTTCTGGTGTTATCTGGATCTCAGCTACATCTCCCATCCTTCCTCCAGCAGTGATATGAGAGACTATAATGCAGAGAAAAAAATCCTGAAGCCAAGCCAAGCCAATGCACACAGCAGAGAGAGCTGTTAGCTACTTAGCTCTAAATATATATTAATATGTGATTGATATCTCAACACACAGCTATTCTCCAGTGCTGGATTTTAACAAACTAATCATTATGATCAGTGGAAAGAAGAAAAAATGAACTCCAGAGTTACTCACACAAACACCAACGAATATCTAGGTACCCGTTTCCTCGGTGGTTCCTAAGGTGGTTCAAACATTTGATTTAATTTTCGCTCAACACTCGCTGGCCAATCAGCATGCAGAAGGAAGACACGCTGGCCAATTAGAAAGACGCGCAAAAAGTTTGGCGTCGCTCGCTTCCGTTCAAATATATCAAAACTTTATTGATACATCTCCTCTGGACGTGTGACGGAATGGATCTCAATCTATAAATCTGCTATCTCTTTATCTGTTTTGCAAATCTATTTATCTAGCTGTGAACTCTTTTTTAGCAACCTAAAGAATAACTACGGATCGGAGAGAAAACTCAAGACGGAGAGAAAGAAAGGATTGTTGTTGCTAAGCTAGCGGTCATGGCTAGTGCCGCGAATACAAACATGAACGCTGTTCGGGAAACGATGGACGGTGAGGGGGCGATTTCATACTAAATTCATTGTTAGTTGCAGAATAAAATGCAGAATTAGTTTTAGTTTCAGAATTTATTTTGGTTTGAGTGTTTTCGATGTGTAGCCTAATAAAGCGAGCTAACTCTTACCGTACAGTATTATAATATTTCTAAGTGGTCTAATATTTATCTTTATTTTTCTTAAAATTAAGGTGTACAATTTTAAAACGTTGAATTAAAACCTTTCAGTATCCTTCCATGCATAAACTCTACCAATAAATGGCTTAGAAAAAAACATAACAGGCTGGAGTTATGAATATTCATGATATGCAAAATTGACACGCCCACAGAACCCTTCCTGTCCCCCCAAATTTTCAAGCGTCATTTCAGTAAATCCCCAGTGATCACGTGACGTATAATTTGGTAAATAAGGTGACCATTTCTGATGTGATGTAGTCCTGATCTGATCTCAGAAAGTTGTCTGAATGTTCATCTCATGGTTCTTCTCCATTCAAGACACGTTCACACCCATTCGCATCTGTATTTATAGTTACACAGATGTCATACCAGGTGTGAATGTGTGATTATACACAGTGCTGTTCTCAGTTCTGATTGGTTCAGAAGGTGTTGATTAGTTTACTGTAACAACATCTCAGATAGTAGTGCCAGCTATAATTCATATTCACACTCATTCCAGTATATTAATGTTTCTATAGTAACAGCTTACAGTAGGATTTGCTGCATATAATCTAATAAGTCAAATAGAAGCAGATTCAAAACAAACTATGCTATTTAACCAAGATCTACAGTATATCTGGAGCTTCATTTAACATTATAGAAGAAGTCTCCACTGTCTGAGCTTTGTAACAGTAAGTTTCCCGGGTTCTTGGTAGCATAACAAGCTACAATTTTCTGTATTAACAAAAAAGAAAGAGAGAGAAAAGAGGCTGTTAAGGGAATGACTGTTTATAGCTGATTATAAAATAAGTGATAACAGAAACTAACTTGCTTCCTGGACATTCCACAACATTATACATTTTTAAAAAATATGATGTCATTCATTAATAAATAAAAATGAGTAATTATTGGCAAATTGCTGTAATGTATAGGAATAAATAATTTAGAGCAGTTATTGGAAAATAGTACACTTTTTGGGAGGTAGTAGTGTAACAGGAACTCAGATTTGTGTCCGGACATGTCACAGCACCCTGGTGTTGATTATATTCTTATAACAACAAACCCCTTTGTTTTTTATACCTTATGCGGGTTAGCATGGAGAGTCTGTGACTAAAAGTTTCTCAGTACTAATATGTCTTATTGAATCATGAGCAGTTCAGGACTGATCCTCCTGCTAGTTGACAGGTGTGAAGACCTTTCCAAAAAACATCATCAGGTTATCATATTATTGTTCCTCAGTTTGTTTATTGTAAATTTTTTCCCCTCTTAATATTGTACCTATTTGTATTTCTCAGTTCTTCTGGAGATCTCGAGACTCCTTAACACTGGGCTCGACATGGAGTCGTTGTCCATCTGTGTGCGGCTGTGTGAGCAGGGCATCAACCCCGAAGCTCTCTCATCAGTTATAAAGGAGCTACGCAGAGCCACGGATACACTTAAGGTACCTGAACTATTTTTACACGCTTCAGTCAAACAGGTTATTAGAAACTAAGTAAAGCAGGTTTATTTTGTTCCCAACACTTCTGTGAATTTAGTATCTGCCTTAAAGCCAGTTTAACCTTGCTCCTGTAGCTGAATGTACACAAATCCCTACAATGAAGCTCCAAAGTGGAAAACCTTCTCAGCTTATTATAACAGCAAAGGGGACTAAATCAACAAGAATGTTCATCAAGAACATACGAGTGTGGTGGTCAGGTCAGGTGTCCACATACTTCTGGCCATATGGCGTATAACCCAGCCTCAGAATGACTTTACACAGTGTCTGGTGTGAATTCAGAGTTAACGTTATTAATTTGCACACAGTGTTGCTCAGTTACAGAAGTAACCCGCAGGTTGATGTAAACTGCACGGCATGTGCTAAATTAATCTATTTGCATAAACGATGGCACCTGATATTTGGCACTTTAGCTAAAAATTCCCCAAATTGCAAATTTCATTAACACACACAAAATGGAGATGATGTGTTATTTTGCGTGTGAAAGACTGAATCCTCTGTGGACCTAGTTAGCAAAGCAGCTTGCATGGGTTTTTAAGCTTTGTTTAGTTATGTTTTGTTTTCTTTTGTTTTCATGTCATGCATTTTCTTTTCTTTTGTTTTCTCCTTTTTTTTGTTGTCTTGGCCTGTGTTCAAGTGTGCACATGTTCACACCTTTAGTAAATCAGGAGCAAAAATGCTTTTCTCTTATTTTTTCCCCACCTTTTTGTTTTTTAAACCTTGTACTTAGGGTCTGCTCTTGTCCTTAGCTGTATATGTTCAGGATATGACTACTACTTTACAAATATTTATACAAGTGCATGATTCTCAGTTTTGTAAAATATTAGCAGTGTGCTTTACTATTTAACATTCCATATAAACTTGGATGCATCTTTGTGTCTTCTTTTCTATGGCAGGCCTCTGACAACAGCACAAGCCAAGGATGAGTCAGACCAAGCTCGATGTCTCTGATCAAAAGATTGCTCTAGAGAAAGTTCATCAATTCACCAAGAGACCGTAATATTTAATAAGGGAATTATTTTTCAGCATTTCCACCTTGATTTTATTTGTATCTGTAAAATGACCTCCTTTTATCTGTGCTCAGTGAACTTTGGGTCATTTCATATATCAATTATTTTAAATGTAATTAGATGTTTGCCATTGTTATAATTGTTTGTTTTTCCTGTGAATGAGATTTTGTATTGGCTTTTACAGAGTGGCTGATTTGTTTGTTTGTTGTGAGACGGCATGAGATTTCAGCACGCAGCCGGGTCGGGATAATAAATCTAAATAAGCAGAATTGTGTGTTTTGCGTTGTTTTTCCAGTAGGTGGAGACAACATGCAACGCTGAGTGATCTTGTAGCCCGTTGGACTGTGTGATTATGGCCAAGTCCGCCGTTAACAATGAGATTATTTCGCCAGTCTGGGGAAATAAAAGCTTCAGCCCTGGAAGGACATGTATGGGATTTAAAAATTGGATGTATAAGTAAACTGAAACACATGTATAATAAAGGTACTCGAATGTCTTTCTCACAATTGGTTGGAAAATTTGGTCTCCCATTGAAACATAACTTATTATTATGATACATATTCTGAGCCCCACGGTCTACTATAGAACAACTCATTCTAAAACACCTGAATGGCAGGGTGTTATGTCTTTATTGTAAAACATGCTTGTAACTGGATCAAAAGAAAATTCCCTTTAATATCTGTCCACATAGGAAAATGATCTTCAGACAGAGGTAACTAGAGACAATTGGAAAGAAGCATGTTTTTTTTTTTTTAAAGATCAACCCAACTCCAATAATACTAGATGCAAATGATTACAACACAACTGGCTTTTAAGACCTTGTCACACCTGTAAAACTACACAGATTTAATTCTACTATACTGGATACAGGTTTAGTGTGTAATGAAGCAGTTGGTACCCTTTTTCACTGTATGTGGCAATGTAGGGAACTTCAGGTGTTCTGGAAGGAGTTGCTTCAGCTAATATGTAACTTCACTGAGGAAATCATGACATTTGAACCCAAGCTATGTTTACTGTGTATTTATCCTGTGAACTTGACTGTAAATGGGAGAAAACGTAAACTAACTGATTTATTTATTTATTTATTTATTTTTAATGCAAGCCAAGCGAGTGATTGCTATACAATGGAAAGATGTAGGAAGACCAACGCCTGTGTTATGGCTCAAAGAGATGTCCGTTAATCTTGCTTTAGTAAAACTGACATACGTAATCAGAGGGAAAGTCAAAGACTTCTATGCTATATGGAGGCCTTTTTGCAATTGATAACCATATAACAAACAGACAATTTGAATATGAAGCTGCAGAATACTGGCTACTGGTGAATTTAGGGTGAACTTGTGTACCATCCAATCAATGGAAATCAGTATAAAATGATAGAACTCTCAAAATCCATTGTAAATTTAAAAGTAAGGGAATTTTTTTCTTCTGTTTTCTTTTCCTTTCTTCTTCCTTCTCCTTATGATGTTAGGGTTTGTGTGTGTGTGTGAGTAGGGTTATTAATGTTCGTTGTTGCTGTGTCTGTTCACTATGTCTTTGGTGCATATATAATGGAAAAAATTCCAGTAAACCTATTTCTTTGGATAATATATGGAGATCATCCATATATTATGTATACCGTTTATAAGTCAGAGTCGTGGGGAAGCTGGAGCTGATCCCAGCTGACTTTGGGGTGAAAGGCAGATTACACCCTGGACAGGTCACCAATCTATCACAGGGCTAACACAGAGATGAACAACCACTATACTACAATAAACAACATTCAAGCATACTATAACAGACAATAGAAAAAATACTGTAGCATTTTGATTGTATAACACTTGAATACAGTTATACTACAATAGTACATTATGGTATATAATGGTATTATAGTATTTTCTCTGACTTTACAAAGCTCTGACTATGGAAACTGCTTCCAAAAATGCAAATTAAACTTCTCCTCACCATATCACATGTCTCACCATATCAACAACACACAATCTTAAAATCAGTTTATTTTGATTGTCCATCATACAAGTCCATGTTGCTGTAGAAACTATCGATATTATGGATCTATACTAAATATAGATTATGTTTTAGAACGAGCACAGTAATATTAAACATGACCAGAATTATGGAAACATAATTCCATAAAGTTACTTGAAAAATGATTTCATGAAAGTTAGGGTTAATAAGTTAGGGTTGTGTGGTTGATTGAATTTATGCCATAAACGTATTAATGTGTGAAGCCATGCTTTAAAAAAAAACCATTTGTAATCACTGATGTTCTTGAAGGCCACAGTATTTCTACATATTTTATTAGATTTTTCCTCTTTAGACACTTTCGCTGTAAACTGTACAATCCTGATCCACTGAATGCTAATACTGTGTACTCTGTACACCGTTCATGCAACTGATGCAACAGGTGCTCTGTTTTTCCATGTTCTGTATTTGTAAGTCATCTCTGCTCAAACATTTCTCATAAAACAGTGCAGCTTAGGGCTTAGTTTAGCAGAAGCTGCTAATAGATCAGCATGAAAGAAAACTTCTAGCCAGCACCGGCTTCATTAGTGTCCAGCAGGGCTGGAGTTGTGAGAGGTGCTCGTGTCCTTGGCTCCTGCAGACAGAAGGTCCCCCATGGCGATGGAGAACTCATTTAGCTGATGCGTCTTTAATCGCCTTGGCCGTATGGAGACACGGCCTCTCTGTTCGCAGAGAGAGCTCTCCTGGAGTACGTCCTCTGATTAAATGTGATGATTTAATTACGGCAAGCGAAAGCCAAGCATTCGTCACTGTAGTGCTTTGTTTACAGGGTTAATGTATGGGACGGCTTTATGAACCTGCAGCGCAAGTGGCTTGTTAGTATGAAGTAGCTTCCTGGCATGAAGCACTTTGTCGTGCTTTACAGGCATTGGATATGAGTCTGTTTGCTGACCCAAAGGAAGTGTTTAATTTACGGCTTGTTTTTATGAAGTATTAGTACACAATGCACAAATTATGTGATTATTTATTTGACTGGGTTCTTAAGCCAGACCTTTAGAATTTGACTGCAGAAACTGATACATTTCATCAATGAATGTCACTCAAAGAAAGAACCAATTTGACCGACATGCCAGATGACAAACCACTTATCGCTTCCTGTAAGTGAAACTCTTTGTTAAAGAAATTTGATTTATCACTGAAAACTGCAGAGAGACAATCAGATCGCATCCTGATTGGTCCAGAAGCTTGTGGCCAGAAAAGTGTACAAAAGATATCAGACAAGCTGTGACCGATCAAGCACAGTACACTTGAAGTCCTATTTAGGCAATCACAATCGAATATATTTCCATAATATGATAACATGGAATATATAAAACATGCTTTTTCAAGGGTATTTTGAATAAATAAGAAATCTGGACTGCTAAAAATGGAATGATTTCAGAAAGTTAAACCCTCAGTTGTCTGTTGTAGTGTGCTACAGAGAACTCTTTTCTCCAAAAGGACAACCTGAAAACATTTGTTTCTGTTACAAACATTGTAGTATCTGTCTTGAAGATGAGTATATTTACAGAAAAGATTTACATTACTTTATTTGCTAGCTAAATTTGACCTGTAGCTCCAGTGTGAAACTAATGAAAGGAAATGAAATTTGTACACATTTGTATATATAATTTGTATCTTTTTTTGTCCAAACGTAACTCAGCACTTCATAGCAAGACATTTGATTTGATTCGAACTTCTCAAAGAAGGTGTATTCACTAAATAGATGTTGGAGCGTTAAAGCCTATAGAACTGGTGTATATTAAAAGGGCACTGCACACTTCGATGTGTTTTTTGAGTTGTAAAATAAATGATATGACTGTACTGTGATGAAACACATTAATGCAGGCGTTAATATTGGCAAAAGTTTTATAAAAAATTGGCATTTTATGGTTAAAAATGGCTCAGATCAGCATCTACTGGTTAAAATCACCCTGAACTTTTTTTTTCATTTTCAATTTTACGCAGTGCGTGAAGTTACACTTTAATTTTTCCATTGTTTTAACCTATTCCACCAATTCTACTGGCCAAATGTGAACATGCTCATGTAGCAGTTTTTAACAATTCCACCAATCCTTCATAGAGCAAAATTCAAGTAGACCCACTTCAAACAATATCACGTAAATTACAATATATTTTTTACTTCATGTTTATGTGCTGAGTATAAAACTCAAAATGATTCAACTGACATACTGGCAACCCTCAGAAAAGTACTCCATCCACTGCAATGTTGAAATGTTAAATGACAGATTGGTTTCTGCTTATCACAATAGTAAATACTGACAGTAGTAAATTTAGTAAAATCAGTAGTAGTTAAGCTATTTATTGTGTCAGAATGTTTGATGATAAGTAACCCACCCGAGAATTAAAAGTCCACTATGTAGGATACAACCCTTCCCTTTCCAAGCATGTATTAAAATGTACGATGACCATCAGGTGCCCATAGCGTACTTCCAATGCTTACGTTCACACTCTCTTGCTTCCTACAAAATCCTACAGAGTGCACCTTTAAGGTTTTGCATATACATTTATTTGATAGCAAATGGTTGGAGGAGTTCAAAGTACTTTTATAAGCAGGAGACATTAACGTGGATTCTTAAATTTATTTAAATGTGTATAGCATGGCATATTCATGTATTATTTCCCCTTGTTTTGAAAACTGTAGTTTTTTTTTTCAAGTGATCATTGTGAAATCCCTAGTGTTTCATTAACTCTTACAGGGTTAATCGTCAAGCTGGATGTGTCATCCTATAATAAGATTGTGAGTGGTAATTCAGCAAGGAGGCTTTTTTCCCCAAGTACTAGCTATTGGAAAGATCTACAGAAAATGAACTCAAAACTCTAAGACCCATTGTCACTAACATCACTTCACGTGTTGAAGGGGTGTAATTTCTGTTACCTCAATAACAGTAAGGCCATGTTGCACTTAATATTAATAAAAAAATAAAATAAAGGATTTAACATGCTGACATTTTAACTTTAAAAATCAAAAGTTTCAATGAGAAAATTGGGTCAGACTGGATGAGAAATACACTGACTGTTAAAATTGTGACACATCCAAAACACTCATGATAATGGCTAATTATCATATATCTCAACGCTAATGCATGTATTAATTGCTTTAATTAGTGAAGCAGTTAAATGAAAAACAATGTCAGGGCCTTTTAATAATGCATAAACCTTTAGCAAATGTTTATGTAAATTCCCCTGTGATCTGTTTCACTTAATACAATGTTTGTAATTAAATTGCAACATTGTGTGTTCGACTATGTAATGATTAATATTCTCTCCATAAAGTTAATAATTTCATCTTTTACCCTTCCAAGTGAAGCAACAGGGTGGGTCGTTTCCCAGGTAGGTGGAAAACATCTGGTATTAATCTAAAGCTGATGAATTTGATTTAAAATAAAAAACCTTGCACAAGGTTAATTGGATGTTTAAAATGTAAAATACTAATTATTGTAATAATGCAGATTAATTTAGGAGTTTGCTATTTATTTTTTTTCAAGCCCTAATACACCCAGCTAGATATCTGTTTGACCTTAAGGTCTGCAGTTAACGCTGATTTTACAATGTGGATGCAGAATAAAGGTCGCTACAAATGAATAGACACATTTTGAATGGATTCATTTTTGTTCCGTGGATTTCACAGGCATTATTGACCTTTATAGGGGGGGGGCGATTTTATTTCTAACCTTATAAAGAGACAGTGTACAGCATGTGATAAGGTCATCTACCTAATCATCACAAGCACTTAAATGAAATCAATTCATTAATTTGATGAAACACAGATTTTGAATTTGCAGGTTCTGGTTAACCACAAGTGACTATTTAAAAAATCGTTGGAAATATATAAAATAAGTTAAAAATGTCAAATGTTACATTCATTTGTGAAGGGTCGGGAGGCTGTCTTCTACTGTTCCTGCTGAAATACATTTTTGTAATGAGGGGCTTAAAGTTCAGTATATGGCAGTACAGTGTCCTTGAGCCTGCCTGGAGGGCAGGGATTGAATGCTGTGTTATTTTCCAGACAACACAGGGTTCAAATGTTAGCTTTACTCACAAATTATTTATTATTTAAGTTTGATTAATCTTCTTGGCTTATCATCTAAATTTCAGAGAAGCCCAGCTCTGGTCCTGTAAGTCTGAGTCCAGCCCTGATTGCAAGCCTTTTTTCTTTAGATTTTTCTTTAATCACATCTTTGTCATGGATCTTATTAAATAATTTAGAGGGGGAAAAACATATATAATAGAACAAAAATAATACTGTCATGAGAGGTCAAATGTAGAATCTAGCATATGCCAGAATAAACCCAAACTAGCCAGTGTCTTAGTGTACAACTAGTAACTATAACTATAACTAGTCTACATTTCAGTAATATTAGGTAGGACGGTAGCTATCATATTGGTATTCCATAAGTAAATAAAAACCCCAGACAAAAAAAAAGGTTGTTTCTGATTTGTTTCCAAATATATGGTTGTGCCTCCCCTTGCATTAATAAGAGCAGCAATCCAGTAAAGTAAGATAAATTCCTTGAAATAGTTGCTGTTCATTTAAGTCCACTCCTCCAGTGACTTGGTGCAATTCTAGAGTTTGTGGCCTATTTTAATGTTTCACCTGAAATGTTCTCTGGCATTGAGGTGCAGTAATTCTCTAGTCAAAGTTCCCCAATGTACTATCATGCTCATCAAAAGAGTCACACACAGATTTGACCATGTGTACTCTGTAGTGTGTAGTGGCATGTGTCAGTGCTGTATTCACACTATAACTAATCATCACTGCATTAGGATGGGAATTGAGCAGCTTGGCCCATAACCTTTATTGTCACTACTACCACAAAGTCTGCTCTAGGAAATTAATCCACAGTAATAGGCCATAACAGTGCACCATGCCACTGAAAGTGACACTCTGGTGATTAAGTACCAGAAAAACAAGCTTAAGCAAGGCACACGTTTCTCATTCTGTGGCGTCTGAGATTAAGCTTTACATCAAAGCTGTCCAGCTCCAACTTGAACTCTTCCTGGATGTCGGCTCTGTTTCCAACTCAATCCGTAGTGCATCAATCCCCATTACTTCCTAATGATCAGCCTTATAGAGCGCTGTCACCTGCGCGCCCATTTTCATCAGTGTCGCCACTGAAATGGTGCTTCGGCTCCCATTAACCCGCGCCTGGCCCAGTCGCGCTCTTCACTGGAAGACAAACAAAAGAAGCTGATGATGCTGGTGCTCGCTTTTGCGACAGCACTATTTATAATGATTAATGAGCCCATGGTTTTTGTTGATTACGGCGCTGCCAGGTCTCGATACTTGTTTCAATTAAGCGTTCTGAAGGTCGCTAAACCACGTCTCGCACCCCCGCACGCGCATAATCCATTCCCATTAGCAATGATACAGTGAGGAGACATGGTTTTACCAGCTTCAAGGAGGCTCACCATGATGAGGTCTCTATCACACTCATTTAGAAGTGATGACTGACTGACCTCCTGTTTCTCCCAGGGGACTCAGATCTAGCATTGAATGTGTTGTTATTTGTCTAAGGGTGGATGAGTGTGGATGGACTAATGTTTATGCTCCATCAGTCTGGTCAAGCAAACACCTCCCACCGCATGCTTAGGATTGGTCAGACATTGTTGTTGACAGCACCGGAAGCACCCTGTCATTCTCAATCAGGCCATGTTTGCACAAAAAGGTAGTCTACATAACGAGTAGAGTTTATGGAACTTTGCCTTTTTTCAAGGCAGCATCAGTGGTAAGGCTTTGGATTACTGACTGGAAGATTGTGAGTTCAAATTGTGGTACTGCCAAGCTGCCACTGATGGGTCCTTGAGCAAAACACTTAAATCTCATCAGCTCATCTCAGCTGTAATTTGCTTTGTATAAAAGCATCTGCTAGAAGAGTAAACGTAAGCATTATGTTATGGGAAAAGAGATAATACCATTCTTAACACAGGGAGAAGCCTTTTGCAAGTCAGTACAAGAAGATCTACTTGTCTACTGTTTCTTTTCTCATGAATAAGATTACAACTTTTTTTTTGTTTGGTAATCTAGATGAGTATCTTGGTTAGCCATGACAAAACGTTAATCCAAAATCTCATACATTAGACTACTTCTCTGGCATCCGTTTTCAGGAAGAGCCAGCTTCATATCTTTCCTCTAACTAGGCAGTTTTCCCAAAGCTCAATTTTCTTTGATGGCAGCTCCACCTTATAAAATGACTCTCCCCAAGGCTGTGTGTCAGTGGTGAGCGCTTATGTTGACAGGCCTCGTGCTCTCCGCTTTGATTCATACGGCCATGATGAGATTCAAGAGGTTTTAGTTCTCATTCCAACACTTCAACCAACCTGAATAAGATGAGTTACAGCATTCATAATCTGAATTTGTTGCAAGATAAATAAAGAGGCACCTAGATTCCCATGCCTGGCCAGTTTTTATCATTTTCAAAAATCCTGCTTTCAAAAATGCTGGTTAAACTGGTCAATGTAGCATTGGAGTCCAGGGGATGTCAGTGCCTCTGTAGCATCAAAGCCAAACCCAGCTTTGGCCTCCCTAAGTAAAAAATCTAAAGGAAATATATAAAATAGTGGGACACAAATGTCCAATATATTGTTTAGCCAAATGCTTTTGGCAGTGTTTGTGATGAATTGGGAGAAAAGCAGATTGTTTTATTTGTGTTTTGGTAACAGTCAGGCCTTTTAAAATGGAATTATAAAGCTAGTTTGCTAACTTATAAATATCTGTTAACTGTGCTGTGTAACAAAAGTCATGGCTTACCTGTCAGTTAGCTAGCTAGCTGTGATATTCATTGAGTAATAGTATGGTTGTGTTCAGCAATAAAAACATTGCCACTAGGGCTAGTTCAGGATCCATCCTCAGGTACACTAAAGAAAAGCAAAAATTGTGGCAGACTGTGCAACACTGAAAAAAATCAAGTCAATGTTTTTTGAAATTCAAGAAAAATAGCTTATATGGCTATTGCAAGTTAGCTAACTAGCCAGATATTTTTTAGTAACTAAAAGTGTCTTTTGGAAAGAGTCATCCTCTAAAAATGGAATTATGATGTTAGCAAGCTAACAATTTACAACAATTTATCAACAGGAATGTCTGTAAGTAGGTAAATAATGACAGCTTATATTGCTAACTTGCTAGATACATTACTAGACACCTATGTTAGTCAGTGAATAAGCATGAAGATGTGTTCAGCACTAAAGAAAAGGCTGCTGCTAGTTCAAAATCTATCTTCAGGTGAGGAAAAGAAAGCCAAAAGTTGTGGTGGAATGAACACTGAAATCCACTGGAAAAAAATGAAAATAAAATCCTTGTTCATTAGTTGTGTTGTTTGTTGTTTTTTTTTGGGACCAGGCTTTGAAAATGAAATTACGAAGCTATCTAGCTATCAAAAAATTGCTTATATGGCTAACTTGCTAGTTAGCTAACTAGCCAATATCTTCAAGTGGGGTAAAGAAATTCTAAAGCTGTGGCAGATGAAACAGAAAATGAAATCCCAGGTTCATTAATTGCGTAGTATTGGGCAACAACTAGGCTTTAAAATAGATTTATGAAGCTAGCTAGCTAACTTTTTTCTCTTTTTAATTGTCATGTGTCGTGCTTGTTATTTTCCTTGCTTATCTAAGCAAAAAAAATCTGGATTAAAATTACTGCCCAACAAACAGAGCAGTGCTTATATACCTTCACATTGTGGTAAAGATGACAGGCTGCTCCTTCACACTAATTTGTTATTACTCTAAAGGTTAAGATTTGAATATGGATCAGTATGATCTTTCCCTTTGGGTCTTGCTATATCTACTTCCCAAGTGACTCTGCGGAAGTCTTTATTCACGTCCACTTCACTCCTTGAATGAAGGTTATTTGCCAGCTGAAGGAGCCTTCTAGTTTGTGTGTGATGGATGTTTTGTGGAGTGAACGCACTAGGGGGCTCAGGTGTATGTGTGTGTGTATGTGTGTATGTGTGTGTGTGTGTGTGTAAGAGAGAGAGAGAATGTGTTCACAGGAATGAGAAAGAGCGATAGAGGGAAGATGCTCTATGATCTGTGAAGAACCCGCGTGCAAGGGAGAGAGCACCTGAGAGCAAGTCCGGTACTTATGGAGCAGATCCATCAAAATCAGCATGCTGTTAAGCATTAGCAAATAGCCCTCGACCTCTCTCCGCCCCTGAACGAAAGTATAAAAAATCACACCACCGCTGAGGTCACAAGAGTTAGCTGTAGTGGTTTTTTTTTTTAATCTTTTTAAGAATTGAATAAGTGCTAATAAATAGTAGGAGTGTATTAAGTTAGGGCTTGTGTTGTAACCTTGAACTGGTTAGTGCTCATTTGAGGAGCTTCATAAGCTTGCTAAAATGATGCCCCAGCACACTGTGTTCAAATTGTAAGGTAGCTCCCTAATTATGCAGTACTTTTTTGCACTCAGGAGCAGTGGACTATTTGCTTAAAAAGTTCATCTGAAGGACTTTGTACAAATTTGTGGCCAGCATTGTTTGAATTCTTTTGTTGTAGGCAATAATTTTCTCCACTTGTCCAAATAACATTCTGACAAACATGGTGGACTCTCAGGAGTGTGTTTACATTCACAAAGTGAAATGTTTGTCTCGTTGTTCATATTTGTAATTGTTCCAATGGTTAAAATCAGCTAGCTACAGTATTTTAACCTGACTGCACACATTCTGTAGAAAACTTATGCCAATGTTACAGTTGGCCTTAGCTAACTCTTAAATAACCTTAGTCTTGGTTATCTTGGACCAGAAATATAGCTCGTCTCTGTCTCATATATTCATTCGCTCCTGTTTTGCTGTGAAATTGTGGTTGGGTTTTTTTCCTGGGCATGTGCACATGTACATATCTCATTTTTCTTTTCTTTTTTTTTTCTTTAGATTTCCTATCTTTCTCTTTTTTGCTTCTTTTTCTCTTTCCCTTTTTCTTCCTTCTCCTTCCTTTTGTCCTCCAAAGAGGAAGACTACAGCAGGTATGGGGATGGGGGGTTATGGGGTTTGTACGAGTGGATTAGAAAGAAAAAAAGAAGAAGAAATAACAATAGCTGCTGGGACTGTTCTTCACATAAACATTACTACATTAGAACATACGTGAGCAATAGTAAATAAACAAATGCTATGATGTATTATGACACTTTCAATCAGTAGTGAGAATGTGAGTAAGGGATCGTTTCCATCTTTCCATGCGTAATTAACCAAATTTGATTGGAAATGAACTTGATTTCTGGAGTTGACTTTTACTGAATGCAAATCAGCCACCTTCTGTCACTAAGATTCATTTTGGCCACTTATTAAAAAAAGCTATAAACGCTTGTTCAGGCGATTATGGATGAAAACCAGGAGTTAGCGTAGTGTTATTAAAGGAGTGTCCCTTAGCTTGAGCTCATCTTTATAGCACTTGAGAGATGATCGTTTCTCCTTGACTTTGATCAGAGGAGTGAGTGGTGTTCAGGATGAAGTGTTGTGAAGTCCAGTGCAAGGACAAATCCGATGATCCCTTCACTTCATTTTCTTTATTATATTTCTTTGATGAGTCCTGTATGTAACATATTTATTTCACTGATCTATTCCATAGCCAAGTATATTTTTACTCTCCCTCACAGTGCAACAAACAGAAAGCAATACATATTATAGCTGTTTTCTAGAGAAACCTTAAATCTTCACAAGCAGAGCTCTGCTCACTGTCCAGAGTGTATGGGTCTGTATTATTCTTGTGTCGTAAACTATTTTTTATTAGCCTTCATAACCTCAGTCACACGTTTTCATTAAGGCAGGCTTTACCCCTGTTGTACTCGGTCATATATTGTATAATACATGCTTTAGACAGCCATGATTCAAATTTAATTGTATAAATGAATTTAAGGATTTTAAGATAGTGGAAATGTCATTGTTTAAGGTTGTTAAAAGGTTCAAATCCTGGGAATGAGAGCTAACAACTGAATTGACTACCAGGGTACTGTATGTGTAATGGCTCACCCTGTGCTCTGAAGGATGCAGGAAGACAAGTTTACATTTTTTTTTCCAAATTACACTAAATTGATAATGGTTAGAGGTTTGAACATTTTAAGGTTGGGGGGGAAATAGGATTATTTGTTGGGTTCTTCATCAGCATTAAATAGATAGATAAATAGATAGATCGATAGATAGATAGATAGATAGATAGATACATACATACATACATACATACATACATAGAAATCCACACCTATCATAGTTTCTTTCATAGTAACCTGCAGATATTATGTACATATTAAATAAAATGTAATATATTTTTTAGAAGATACATTAGAAGATACATCAAATAATTACATGCTAAAATCATCAGAAAAAAGATTGATTTTCTATATAATTATAATTTTTTTTATAAGTTACTTAAATATATTATTAAATATAATATAATTTTTCCTTTACTATATGTTATGGAAATGCACAGTATATATATTGACTCCCTGGTCTATATACAGCAAAAATAAATTAATTTGTAATAGATATAATATTTGGGGTATGTTTAACTTCAATATGTAACTGGCTCAATTTGGCAATTTCAGTATAAATCAAAATAGAAAAATACATAAAATGTAGTAAACAAAGAATAAAATGAAATTTAGTTTAGTTTTTTTTTATTTAATCAATATAGAAAATATTGAAAATTTAAAACATATGTATTTATATTATATAGTATATTGCATTTAATAATATTGGAATATGTTAAAATGATTTATACAGATTTCTTTATTAGATTTTTATTCATTGATTATTCCTACATGTTATTTAATCATTAGATTTATTTTGGGAAGGTTAAAGATTCAAGCTAAGTGTATGCCAAGTATTATATCTATTACATATTCATTTAAATTTATTTATATAGAGCAGGTAGTTCTACTACCTGCATAGTACCACCATCACAGTAGTGCTTATTGTTGAGTTTCACAATTCCATATCATTTGCGAAAACAATACATGCTTTTCAATCCAGTGAAGGACACATTTAAATCAGACCACGCCAAAAATCACATCCATCCTGCTGAGATGATACACCGCTGACGTTTCGGCAGAGGTGAGTTATGGCACTGAGCATCAGTGACCGCGGCAAATTCCATCCTCCCCTGAAGGACCTTTGTGGAAATGGCACGATTAATCCATCAGAAGAGGTGTGTGCATGGCAAGGAGAATTAAATTACCATGGACTCATATTTATCAAGATTATCATATTTATCAAGTGAGAATGCTGGATCAGGATCAGATCCCTCCTGTATATATGATTGTATCTATCATGATGTGAAATGTGAAAGCTGATCCTAGATCAGTTTTTTGATTGAGAAAAGTCTATATGACCTCTATATGACCCATTCAATGTGTTTTTAACAGTTTAAGCGTGAATGGATGATGCATTTTATTTTAGCCTTTCTGTTTCATGTTTGTTAGAGACATAAATGGAAGCAAATATGACCTTATAGCTGAAACTGAAAGCCTTATTTGCCACAAACACTGTAGTGATGTACGGAAGCTATAGGTGTATACGTGTCATGCTCATTCAGTAGAGGTTTATTGATCGGAATTGTGCTGTGATCAAGTCTGTAAAGATTTGTACTTGTGCAGTGCAAGGTAAGTTTATGTACACACACACACACACACACACACACACACACACACACACACAAATCTCTCTCTATTAGTCACTCTGTTGCTTGTATTGCCCATTTATCAGGCACTTAAGAATGAGATAGCACGTTTCTCTCTCCCTCTGTCTCTCTTCCTGTCTATCCCGTATAGTCTCATTGATCGAGGATCATTCATAGGCGCTAAATGTACATTATAACAAATGTTCTCTTTGCATTACATTGGAGCGGAGCACGGTCGATGAGGAGGTCAGGGAATAGAGTTCAGCTACAGCACCTAAAGGAAAGCGAATGAAGAGATGCTGCAGTCGGTGAAGTGAATAAGAGCTCTACAGATATTACTTCAACCTTTAGGAAGAAATAATTTGTCAAAAAAATAGATTTATGCCATTTTCTACTTCCTCCCAAATATCACTGATCAGCTGGGATATAGGTTAAAGGTTAAAGTGGCTAAAAAGTATTAGAATTATTTCTTATTTTGAATATTTCCCATAATTTTCTCCCCAATTTTGTCACTGGTCAATTCTAGGTTTACCTATCGTATGACAGCTACCACTGAGGAGGGAGAAGGCTAACACATTCTTAACCCAAGACATGTGACAATAACTAGGATGTATCTTTATGAACTTTTGCTAATGCTGCATCACAGGGCAGAGAAACACACTTGGAGGTAAGCGCTATCCCCCCTCTTCCACATACACTATAGGGCCAAACGTATGTGGACATTTGACTATTACAGCCATATTTGAGTCTTCCCCAAACTGTTGCCACAAACTTGAAGGCACACAATTGTCTAGAATATTCTTGGTACATTAGCATTAAGATTTCCCTTCACTGGACCTAAGGGGCCCAAACCTCTTCCAATATCACTACGCCCATGAAGACATGGTTTGCCAAGTTTGGTGTTGGCCCTGACCTCAACCCCACTGAACACCTTTAGGATGAACTGGAATGATGACTTTGGCCTTCTTGCCCAACATCAGTGCCTGATCACACTAATGTTCTTGGGGTTTAAGGAGCAAAAATCCCCAAAGCCACACTCCAAGATCTAGTGAAAAGCCTTACCAGAAGAGTTTAGGATATTATATATAGTATAATATATATAGTAGATATAGATATAGATAGATATAACAGCAAAGGGGAATAAATCTGGAGTAAATGTTCAACAAGCACATATAGGTGTGATGGTCCACATACTTTTGGCCATGTGGTTACATGAGATCACAAATGCCAAAGATTGGCTTGCTGTGATTGACAGGGTAGAGAGTAATGTCATCCCTCCTACCCAGAGAGTACAGCAAATTTTGCTTTCTTGGCTCATCATCTGTTAATTTCCAACTCACAGCCTCAGGGTCCCCGGTTCAATCCTGACCTCAGCTAATTCTCTACATAGAGTTTTGAATGTTCTCTCCATTTCCATGAGTTTCCTCCTGGTTCTCTGGTTTCCTCCCACTGTCCAAAGGAAACAGGTGGATTGGCTACAGTAAAATGATTCCTAGGAATGAAGGAGTGTATGAACATGTGTGTGCATGGTACCCGCAATAGACTCATGTATCCTTCAGGGTCCAGATCCACCGTGACCCTGACCAGGATAAGGCGGTTACTGAAGATGAATGAATTTAGGATGAACGTCCAAAGTTCTAATACAATTCCTCCATATGGCATTGGGAGGCTTGGCTGAGGTGGTGGAATGATATCATTCCTCAGTTGGTCCCTTAGGGCCTCTTTTACAAAGTTGTTTTTCAACACTTACAAATGGCTGCATGTGAGCATTCACCCTGTTCTTCTACAGACCCTTTCAGGGATCTCCATCTAAGATGATGTTTTAATATCAGTGGCCACAGTACATGTTAAATGATCAAATTAAAACATGTTAAGCTCTCAGACTATCATTTATCCACAGTCTGTTCTCAAGGCCATTACATGAACTGGCAGCTCTTGAGTATTAGGGCTACAAAAATAAATAGCCATCCCACGTCGTGCGAGACCACACACAAGCCCAAGTCTTGTTTATTTCCCCCTGTTGTTTCATGAGCAAATTGTAGCACTTTAACAGACGCCGACGCTGACAGCAGCAAAAAGTGTTGTAAAATGTCACAGCGATGCTAAATCCAGGCGACAGGTCTTAAGTGGCGCTGAAATTGGGGACACGAGAGACTTTGTGATAATTGTATTGTATGTCATGGGCCTGGGCATGTGGTGGGGTTTGACAGTATTAATTTAGATGAATGCCTTCTTCCTCCAGAGATACTGTTCGTAAAGTCTTGGGTATGAAATTCTGTATACTTAGAATGTTATTCATTACCAAATGTTATGAAAAGAAAAACAGACAATGTCTGTGGGTTCTCTTGTAGCAAGATCAAATTGTTGATCTTCCATTCATACACTGTTACAAAAAAGTACCATTGCTTGTCACTGATGTGGTTTACCTCAAGGGGAACATGAGTCCCTTTTCTTTGTAACTTTTACCTAGGAATGTGAATGTAGTGTTCCTTTAATTCTCATTCAAGATACATAATATCCAGTGGTACCGTAAGGACCACAGATTTACTCAAGAAATAATTTTAAAGGTAAGAGTTGTATGCTTGATATATGTTGATTTTTATATTCAGTTTCATTTTTGCTGTTGAATTGAGCAATCTTGGCTTACATCATGGCTTACCAAACACAGACACCAAACAAACCATATTACAAGCAGTGAAATAAACAATTAAAAAAAAGATTAGTCACAGTTACAGACAGAGTTTTTCAACACTCCAGTTTTGATGTGTCTGTGCCCACTATAACCTCAGATTCCGGTTCTTGGCTGAAAGGAGTGGTACTTGATTTCTGGTTTTCTGCTGTTCTAGCTCATCCACCTCAAAGTTTCACATTTTATGTATTTCTGAGATGCTTTTCTGCTCATCATGGTTGTACAAAGTGGTTATATGAGTTACCATATACCAATTACATTATATGAGTTACTAGCCTGGACATTCTTCTCTGAGCTCTCTCATGAACAGGGAATTTTCACCTGCAGAACTGCAACTCACTCAATGATTTTTTTTGTTTGTTTTGTTGTTGTTGTTTTATGCATCATTCTGTGTAAACTCTAGAAACTGTATTATCTGAAATATTCAAACCAGCCCATCAAACTCAACCATGCTATGATTAAAGTCACTCAGATCACATTTTTCCCCAATTCTGATGTCTGCTGTGAACATTATGTGAAGTTTTTGTCCTGCATCTGCATGATTTTACGCATTGTGTGGCTGCCACATGATTGACTGTTTGGAGAGTTGAATGAGCATGAATGTGTAGGTGTATAAGAGTTCTTAATAAAGTGGATGACAAGTGGATGTGTATACATGATGACATTTAAAGAAGTGGTAATTAGTGTGTGTATAATTCTTCCAAAAACAGCGTTAGGTTTTAGATTTATATGTCTTTTTAATGTGATTAAGTGACCTATGAATAATTAGCCACTTATGAATGTGTTTAAAGAAAGATTTATCAGCCTTTGTCAAACTGTCACTCATATGCATCACAATTTGAAAAGCAAAAGTTGACTCTTAAATCAAAAGCACAGGTCTGGCAACCAATATTGAGTCATAGTCATAAGAAAGTAAAAGAAGACGTTGCTGACATCCACTGTGCTGTTCACACTGCTGTTTTCATAACAGGATGACTGAAAGTTCTGTACTTAACTTATGAATGCTATATTTCAATTGTGGACTACTGGAATTTTCTTGTCCTTTTTGGGTTTTTTCTTTGCCTAAGGGTTTGTTTGTTTAGTTTGTTATACTTTTTTCCATGACTCATCACTTTAGGTTTATTATCCTAATTGAGTAATCACGTTTCTTCAGAAATATTCTTAAAAAAAAAAAGAAAGAAAATGAGAAAGCACATGTCCTTCCATTAATGTGGGATCTCTTCACTTGACAGTTCTATCTACTACTTAGCAATGGATGCTCTACTGAGCTAGTTTGCTTATATTGCATTTGAATAAAAAAAAAATTCAATATATCCAATCATTGTATCAGTTATTAGAACTATAAAGACGCGAACTGGAATGAAGCATATTGACATTTTTGGAGGAAAGTGTAGAAAGTTCAGTGGTCCATGACGAGTGCAAATAAGCAGTAAAATAATGATGCTGATTATGGGTGAAGAATTTCTGTTTGTTCATTGCTTCTTAAAGGGCTTCCCAATAGGTGGCAGTATAAACACCTGTGTGTGTATATCTGTGTGTGTGTGTGTGTGTGTGTGTGTGTGTGTGTGTGTGTGTGTGTGTGTGTGTGTGTGTGTGTGT
>JAQQZR010000010.1:4720810-4743872 GCA_030068235.1 Notoglanidium macrostoma
GAAGATGCTGAGATTGGCTCCAGCTTCCCCGCGACCCAGACGGATAAAGCGGTATAGATAATGGATGGATGGATGGAAGGAAAACCTTCCTTTTCATTTGACAGTACAGAACTAAAAAAGTAAACTTCAGACAGTAACCATGTCCATAGGGCTCAAATTCATTTGGGTAGGATAGATATTTTGTATGTATTATTGTTCCTCCAAATTCATCCTTTAATTCATTTAGTTTCTTAATTGTGCATTTTTTCTCTTGTTTCTTGTCTTGTTTCTTGTTTAGAATAGAAGTATGCAGTAAGGTAGTATGCTAGTATGCTGTGTGGTTTTGGACACAGCCTCTCCTACAGTGCTTGGCTCCTCCTCTCGAGCGCTACAACGGGACAGAGACGAGCGGTCCGGGCGCGAGCTGCTGTCAGTCCTGTGCGCTGCGTTCGCGCCGTCACCGTAAGGCTTTGATCGATGCCGTGACTTCACATCGCCGCGTTTCACTTTGCAATCAAAAGGGACTTTATAGTGTGTTTAGTAGTTTAAGTCACTTTCCCTTTTATCCTAAAACACCTTTGTGACCATTTTTCATTAACAAAAAAAGAGAAAAAGTTATCTCTGAGAGATCATGGCCACGTCGGTGCCCTTGCTTCCATCAGCGCCGCTCGCGCATCACGCGCCTCCTCCGATTTCCATCTCCGCTTCGGCCGGTGGCGGGTCCTCGAGCCCGGCAAGTCTGTCTCCGTCGCCGTCGTCGCTCGCTCCCTCGGCGGCTTCGAGCCTCTTCCGCTCGGACCTGCTGCCGTCTGCGAGTCCGGCTCTCCCGGTGGGCAGCGCGCCGCACAAGCCCGCGTATGCCACACCGTCTCCGGTGGAGAGCACGCCGCGCAACAACGAGTGTCGCCTGGTGGAAGTGCGCGGCGCGCGCCTCGCCTCGTTCTCCGTGGACGGCCGGGAGCTCATCTGCCTCCCTCAGGCGTTTGACCTTTTCCTGAAGCACCTGGTCGGCGGTTTGCACACCGTGTACACCAAGCTCAAGCGCCTGGAGATCACCCCGGTGGTGTGCAACGTGGAGCAGGTGCGCGTGCTGCGCGGGCTCGGCGCCATCCAGCCCGGTGTGAACCGCTGCAAGCTCATCTCCCGCAGAGACTTCGAGGTGCTCTACAACGACTGCACCAACGCCGGGTGGGTAACGCGCGCTCTTTAACGGACACACCTTTGCATGCATTGAACATGTCACAACTTGAATTTAGTGGGGTTTTTTATTTAAAGGAAATGTTTGTACATCTTACATTTACTAACCTGGACGTGTAAAGAACTTTAGGCTGCATGACCTTATCTGTAAATTGGATTTAAACAAGTTGATCTGTCTCACTCTTTGTCTCACGTTCAACACAGTCTCACGCTTGCACCTCGTGCAGATTCATTCCAATTCATAGGATGCGTAGTTTTGAAATTAAGATTAAGTGTAGGAACGGAGCTACGATTTCAAAGAAAACGCCAAAAGTTTTGTTCTTCACATTTTTTAACCTCTGAAATCCTTCAGGAGTCTTCTCACAAAGGTTCTCGAGGAACCAGGGTTGCATCCTAAATGAACCCTAATTTCAATACTTTCCTAATGAAACCATTTTCCATTAAATTCAGTCCCATCAAGCTGGTTAGTGTAAAGTTGTACGGATTTTTTAAAAGCTCTTTAAAACTTTACAATTTTATTTATAAACTTTCATTCATGTATTCATCTTTAGTAAGTGTTTTATCCTGGTCAATTTCATGAAGGAGAGTTATCCTGGGAAAGGAGTGTATCCTGTGAACATGTGAGGTGAAAATACACCCAGGATGGGATCCCAGTCTTCACATGACATTTATAATCGTGTAGTTTAATTAATAATGCTCTTTCATAGTAAAATCCTCTATCACAGAACATCTCAAGAGTTAACTCATCATGGAGCACTTCAGTGGGTATAATCACCCTGGTATGTGCAGTTGTGTAAACTTTTAAATATAGAACAAAACTCCAGGTCAGTGTATGTTGGTGCTGTGTGGTATAAAGCAGTGTTGATAAGGCTTCTACACACCTCTTTGGATCTTTTATTATGGGTCATATCAGTGTGATTGATAACACCATGCAAGCTTTAGATCTGCTCTTGAATGGATTCCACTTTCCTGAGCTCGCTGCTCACCATCTGTTCCTTGTCATGGCAGCTTTTTGTCATTTGTGCATGGTGGGAATTTGTGCAGTGCAGGTTGGTGTGTATCAGAACTTACAACTGATGAACAGCCATGAGCAGTATTTCAGACATTGTTGATTTGTTAATAGTGCTGGAAGCCCCTATCTCTCTCTCTTTCTTTCTGTCTCTCTCTCTGTTCGTGTGTATGTGTGTGTACATGATGAAGGGTGACTTGTCCATTTCCGCCTCAATCAGCTCTAATGCTTCAGTATTGATAACATGTCACGGCTTCATTCTGCTCGTCTCCTCTCCACTCAGCGCGCACTGTTCTTTGCACAGTAAGAGATGTTTTGTTCTTATCTCTTCTTGGAAACTGGAAAAACAACAAAACATGTCTACAACATGACATTTCTACAGCATGTCTAATTAAAGGTTTTGCCTCCTCCTGTAACCCAACCCAAGCCTATAACGTGAATACAGTGATAATAATTTCATTATAATAACAGACAGTAATTATCTCCCAGCATGCAGTTGTAATCCAGTTTGCACTATATTAACACTGCTGTTTCGTTCATTTACAAATGTAATGAGTTCAGCTGTGGGAAAGATAGATTAGCGGTTCAGGGTTCGTAGTGCAATGACATGCACGTGTTAAAGTTTGTGTAGTTTTCCTTGTTAAACTGAAGCAGTTGACCACCAAAGCTGATTTCTGAAATCATTCACACTTTCTTTATTGTGTGTGTCAGTGGTTTGTAAGACCATGAGATGGGAAAGGCTTATTATTTCTTTGAAAGTCACTTTCTGTTGCAATACCATCAGTATATGTAAATTTGCTTGATTTAGACAAAGATCCATTCGTGAATTTTTTTAGATTTGGTCTAGACAGCTTTATTGCCAAGTGTAGTGATATGGTGTAGTCAGTTTCCAAAATATAGAATTCCTGCTCAGAGCCATAAATGTGATTAAAGGGCCAGTGGCGATTGTTAGGGGTCCAAGCACTGAAACATAAGCATGAATAATATCGTAGCGGCTACACTGCACTTCAGGGTCCAAGCACTAGGACATAAATGCATATAACTGAATTGCGTAGCCTTATTTGTTAAAAAAAAAAAGGAGTTGTGAGTTGAATTGTGAGTTTTATTATTGTTCTTACAAAGTACTTACTGTAAAAATGTCACAAATCACGCTAGTCTATTCAAGCCTAGTTATACTCTTACTGATCACTATTTGAAATTATATAAATGATAAAAATAAATAGCTGAAGTGTCATATTGCAGGGTTTCAAACTGATAAAAAATATTATCTGAAGTCACATATCAGGATTATGAGCGTGTATCTCATTACACAACTGATTTATAGGCCAAAGAATAGCAAACCATAATATCTTTATTGTTGCTTAAGTTTACCCTCAATTTGGAGTGTTGATCCAGTTGCTTGTCATAAAAGAGCATATCATAAAACCACCACTGTTTTTCAGTGCTCCATCAAAACATGTCCTCGAAACAAAAGTCAAAGTTAATAAGCAGTCAGTAGGTGCATAAATCACAAGGCCATTATATACCATATGGTTTCATGGTTAAATTAATAATATTATTAAAAATCATATTGCATAAATATAGCTGCAATTCAGAACACGTTGCAAGAGAGGTTTTGTGGTGTACCTGTCACCGTCTCCAAAAGCCCATAATTATGTTCACGTCTGAAAATGTTAAAGGAAAATCAAAGTACATCAGAGTGTGCTAAAATACAGTACTTTAAATTAAACTGTAAGCTCCTAATTACATCTATGTTTGTGTTTCTAAAAAGACGAATAAGGCCTATATCTTTAAAAGTCCATCTGTACACTGACCCATATTTATCAAAGTTGCAGTCATTTGAGCCCCAGGCTTTATATGACATATAAACAAATCTGCATCTGAATCATGAGAGTGTCATACAGCATCAAAACGAGTAGTAATTTAGTTCAAATAATGAATCAGCTTCAGCTGCATGGAAACAAGTTCCTACCATCTAGTCTCTTACATGTTATATGCACACACAACACTCCCTAATGTACACCCTACATTATATTTCAGTGAAAATGCATTCGAGGTGCTGAAAATTGTGGAAAATTAGGTGTGCACGATATTGAAAACGTGAAATTAAATAAAATAAAATTAAATTTAAATTCAATTAAACGGTAAAAAACGAAATAAAATAATTTTTAAAATAATCAATTAAAATGCAATAAAAATAAATCAATTTAAATAAAAATAAACTGAGGAAATGACAGTACAATAGGGTTGTCATGTGCAATTCATTAATTTTTTATGAAATGAATGGTATTGTGTAGACACATATAGACAATATTAGTGGGCTCAAGTTTTTTTTTAAAGGCTGACAGGTTCATAAGTACATTTGCATTCGTATTAAAACCTGTTCTAATATATCGAACTAAAATCTGATTTAATTAAAGTTTTTTTTGCATTACATTTAGTAGTAATGTAGTGGAATCTACAGCAAAATTAAATATGGAGAAAAACATATCTGAACGTGTTAAAGTGCCTGCCGTTATTAATTTAACTTGTCACTCAGCAGCATTAGGGTGCTCACAAAGTGGAACAAGAACCATAAAATTAAACGGAGCTGATTAAAAACCATTTGCCTACATATGATACAAGTAACTAAGTTCATCATGGTGTGTCATTTGTATTTATTGGTGTGATTTTGTGCAGCTCCTTTTTTGGTGAGGTGACTGATGGAATGTCTTAACAAAAGTTTGACTCGTCATCGCACAAGCATTTGAATGTTCAGTGCGCCGTTTGGGACAGGGGCATGTCATTTTACTTAATCAAATACTAAATAGAGCCTTTTGTTGAACAGTGCTAGTGGGAGAAGCCACCTATCTTGGGGGAGGGCGGTTTAATGACTGGCTCAGACTGTCTAGTTATCTTCATTCTCTCTCTTCTCTCACTGCTCTTTGCTAGATGTTAAGTGACTATGACACGAGTCATCAGGAACAGACGAGAATGCCTGATAGGGTGAAATCGCACCTCCCTGCTCCTGCACATTCCGGTTACAGCTAAAATAGTCGGAAGGAGAACCCGATTCTCTGCAGAAAAATTAATTAACAAGGGCACGCTCGAAGTGTTTCTTTTTTCCCCCCTCTTATCCCTTCCTCTCCTTGTTGAATTACGGCCTAATTGTATTAATATTTTTCTCCCCGGGAGGATGAAAAGATCATTTGACGATTGCAGCTTTTCGAAATTTGTATCACCACTTTACGATTTAATTATGCAAATCAGCTCGTCTCCCCGGGCCCGGATTGGCTAATTAGGACGGGTACGGTGCGAGGAGTTGTTCGGAAACGTGAGCCGAGTCTTGGCCAAACGAGCAGAAAATTGAAAACGGCGAGGCGGAAAATTTTAGAGGGTCTTTTTTTTTTTTTTGTGGCATGATTATTTAATCCTGTCCTCGCTGTTTCTGTGTGCTTGTAGTTCTCATTTTTGGTTTGCGTGGCTTAGGTGGCAAAATCACAGCTAAGAGCTAAAACACGACAAGACAGCTGCAGAGACAGTGTCAGAAATTCATCTGTTTTTTCATCAAGAGGTGAAATTTGACCTTTACGATGGCATTTTTTCAAACCTTAGAAAAAGACAGTACACAGCATGGGAGGAAAGCACCCAGTCACCCTGTCTTCACTATTTTCAGCATCGTTTTTCTCCCTTATTGTCTCACGTCTTTGAGAACTGCTGCTTAGGCAACATTATAGGAAGAGTCCTAACTAACTGGATAGCAACACTCTGATTGACATGGAGAGAAGAAGTCAATTCTTCCCACCAATAGACCACTGCATATTGTGCTGTCTATATCATGAGGGGTATGGATAAGCAAAGATTTAATATGACTCACTTTTGAATCATCTCTCATCATTGTTACTATCACACCAAAGCTGTCATTTTTATTATTCAGTTATTGATCTATTCCAAAGTAACTACAGTAAAACAAATGAAAGACTAAATAAATTAAATTAAAATAAAATAAATAAATAAATCCACACTGAAAGGCAATGGGTCAGATACATTTAGAAATCTACATTCCAAATGCATTCCAACATTTTCCTTAAAGCTGGATTGAATATACTGAGATATAGTCTGTACATTTAGGCGTCTAAGGTGATTTCTTTGCTACCGTATGTAAAATTTCAGAGCCCTTTTGCTAACATTCTAGAGGAACAAGGAGTCCTTGTTCATTTGTAACCCTGCATCAGCCACAAGGAAAGCGAGAGAGCAACTGATCCTAGACGTCTGTGTCATGGTAACGCTGATGTGTGATGGCGACTCAAAAGTGACTCATATTGACTCAAGATGACACGCCACTGCAGATCCCTCTAACATCATGTCATCCAAACCATTCCCGAAATAGACCATAAAAGGAAAAGTACTTACAGGAAAATGCTGCAGTGATGTTAGGTGAGCTAATAAAAACAAACACACACACACGCACACTTGCTCGTTTTCTTTCTCACAGTTACTTATTCACTCACCGACCCTTGTTAACTCTCTCTCACACACTCCCCCGCCTCCCCCTTTCTGCCTCTCTCCCCCTCCCGCTTTCTCTCTCTCCCACACACACACAGAAAGACTTGCACTCACTCACACTAGCACCTTTGACCCAGAGATATTACTGCCTAATGTGATGCCGTCGTTGTTGCAGTCTTAACTATTATGCATTAAACTCCAGCAATTACCTCAGTGTCTGTGGTGAAAAGACACGTTCTCATCACTTCATCCGCTGCTCCATCTCTGTACCTCTACCTGCCTGCATATAAACGCCCTTTGTGCTGACTCAGTTTGTCTGCAGTCATTTATCACTCTTATATTCTTACTCTTTCACACTGCTCCAGGATCAGCTCAATCTGCTGAACTCTCACCCTTGTTTGCCATAACATGAACCACACAACTGATCAGGCTTTTATAATCCATAGTGCCTTAACAAGGGTATTTTTTTAGATCAGCTGGTTTATTGCATATAGATACACATATAAGACCTAGATGAGTGCCAGAAAGCACAAGTGGTCGAATTGCAAAGAAAATGTTAAGGCGACGGTTGATGTAAATGACAGACGACTCAGGAAAAATCAATATGATGCAGCTAGTCAGCTAGCTAGCCAATCTCCTAATGTAATGGCATCCTAGCTGATGCATTTTCTACAGTGAACACCTGATGCATTTTCAATTCTCACTGAAACATTCATAATTTACATTTCTTTTTTTTAATACGTGATATGTAATATGTGATATAAGTAATACGACTCACTTTATTTACATACCTGAAGCGAGCTAATCTAGAATTGGCTATGTAGCTAACTCTTTGAGTACTGCTAGGCAATACAAGCACAAGCACAATGTCAGTCACTCACAACACAGGTAAATAAGTTTCTTTTTCTTTTACAGAGAAAGAAGCTCAAAATGCAGCCCTGATTTTTTTTTAAAACTGCAGCAGAAAGCTGATTACAGTCAAGGTCTAAAGAATTATTTGATTTTTTCCTCTCTTTTCTCTTCCATTTCATTTTAGCTAGCTGTCATGTTGTTTTAGCACTAGCCTAATAATATACCTACTGAATCATAGATCTGAGGATGACAGCTGAAAAGTATGTTCAGATCCTCCTCTAATTTTTGCAGCATTGTTATGTAAGATTAAAAAGCCCCGCCTCAGACAGCCTCTGATTGGTTGTTGAATGGCTACATCAGAGGACATGGCATCAATACTGTTTACATATTTCCTTGTAAAAAGAGTTTTTGACTAACACTAAAATGTCCTTGTGTAAGCAGCCTAACGGTTTGCACTATTGTAACTTTATCTGCCCTGCGTGTGTTCTTCAGGATATAATCTTCTATTCTGCACAAGCTGTTGAAGCCATTAAAGATGCATCCGCCACAATAAAGGTCTTGGATGTCCATAAAAGACATTTTACTCTCAGCAGATTTTGCAACTCATAAGCCGTAAAAAAGCGCTTACGCCGCTCACTTACATTTCCGCTGCGTCTTGCTTACAATCGGCAGGTGCTGTCTCTACATTTATTTATCTATCTATATATCTATCTATATATCTATTTATCATCTTTTCTCAGAAAAGTCTCTGACTTTCAAAAAGTTTAAATGGCCGAGTGATGCCTCACACCTCATTAGCCCCGATAAGTGACTTTTCTATTAACATTCTTCCTGCACACAGCTGTGCAGCTGTGTGTGTGTGTGTGTGTGTGTTTGTGAACTGACGCCAGAGACTCCAGAGTGTTAGCTTTGTTCGACCTTCAGTAATACTGAAAATGGGACATTTGCTAAGCAGCAGAGGTACAGAAGTTAAAACTTTCATTTTGAAATATGTGTCAGTGTTAGATATGTGCTTATAGCCAGAATTCCAAAAGAGGAATGATGCTGATACTGAGATAAAGTTTGGAGTACCATTACCAGGATGGCAAGATTTATAGCAAACTAGCTAATGTGAGTTACACTATGTTGCTAAGAGATTAAAACTATTAGGCAAGTTTGCTAGTGAGATAGCTAATATTAGTGACGGGTTAAGCATTTAACATGATATGGACATTTTATATCCCTAGGTGTGTCATCTCTGTTCCACTTATATACAAAGATCGAAACAAATGTTATATTGCGAATCATCCAAACACTCAAGGATCCGATTAGTTCTGAAGGAGAAACATTGGAGACCTTGGTGGTAGGTAATAGCCAACTATTGATTGATATTGAAGTGTTTGCTTTCTCAGGGGTATTTCACATACACTCACCCTCCCTCATACACACACAAAAACACACACACACACACACACACACACACACACACATACACACACACTCTCACACACACTTTTCTGCATCTCTTTCCTGTCTTGACCTTCATGTCCACCCCTGAGGAAACATGAGCCGGCATCAGTCAGCACAGTTGATGCTTGATTCTGTGGAGCTTAAACATGCATTGAACAGAGGCTTACAGCAGGGGATGGAATCGGTGTACGTCTACGTGTGTGTGTGTGTGTGGATTGTAACCCATCATGCTTGTATTGTGCTTCCAGTCTTTAAGTTCTCCCGTGTGTTTTCCATCTGGCATTACACACGGCCTTGGAGTTTGTGTTGAATAGACCCGGTGGAAGCAGACACCCGATGTATGTGAGTGTGTGTGTGTGTGTGTGTGTGTGTGTGTGTGTGTTTTGATCTTTCTAAGCCCGTTGACTCCAGCAAAAACCCTGCAGCAGCTGCCGAGACACCCGATAGCCCTGTATGCCACGTTAGAAAGAAAGCGTGATCGTGTTCTAGAACAACGGTTTGGTACAGATGATGTCTTAGTCACAGTGTGTGCGTGTGTGTATTTGTGTGTGTGTGTGTGTGTGTGTGTGTGTGTGTGTGTGTGTGTGTTAGGGATGTGGGTGGACAGTAGGACTGATGAGAAGGGTGGAAAATATCACCTGACATGGAACAGTGGAACAGGCATTATTAATGTCTTTCATGTTTGTGTGTGTGTGTGTGTGTGTGTGTGTGTGTGTGTGTGTGTGTGTTGCAGTCAAACAAAACTCAATAGCTTCTGTCAGTGCTCAGCATGTGGTGCAGAAATTTGCTATCCAGGAAAAAACTCCAAATGTCAGCACTCCAAATGTGTGTTTGTGTGTGTTTGTGTATGTGTGTGTGATTTCTAAAATTGCTCTTTCGTTATTACCATTGTCTCTTTGTCACTTAATCCTCAGTTTGCCTGTACTGACTGTCGACTATAAACAATGACAAGCAGCTGACAGATCACTTTTATCAGCTATGTGCCATTACACACAGATCCAGGATCAGTTCTACACCTTGTCTATGTCAATACGAAAACAAGAGCACCGCTGACCTCAGATCAGCGTTAAATGAGCAAACACGAGAGCTAGCTTAGTTTAAGCCCGAGGCCGTTAAACTGCTCTCGCTTTGTTCAGCTTTCACTGTGTGAGCCACCTGCGGGAAGCAGCTGCTCCTACACTGGACATGTGTTGATATTAAATTATAAATGCTTAAAGGAATAATTTGGTAAAAAATTTAATTTACACAATCTACACAATCTGCCAAGGCATGGTTGGGGTCTGACATTTGCTTCTTTGATTTTGTACTGGAGTTATGAGGTTAATTGAAATCTCTCACCCAGGAATTTTTACAGGTTTCAGTCTCATTTTCTCTAGGGGACAACTGATACTGAATTTCACAGAGGACAAAACTAATTCAAGTTGTCCAAAATGGCAGTCCCGTCAAAGTGTTAAGTTGCACGTTGACGTTTTGTTCATATTTATAGATTACAGGAAGTCATGCAACGTCTTAAACCATAAAAGAGCTTGAGAGTTGTGAAGGAATTATGTACCGCATGTTGTGTTTAATTGCTTCTTGTCTAAATTCTAACAAACAATACAGTCCAAGATAGGTTAAGCTAGGCCTTAAAACCTCTGAATAAAAAAGAAAAAAACCCAAAGAAAACACGCCTTCAGCTTGGAATTCTTACTCAGAGAGTCAGGAAAGTGTCCTCAATCCCAAACACAGCATATGTCTTCATGTCAACATTCAGTAAATAAAATATCACTCCATAGCCTAAGTAAGTAGGTTTAAAGTGGTATGTACGTCAATGAACATAGACATATTCGTTGGTTAAATCTATAACAGTGGCTAGTTTTGTAGAAAGTAAACATGATAAACACACGATCACGTATATTAGCTGGCTAGCTTGTTGCATCGATATTTTTTCACACTTCGTAGCTTGAAGATTACATAATTCTGAGTTCAGAATTCCCACTTCCAAGTTAAATTGAATGCAGCATGACTATTATAGGGAAGGATATACAGTATGTTCCTGTTTTTTTTTTATTTTTTATAATTTTTCGTGAAATGACCAATTGTAAAACTAAAATGTGTATATGCATAAGAAATGTTTTATCCTTAATGTCCATAATGAAAAGTTTTGATTTTACAGGCACTTAAAGAATCGGCTGTGGTTTTGGGGTGACTTCCTTTACTTACTAGTAACATTCTCACAGCTTCAGTAGACCAAACAATCATTAGAGACCAAACTTATCTTTGGCAATATTTTGTTTACGATTATGTGAATTTGAATCGATCTATTCCTTTAACCTTATCACGGACTGCAATGTTATCATGCTGTCAGGTAATGAAAATTTTTTTGTTACACTTACAACTAATTAATTGTGTGAGACAGCTGTCTCTGTGCCTTTCTGAATAGGACATATTTTATCTTTTAAGTGCAAATGCTGCCAGAAAATGTTGCCCACCTATATAAGAAGCTTTCTCGTAAGTAAAATAAGTGATGATAATTTGAAGTGCCCATCCTAGCAACATTGTATATTGAATATTGCTATATAGATTTTTTTTATATTTAACAGATTATCAGATAATGCTCTCTCTCTCTCTCTCTCTCTCTCTCTCTCTCTCTCTCTGTCAAACACACACACACACACACAAACACACACACACACACACACACACACACACACACAGGAGGCTAGCCTTTGTCCAGCAGCAGGCTAGCTACGCTTTTCTTACTGCTCTATAACGTAGCTGAATGTGACCTTAGTAAAACACATGGGGCTGAGATTTAATCGAGATTCAATTTTCCATCTGGCTGCTAATGAAGCATTTTTTAGCTCCATTACCTATTATCACCGGCCGCTGTTTACCGTTTAATTGCGCTCCTGTGTATTGTGTGTAGAGATAAAAATGACCATTTTGTGCTTGCTTACACATGCTCGCTAAAGGAGTTAAAATTGACCTGAATCAATGCACCAGTGATCGGTATTTATGATTTAGAACGGCGTGCATCGGATCAAAGTCTGATTCTACACACCCAACTCTGTCATTACTAGTATTTGTTATTTAGAAAGTTATCCGATTTTATTTTTTTGCATCAGTTCTAGTGAAGGATGCATGGCTTCACACTCCTCAAGGCAAACCTATTTTTTTTATATTAAAATCAAACTAAATCACACTGAAACAACTCTGAGTCATATAGTATTAAATCATATTCTGTTTGAAATGAATCATGTAATGTATCGAAATGAACATCATATCACCACAGATGGACAGATACACATGGGTTTATGGAGTAACAGAGTAGGTAAGGGACACAGCTGAAGACCTTGACTATGGATGAGGGACGTAGTCAAGGGCACGCGGAAGATTCAAACCTCCGACCCTGTAATTCATCATGTAGAATCCTGACCCACTGAGCTGCTCTCATACGGAGACAATAGGGCAACAGAAATATGTCCTGCTAAATACTCTGTGTGTGTGTGTGTGTGTGTGTGTGTGTGTGTGCATGTGTGTGTGTGTGTGTGTGTGTGTGTGTGTGTGTGTGCATTCTGGCAGTAGGAAAGTGAGCCAGCATGGAGTAGAGGAGGGAAAGACGTCAGAGGGAGATTTTAATTAAAGTATGAAATGAGAGGTCACGCGTTCTGACCCCCCCTCACACACAAGTACACACATACACAAGTAGACACACACACACACACACACACACACACTAGTGGTCCCCCCCATCTCTCGGCTTGATGACTTTTCCATGAAAGGGTTTTTCATTATTTCCACCTCAGGGAGTCTCAGTGTTCCGGCTCCCTCTGTAGTGCACAGAAATCTGCATTGTGATTGTGATTGTGTGTGTGTGTGTGTGTATGTGTGTATGTGTGTATTTGTGTTGGAGTGAGGTGATGTTTTTGACTTGGTTTGATTATTAACACGCCATTCTGCTTGTTTGATCATAAAGGCACAAACCCTGGTGCACACACACACACAATGTTGCAGAATAAGAGGTGATGAAAACGGTTCATTAATTTTCTGGGTTGTTTCTCAAACATAAACTGAATAACAGTGCTTAACTTCAGATTGAATAAGAGTGAATGAAATGAAGTGAAATGAAATGAAATCCTTTTCCAAACGTGTTGATATGAAATATTTATTCATTTAGCAGGTGCTTTACTCCAAAGTGACTTACAGGTGAGGAAGAATTCATTTGAAGCTCATTGTGATTACAGTTTGAAACAGGTTTGAATTTTCTGCTCACCAGAACAGAACCTGTAATCTGATCTCATTTTCTGAGCAACATGAAGTAATTCGACTGAATTTCTGATAGGATTTTTAAAGATACAGTTTTAAGTTAGACATCTTCTGTAATATTTCGGCAGTAGGCGATGTGATAAAATACGATATCACTATACTTGAAGACATTTCCACGATACACAATATGCATCATGGTATATTTGATTGTTTACAAACTTCCAGCAAAGTAATAGTGTTGAAAAAACTTAGCTGTATTGTACTGTAGTGTTATTGATTTCCAATAATAAGTTAACAATGAAAAGGAAGGGCGGAAATTCATTTGAAAGATTCTGGACCGGATTCAAATCGTCGACTTCCAATGTAATTGTAATAAAATCTTTTTTAAAATGTTATACCAAAATATAGAATGATATCTGAGAATCTCTCAGTGGCGACCTAGACTTGGGAGAAAAAAAAAAAATGAAGTTGACCACCAAGATCCAACCAATCGACATAAGGAGGTGTTGCTATTTAACTGTCAATAATCTTGCTAATCAGCTTGGAGGAAACTTACAGTATATAAAAACCAACAAAATACTTCTGGCTTGTTAGCGTGAGGATTTTCTGAGACAAGACCAAAAGAAACCAAAGTAACAAACATTAAACACCAGATACATCTTGGATCATTGTCACATTTAGGGTACGCAGGAAATGGTGTAAAATTCAGTCGCTCTGGATTTCCCTTCTTCCCGATAGCTACGTTTCTCTCACATTTATTGCTGATCCGTGCTCATAAACCATGGAGGATGCTCACATCTTTCAGCTGCCTTATTTAGCTGAAAATGTAAGCCTATAAAATTAATTAATACACACGCGCCGTGCCGCACACACATGGCTGCGCTTCTTGGATGGAAGGAAATTAGTGTTCTGGGTGTGTTTTCAGCGTAACTTGGTAACGTGGCGTTTAGTGTAGTTGTGTTTTCGCAGGATAGAAAGTAAACTGCCGTGTGCTTGTTAAAAGGCTGTGGTACAGTAGCCTGCGGGGTGTGTGTGTGTGTGTGTGTGTGTGTGTGTGTGTGTGTGTGTGTGTGTGTGTGTGTGTGGATGTATAGTCTCTGTGGGAGAATGGGCCTTAATGAGTTATGTGTAAACACACTGTGTGTGGTGTGGGAAAGGGAAAAAGGGAAGTGGGGGTTTAATGCACCGCATGCTGCAGACAGCAAGATGACAATAAAACACACACGCCGAGAGGAAAGGATGGGTGTGTGAGTGTGTAAGAGGGAGAGAGAGAGTGAGAGAGAGAGAGAAAAAGAGAGAGATAACAAGAAAGCTGCCACAAACCCACACACAAAGAGGAAAGCACTGTATATAAACGGTTGTATTTTCCCTCCATTAGGTTTAAAAGGGAACCCTCAGACCTTAAAGAAACACACACAGACACACACACTCACGCGCGCCCCATATCTGCCAGGTGCCTTGGAGGATATGTAGTGATTTATACGGCACCGTGTGGATTTGCCTATTTTTGTTGTGGACCTGGGCTGAGTGGAGGACGGAAGGGACACACGGCGTCTCAGTGAGGCCAAAGACACGCTGTACACTGTGGCCTACATACAGCTTCTACACACACCACTGCAGTGTGAGGCAGGGTGAACTCGTCCTGCACTGTCCCACATACACCAAGGACACACATGCACACACACACTAACCACTAACACACACTAATGGTGTGAATAAGACAGATGAGAGACAGTGACGAGACTCCTGTGTGTCTCACTGAAACTCTTTACTCCAGGTCACTGTGGCAGGAACTCTGTACATCTCTACATCTGTCTACCTCTCTCTTTTGTCTTCCTCTCTTCATGTCCTCCTTGCTCACCTCCAGTTTCTTTCTTTCTTGCTCATGTCCAGTTTTTCTTTCTTTCTTTCTTTCTTTCTTTTTTTCTTTCGTGTCATCCTTGCTCACCTCTACTCTCTTTCTTTCTTTCTTTCTTCTTTCCCTCTTTCTGTGGCCATGTGTGTTATTATATATAGTGCAGTAATATCACAGTGCCATTAAGAGTTAGCACTACCTGTGTGTTACAGTAAAGAGTCACATGTTTGAACTTTGACCCCACTGTCAACTCCCTCTCAGTTATAGCTGTAATGAGAGACAATAATAACAGCTCAAAACCAGCTTTTTAAATTAACCTTTTGACATTTGCCCGACTCCAAACTGAACGACATATTAATAGCTGCGGTGCTGATCACCCTGACCTGAGAATGACGATCTGTTTGAGATGATTGGAATCTAATTAAAGAGCAGGACTCAATTGGATTGGGAGGATAGAGTCCTACAGCCGAAAAAAGGCAAACCTCCCAAATCTTCCATTGTCTTTGTTTGATATTCAAACATCATATTAGGGGAAAATATGAGGAAGCCTTCATAGCAAACTAACACAATCTGACTGGCGTACATGTTGAAATGAACAATGGCCTTTTTTTAAATCCAAAGAACATATTTGAAATCTAGAGCTAAGTAAATGAGAGTTAGCTGTTTACATCGAAGATGGCTCTCTAGCAGTGATGGGATTTCCAGTAACCTTTTTTCCAGTAGTTTCACCTCTGAGCTACCACTTCCCAAAACACTTAATTCAATTCAATTTTATTTATATAACACTTTCAACAATAGACATTGTCACAAAACAGCTTCACAGAAATCTGGACACACGTTTAGATCCCTAATGAGCAAACCAGAGGCGGCAATGGAAAAAAAAATGAAGATGAGGAAGAAACCTCGATAGGAACCATACGAAAAAGAGAATCAGTTGTGTTCTGGGGTAACTTCAGATAGTAAAATTCATAAAATCTTGTTTATTTGCAAAGAAAACCATCTAGATAAGCTTCTCAATTTGGGATTGAAATTAAAAACAGGATACCACAGCAAATGCCAAAACAAACAAAACAAAATTTTCATTTTCCAGGCTTACTAGCTTAGTGTAGTTTAAACAGTCAGAAATATCTATCTTTGTGAACTTTACTTTAAATAAACATCTAATAACCGCCGTTTGAACCCACGACTTACCACCAGTCTGAATTAACTCTTTTTTTTCTTTTTCTGTGTTTTGATTATCTGTAGTTCATGTTGTCTTTGAGAGTCTCTTCAAGAACCATTTGATCCTGCTGATTCATGTGTTTATGTTAATCTCTTGATCTCTCTCTTTCTCTCAGTTCTTCTGTCAGTTATAACTAATAGGACTTGCTGTGTTGTGATGTTAAATAAATACGTTTTACAAAGAAACAAGGCAAGGCAAAAGGAAAAAAAGAATCACCATACACGGTATCCGTTTCCTCGCTTCACCTTTAAAACAGCATTGGCTTCTATATATGAAGCACGTGTGCGGTCATTGTTGTTGGATTTTTCATTTTTTCTTTTTTTTCCTGTAAATAATTTAGTCACCTCAAACTTGTATACAACGTCACGACTTTTTTTGTATAGGAATTTCAACATGGGCACAATGGCAAAGATATTACAAAGTGCTAATTACAAAGAAGAACGACAAAGGAAAGAGATTTCTTAAATGACCCTTTTTTTAAAAATGGATTTAACAATGAACAGATGAACAAATTAACAGATTTTAATGCCCTCAATCCTTTTTCAGAAATTTTGCAATATCTGAATTGTCTCACCCCTAGCTTTGCATACTGGAACCTGATAGGCTCCTTTTATGACACAGTAATACTTACTTGTCCCTTTTTAACAATAAATTAGATATGCTAATAAAAATTAGCATAAATATTGACCTTGCTCTCTCAGTGGGAGGGATGGCATGTATGCAAAAGAGGGTAGATAGCTCTTTTATATGAAGAGCATGTAGACCAGAAGCAAAAATATGAGGTTGACAGGCTTTCACGTGTCTCAGGGGAAGCAAGTACTAGCCTTCAACCTTGCAGCTTGGTAGCTTTTATGTGATAATGGAGGGCTAGTTTGTGGGTGACCAAATCCTCGAGAAAATGGATGGAAAAACGAAAGCAGTTATAGTCTTACACAATGATCGGATCATAATAAACTTGAATCAATAAACAAAACACATTTTGTGAAGTTCAGGGTGACCTTAATCCTTTATGGCCCAGTTTCCCAAAAGTATTGTGAAGTTCATTTAAACTGGTAGAACATGATGTTTCCTCTCCCCTTTTACAATGATCTTTGTGCTGCAGTGCTTTGGGGGAAACTCAGCCTAGTTCCTGCATTAATCATCCAGGAGTAACAGAGACGTCCCTGCGTTAGCTGAACACATAAAGAATGATCTCTGTTCTAACACCCTACATAGACTACAAGGTCCCAGGAATAGATTTTACTCCCCATCAGGCATTGCAATACATTATCATCCTAATAAACACTTACATTACACACTCGGACAGGTAGCGATGTGGTGATATCTACCGAGTGTTTGCTTTCTCTTTAATGTAATCATGTTATAAATGACATGCTTCATGTACAAATTTGTACTTTAATAATCAGGTTGGTTCAGGAGCAGCTGTTATTCTGGAGAAGGTCAGAGGGAATTGTGGGAATTACTGAAATCTCTATAGACTCACTGCACCCGGAGGAGGTTTTGGTTAGTTTATGTTTGTCCTGAAATAGTGTGTGTGTGTTTTGGAAAAAATCTCTGTTTGTAAGATGTTTGCTGTACTATTATTTCCGTTGCTGATATTTCCTGTTTTGTGTGTGTGTGTGTGTGATGAGAATGGGAATGTACAAGTAATGTTTGTATGTAAGACACAGATGTTTAACCTCTCTCTCTCTCTCTCTCTCACTCTCTCTCTCTCTGAAGTTCACAGCACTATTTACATAGCTTTCATTACACACTGCAGCACAGACTGCAGCATAAATAGTGGCTTATTTGGGCAGTGGCTTTCACACAGAGACCCGATAAGGGCTCCAATTACGGCCCATCGTGAAGCAACTTCCTGTTTGAGGTCTGAATAAGGGATGTTTGTTTCTCGCCTTCCCGCTTTGACCCTGGTGTAAACTCCCTCTGTTTCCTCAAAGGGTCATTCCACTCAAATTTGTGTGTATGTGTGTGTGTTTGTGTATTATTAATATGAAAATTCAAATAATACACTATTCAGGAAAGGGCTATGAGGTTTCAATGTCTTTTGTTTGGAGCTTCCTTAAAGAAAAAGTTTGTGCTATGACACTTACATTATTCATTTGGCTGAAGCTTTTATCCAAAGCGACTTTTAAATGAAGAAGAGGGACTGAGGGACCAGCTGTCTAGTCTCATGAAGATAAGAACTGAAAAACAACTGAAATAAAAATTGGTCTATTTACAAAAATACAAAACAAAAGTTTTGGAGGTATTCTCATTTTAATTTTATAGTTTGTTACTCACAGGAAAACACTTAATTTTTTTTCCATGACTCACTCTGTACTATTCTTATGTTCGTCCAATTGAATGCGCTCTAATACATTTAGTCCCACCTCTGGGGGCAGGCCTTGCTCAACAGTAGCAGCTTGTTAGCAGCAAACATGGTTCGTCACTTTATTTTTAGCTGTATGTCCTCCTGTACACTGTTCCCGTTTCCAAGTCCTAGGTTGAGGAAAAAAAATTCCTTTTTATTTCAAATGGAAATACAGAATTAAATCACTGTTCTCATGATATTTCACTGGGGCTTTACCAAACCTATTCGAAGAAATAAAAAGACGTATGGCTATTCATTACCATGCATGTGCTTTGGCTATGGTCAACCAGTCTTTTTTGCTCAGGAAGGTTCCTAACTGAGCAAAATGATCTGAAAGTGTCTAAGTGGCAGCCATGATAAGAGCTGTTATAATTCTCTAAATGCTAAGGAAAGGTGCTTCAGTGCTTTCTGTCTTATCTCTTTTAGAATAGAGTGCACGGGGCCATCCTTTACGAAAGGAAAGCAGATAATGCTGTCCCACAGTTCCTTGTGGCAGCAACATTTAAAGACCCACGTTAATAGCCTAATGTAATTGCAGTCAGATTCTCTTAGCACTGCATTTGTCTTTTCTTACATCCTTTATGAATTCTCCTTCACATCTTTCCTTGACCTCATGACATCTTCCATCGAGGTGAAGGAAAAGTGGTTAGGAAAGGACGTAGGGCAGACTATTCAACCATAGTCTCACTGTCCGTGTATGAAAGGAAATACATCTCCATACAAGCAGGGGGCAGTAGTTCTTCAAGTAGTGTGTGTAAACAAAAATGTAAACAGAAAGACCTAGCATTGTAACAGTTGCTGCAGCTCAATTGGCACTCTATTATTACTTTACACAGTTACTCGATTATGTAGTTTGATTTTGAACACTAACATTTTCCACTAATCAGGAGGCCAAAGGCTAGTGTTTGGTTCCTCTGAGACGCATGAAGCCACTGCATCCTTTTTAATCTTTTCATGCTGTGTAACAAGGGAAATAAACACACACAGGGGAAAGTGCTATCTACCTTCTTCTGCATACATGAGCTCACAGAGGCCCCTGATTGGCCATAGGATGTTGTGGGATTGTTGGATTTGACCTTGCTACCTCGCTATCTGCTTTAATCTTGTTCTCACACTTGGGAACTCCTAATTAGTTAAATTTCTTCAAATAAACACATCACCTACCATTACATACAGTATAGTGGCATACTATTTTGACATACTATTTATTATGACATATGACATTTATTATGACAAAGACATGTGGATCAGGTTAATTGGCTGCTCAATATAGCCCATAGGTGAGAGTTTGTGTGTGAATGGTGGGGTGCAAGACTGGGGACTTTGCTTAGGCTGTAATATAGGCCACCCCTCCAAAAGAATCAACAACTCAGTATACTGAAGTTGTTGCAGCCATATGGTTATGACAATGGCTATGGCTACAGAGAGAGAGTCTCATTGGAATTTAAATGGTATTCTTAGCCATTGTGTTACAAATACAGTATATATCTAGCTAAAGCAGACAAGAAGCAAATGATTCAAATGCAACATTGTCCAAAATTAGTTTTAAAAGACCATTTCCTGTAACATATAATAAGCTGGTTGATGTGCTGGTTCCATGAAAAAACATAATATATACAGAAAAAGCCACAGAAGCAGCTACACTTTAACCTTCAGGAAATCTAGATACTATAAACAAATTGGTAATTCGCCCAACCCTACACACCCCACCCCCTTCACCTGGCAATCTGGCTTGGTGTATCAGGGCATTAGAACCTGAACAACTTTGATTTGTGAATTCTGAGAAAACGTGCTGAATTGTTAGAAAGGAGGTCAGGAGAGAAATGAGTTTTAGTAGTAGCTGGAATTTTGCATGATTTTTCAGGTATACAGAGAATGAGATATGTTGCTCGTAAGAGAAAATGCAGAAAGACACTGAACAGCTAGGGTTCTAGGTAGGCTTATGGAAATTTGTGTAAATTTCATTGCTCGCCCATAGAGTTTTACATTTATTGATTTGCATTTTTGTGAGCCAAGCAGAATCAAAGAGGTGAGAGGCTAAGGGTTGAAGGTCCTGTCCTTTCTGTCACTCTTGGGATTTGAATTCATGACCTGATGGTCGTCACAATGTAACCTTGATGTCGGAGATAACACTACCCTCATTAATAAGACACTGTGTGAGGGAAAAGTTGCACTTTATGTAAGAATGGATGTTGAGGTGTTCAGAGAGATAGAGGAGTAGGAGACCAAAGAGAGCGTAAGGAAAGAGCTGATTAATATGCAGAGTTAATGAAGCAGTGAATAGGAGACAGGTGTGTGTGTGTGTGTGTGTGTGTGTGTGTGTGTGTGTGTGTGTGTGTGTGTGTGTGTGTGTGTGGGAGGACGTGTGTTCGCACACCAGCAGCAAACACTCAACTAGGACACGTCTCTTCCTACCACACGCAGAAACAGCAAATATTATCCAATCAGGTTAACTGCTTTTACAGTTAACTGTGTGCGGCGCTCATCACAACGCTTTCAACGCTCATTTAGGTCACTTCCTGTTCCCCTGAAATAAACAGGAAAACAAATGATTCCTTCTAGAATAAAATGAACTGAGTGGGTTTGCTGAACATATGGAAATTGGATTAAAGGCAGGTCACGTCTCATGAATAGGACAGAATGTCCTGTGAAGTTAATAACAATAAACAATTTAAAGAATTTTCTCTTCGAAACAGAAACCACAATACTTCAAGTCACTGAGCTGAATGCTATGACTTTGGCCTGAGTTTAAAGGACAGTTGTAACCTCTTACAACAGAATCTGCACACTAAGCAAGCTACTTTAGCTGATATTAATGATAAACACAATAGTGGTTGTTATGTAAATCATTGAGCTAAGTAAATAATAATAGACAACAGGGTGTGCAGTTATAGGAAAATAATCAGTTTGTCACATAAAAATAAAGCCCAATGTCCTCCATCCTCAAGAAGTTACCATGTCAGAAAACTTAGTTTCTTAATTAACTCTGATTGTTATAAAGCACTTACAATGGAGACTCCTTCCAAAAAAAATTCTGTACAGAAAACATCATATCAACAGTTAGAATTACAAGTTCCTGTGTAAGATGTTAATATAGAAACATATTAGAATGAGTGTATTAATATAAACCAACTCCTGTCAGAGCTACTGTTACAGAAAATTAACCAACCCCTTCCGACCAATGACAATTGAGCTCAGAATATTATAATGCGAAAGTAAGCCAAGCCCAGATACAGAAATTCAGCTTGTGTCTAACAGTGACAAATGTGAGCTAGTTTACAAGCACTTATCTAGCCATCTAGCTATTTGGAATCACAGGAGGGCATGTGGGCGGATCCAATTAGCATATTTATGCATATTCATGAATCTTGCATTTTTAATGTGGGTATAGGCGTAGGCCATTTTTAGTTGTGTCCTGAGCATTAAAACATATTAAACAGTTTATTATTTGACATAAATTATTTAAAATGTTTAAAATGACACGTTCAGGGGTTCTTTAAGATATGTGCCATCTGTCTTGGCACCGTGACGGTATGAGAAGAGAGCATTTGAAGTGCGAGCAATGCAGAATTGAAAGGTGCATATGGGCGACGGCAGACAGTATTTGCCAGGGGTTTCCAACACAATTAGATTAAGAAGGAACTTGACAGCCTGCTGTTCTCTCTCTCTCTCTCTCTCTCTCTCTCTCGCTCTCGCTCTCTCTCTCGTGCTCTCTCTCTCCGTTGTTTGCCAGGCAGTGGGCAGCCCACAGGGTGTTGTGCCCCCTTTCATACCTTTGTAATTGATGAATTGTGGGGTATGCAAATGAGAATCCATAAATCTTATGAATGACAGCTTAATTTATGGGAGCCTTAATGAATGTGGGATTAGATTTTAATTAAATGTCCTCAAAGGCACCCTGAGTGCTAAGTTACATTTTTGTTCTCTCTCTCTCTCTCTCTCTCGCTCTCTCTCTCTCTCTCTCTCTCTCTCTCTGATGAAATCCCCTGTTTATTGCATTTTCCCATCCACACATCAGTCAGATGAACTTTCTACAGCGGTGGCACCGATAAAGATCGTGTCCATTTTGTTAACCAAAGGAGGCACGATTAATACTTTATATTTGCTTTTATTACGGCGAGAATTATATCATCCCTGCCGATCAGGCTTTGCGCTTCCCAGAGCCAGTCATTTGCGTGGCTCGGATTAAAGCCGCATTTAATCTGGTGCCGTCAGTATGGGTTTAATTAAAATGCTGCCCATTAGGAATGATTAAAAATGCCATTAGGTGTCCAGCTCAGTTCTGGAAAGAGGAGAGAGAAGTGTGTGTGTGTCTGTGTGTGTGTGTGTGTGTGTGTGTGTGTGTGTGTGTGTGTGTGTGTGTGTGTGTGGGGGTGTGTGTGTGTGCTGTGGAGGGCCTGTGTTTTTTATTATCAC
>JAQQZR010000010.1:4743972-4758500 GCA_030068235.1 Notoglanidium macrostoma
TGTGTGTGTGTGTGTGTGTGTGTGTGTGTGTGTGTGTGTGTGTGTGTGTGTGTGTGTGTGTGTGTGTGGGCGTGTGTGTGTGTGCTGTGGAGGGCCTGTGTTTTTTATTATCACTGATCCAGTAATAACTCCTCATGATTACATCATTAACAGAAAGTCAAGCAGCATCATGTTCTTCGTTTGAATTGATGCAGTGGATATGTTTGTGTTGCTAAAATTGGTGTGTGTCTGTGTATATGTGTGTGTTTGCGTAACTGTGGATGGGCTTGTGCTAAAAGGGTTGTCATGAAATATTTCTGGATTTGGTGGTGACTATAATAAGTTGCAACATCTACACTTAGTGCGGTTTCTTCTGAAAACAATCCTCTCTATTTTTACACGACATTGAAGACCTCAAGATGTCACATGGATTTGCATATTGTTTGCGTACTCTACTGTGATTAGCTCACTGGTGCATAATACACATAAGGGACAAAAGGTTTTATTGAATACAAAAAAACACCTCAAGTTTGATTTTCAGGAACCCTTAAAACTTGTACAACAGAGCTTCTCTTTCAGAAAAGGTTCCAGATAAAAAGCCAGAACCATTTACCAACCAAAGAACCCATTTTTTCAAGAGTGTACTGTACAAATGTGGTCCAAGCAATGTGATTCAGGCTAACAAAACTAGAACCCTGGAGGTTTTTTCCTCAAGGCTTGTTTATCAAGCAAAATCTTTAAAGCTTCTAAGTAGAGCCATTCAGTAAAGCGTTTCCCTCTTGGAAGTGGTTCTGGTAAGATTACTATCCAAAGAAAATTGCCTAAAAATTGCAACCAACTTCAAATTAGTTAGAAAGAGCATTGGAAAATGTGCCATTCCTGGTGTAAAGTAAAACCCTCCATACGTAAAGTTTGCTTTTGGCTACTTTTGTAACTTAAAATTGATTTCCGTGATAATGTCTGCGTGTACTGACTGGCAAAATGCGTTTCCTTACCTTGAGTACGCTATTAGCTAGCTTATGTACTGGCCTAAGCTAGCATTACCTCGCTGATTTCTACAGCTAAGTTGCTTCCGTTGAAGCATCTTAAATATAAGGCTCATCTTCTTCATCATATGCAAGATTAATCTCAGACTCACAGATGGAATTCTGCAAGTCAGCAAATGAATATTAATCAGCACCAGTGGTCTGCTTATGAATATTAATAACTGGATGGTTTCTGTTGAAAAAGGCATTTTACAATAATTCATTAGTTTAGTAATACATACATTTTTAGAGTAAAAGAGATTTTAAAAGTGTTTCATAGACAGAATAATACAGAATAATGCAAAAAAAAAAAAAACCCTGAAGATAATGATGTCTCACGTTTAAAGCTTAATGCTACAGAGAAAAGAGCATGGAGGTAAATGGGGATTTATTTGATAATCTGATGCTGTATGTGCACACACGTCCTGAACAAATCATGACCTAATTGCTCAACGTATCCTGTTATATGTGCTATGTATAGACCTGTTTGGGCATTTTCTCAGCTCTTTGCTAAGGCAGCCTGTGCTAAAAATGAATGTAATTATTGTGATACTGTACAACACACTGTTCTGTGGAAGTACGAGTTGAGGATGAGCTGAGGTGAAAGAGCTAAACCTGTCATAATCCTCCCTTACAGTTTAAAAGGTCACTCGCTGCCATTAAGAAAAAGCCATTTTGTTCATTTATTTACTCTCTGCGGCAGACAGATAAAGAAACAGAACAATTAGGGAGCGGCGAGAGGGAGATTTTGAAAGGGCAAATGGTGGAGGGCTTAATATTTTATGAGGGATGATTGGCGCTTGTGGTGCACGCGCATGTATGAGTGTGAGGTGGCGTATAGCTATAGCCCAGATCAACATTTACTGAGTGTTCATTTTAAAGAAAGCAGTTTGGACAAAAATTAAATGTATGCAGATTTTTTTTTTTTTACTTACCCAAAATGTCGTTAATGCTTCTTCGGCTATGAGGCTAATTTAGCTAACAAAGTGAAAAACTCAAGTCTAAATTGTTACAGCTGGGCTTTATTTGCCTCGGAACTTTTGTACATTAAACAATTTAATAAATTGAATGAAATTGGAGCTCTATTATCATCTGAATCACTTGTTTTGAAACATTCCACCTGTACATCAACCTCCTACAAGTGTGATGCTAGCATAAAAAACAAACTGTGCTGAGGAAAAATTATTCAAAATGTTACTATTGTTAGGGGTTTTTTTAGGCTCTGTGACATCCTTTTGTTCATTATAGATAAGTTATGAGCCACATAAGCAAGTCTCTTTAAGATACTGAACATCTCAACGCAGTTAGAGTCGAGTGTGTGATGATTTGCACAATGCTAAAGTATGAGCTGTTAGCTACATTAGCCTTAGAGCTATAGTACAAAACTAAAGATCATTTCATACCACAGACATGTCTGGGATGATAGACTACATTTGGTGTAAGTGAGAAATTGTGTTAAGCTTGCTAGCTAGTATATTGTATAATAGCTAGCTAGGCAGTTTTTAGCTACTTTTTTAACCACAGAAAACAAGCTAAAAATGTTATCGCTAATTCAATTCTGTATCTGTCTAAGTACATGGAAACAAGTGGATAAAAAGGCAGCGTTAATCCTTTGACATCTGAGTCGAGTGTCGTTTTGTGAGAAACTGTTAGCTAGCCAGCTAACCTAATTGTCACTTTTTATCTCATATCCAACAGGCAAGCTATAAATGAGGTGAGTGTGAGTAATGTGAGAAGAAATCCAGGTCACTGCGTTAAGCAGAGAGCTGATCTTGCCATGTGTAAACTCGAATTCAGATGAAGTGCGTGAATGCCGAGGAGCAGGTAACGAGGCGCACGGTATCAATAATTCATGAGGGAAAAATGGCTGATTGTGGAAAAGGCAGATGAGTCTACTGTGTGATCTAATTACTGGAAAAAGAGAGAGACGGCAGAACGGTGAATGTCCTTGAGAGCATTTACTGACGCTTACTCTGCATTGTGAATCTGTCCAAGTCCCTCTCTCTCTATCCCTCTTTCTTGAGTGTTTAAATGTATATTTACATGTCAAGTCATTTACATATAAAATAAATGCCTGTTTTTCTATTTATTCCTGAGAATTTGTTATGATCATTTACTTCAGGACACTTTATACTGATCCAAATAAAAGAATCAGACTGTGCGTGTGTGTGAAAATGTGTGTGCGAAGGACGGTATTAACGTGTTCTGCCCTTTGATACACCTGATCCCTTTTGTCCCTGCAGCACAATAGTTTCAGATCGCACTCGTATTCAGTGTAGGCAATTGAATTGAACTAGCTCTGTGTTCTCTGCTTCTCAGCTCCAGACCTGGCCGACCTCCGAAAAGGACCCAGAGTGTGACATCCCCTGAGAGTCCACACATCCTGCCCCACTCCGTCTCTGGACTCATGTCCTCAGGAATCATGTCTCACACAGGTAACACAGAATCAGACATGTTAACAATAGACTTGTGCCAACAATTGGTTATATGATATATCCTAATATTCAATGACACATTGTCACTACCTCTGCATTCCAGTTAGGATGAGGACAAGCAGAGTTTTTGGGCAGCATTTGCACTTCCAGAGTCCCATTTGGACAAATTTGTTGGCAGTATCTACATTAGCAAAGACAATTTTAGTGCTGAATTCTAGTCACCTGTTGAGAGATCCTTGAAAATTAGGGGGAAAAATTGTGTTATTGTGTTAATATTTTTTTCATACTGTAAATATTGGCTAACGTGTCATCATGGTTTACGATGGTTTATAGGACCTTCAGGACCTTCGCAACCTTGAAAGCTGAGGAACAGTTCTGTCCACCATTTTTTTACTTTAATAGAACTCCCATGAAAGAAATTATGGAATTCTGCATCTAGTGAGACGCCTTACAGAACTTTATACCAAATGGGACACTAAAGCTTCCCAAAAATGCCATACATACTCAACTGCCTGTAATATATCCCGAAAGTGATTATCGGCACATGCCTAGCAGATGTAACTGATGCCTCACGTGGAGGTACTACTGATAAACATAGTCATTAGTTTACAATATTATGAAAACCACAATAAAAAGATGTTGGAGGAATGACGCAAGTAGGTATGTGGAAGGAATACACCCTGGATGTTTGCCAATCTATTGCAAGGATCCACACACTCATTCGCAGCTTGGGGCAATATCTTTTCACTAGTCCACCTACTGCCATGTATTTAGGATGGAGGCGGAAACTAGAGAACATGGAGGAAACCTGAAATTCCATGCAAGCATCATAACCTACAAGAGTTTAAACTTGACACTAGGACAACAAGAAGACTTGGGAAAACCAAAGTTTACTAATCAAGTTGATACACATACAATACCAATATAGTATATTTTACTTATACAGGCAAACTTTTAAAAAATAAACTAAGAAGCAGGTAGGATTAATTAACTACAAGGAAACACTGACCATATAAGGAAAGTGGTTTGCAAATAGAGATAAACTATGACATACAATACACAGAGTTGTATGGGGGGGTGATCAGGGACAGAATTAGGTCGGATTTGACAGCTAGGCAATTATTGTAGTGTAAAAATGTAATATCAGCACACACCTAATGAACACTCTCAGTGAAGAAAACCAAGATAGAGTCCAATTAAGACCTTCCTTCATTTCCCTTTCCCCCATGTTTCCCAAAGGCAGTGCTCGAGGACCAAGATGTTACACTTTTCTGATCTCCTGTTGCTAGCATGCCTTGATTAAAATCACCTACGCTTTGATAATTAAGTCGTTGAGTTAAATGAGGCGTTTTAGTACAGAAAATATTAAATTGCGCACAAAGTGCTCTAACCCATGCATCTTATGAGGGGTCCTCAGTTTTTTTGTTACATTAACTAAATGATTTTGAATAAGAAGCGGCCTTATTTGTTTTTTTTATTATGTGTTGACTTGCATGCCTTATTCTTGTTCTAGACAAAGCCTTATGAAGTAACGAGCAGAAATGTACAGTATAGACCACCACCTTTCCCTCCTGGCGCATCTGTGAAGCTAAACACTCATCTGCTACGACATCTGAGCTGCCCTTGCCTTTGTGTGTGTATGTGTGTGTGAGTGTGAGTCTGTGAATATGCTCTTTTCCCGCCACTCCTCAAAGAGAGCCCTAGAAAGAGAGGCCCATACGTTTGTACTCGTTTGGAAAGAGCAGGTGAGAGATAGTGGGTGAGAGAGAGACAGAAAAAGAGAGCGAGAGAGCGAAAGAAAGGTGTGTTGAGGGGGTGGGATCTCTAATGCAGGCAGCCTCAAGTTTTCTTTTATCTTCAACAGAGGTCACACTATCAATGTCAACTATGGAGATGGGAACTCAAAAGCCTCTGGGGGACGGAGGGAGGGAAAAAAGAGAGAGAGGAAGATGGAAAGAGGACAGTTTTTTTTCCTTTGAGAGGCTCAAAGAGGGAGAAAGAAGAACGCTTTGATATCGTTCACTCTGCTGGCTGAATGGGGGCCTTGGCTTTCATGCTCTGATCTTGACATTTTGTGAAAGCATTTGGAGAGCGACTGAGAAAAAACACGCACACACACACATACGGTGTCTCCTTTTAACTCGCACATAAATTGTAGACAGTTTCAGTTTGTCTAAATGCCAGGTAGCTAAAAGTAGCAGGACTCAGTTTAGGCTAGTCTGAGTATGTGAAATGTACTTCTCTGGAGTGTTTGGGAAAGTTTTTTGCCGAATATACTTTTATTTGACTGGACCATATTTTCAAGCTTGTCCTCAGCTAGTGCTGTTTATACAGTGAAGTCGCATATATGCTAGACGTTTTGCATTAATCTAATTGATGCACAATTTTTAGGGTTTTTACAGTAGGCCAGCTACTTCAGTAATTACGGTACTTTGCTGCCATCAAACTCCTTTCTCTAAATTCCGTTCCCTAAACTCTTTAGGATGATTTCTGCCAGACATGTTTTTATTTGATAGCGCTATAGTTTCCATATTTTACTGCAGGATTGTTAGACTAATTGTAACACGCTCATTTTTTAGTCTTGTCTTTAGTCATTTGTTAGCACTGCTGGTACTTTACCATTTTTAACAATTGTCACAGTTGTAAACAAAAACACATGACAGATAAAACCACAAAATGTATCCAAACTCACATAATGGTCTCAGGATAAATTGTAAGCAAAGTCGTAAAAAAAAATAAACTAAAAAAAAAAAAACGACACTACATTGCTCCATTTCATAAATTTATATAATGACTGTCTTGTATGTAGGACTAAAATGAATATTTGATCACTTCAGTGAATTGATTTGACTTAGTGACACATACTGTTTCACTATAGTAGCTACAACCAACTGAAACCAGGACAAAATTCTGAGAGTCAGCAAAACCACCACATAAAAGCATTCAAAGTTTGTGGAAACCTGTTACTTTCAGTGTAGTCTAACATTAATTAGCCTAGCACAACAAGAAGTTGTCGGAAGCACGCTTGTGTTAGTTTGACTAGCGTTTACTTTCTTAGTAAAATCAAGCTTTTCACCATAACGTTAGAGGCAAAGCTGCTGTTTTGTTTACAGCAGTTCCTGTAAATTGTGTGTGTTGCTATTTTCAAATTTTACATAAGACTTCTAATTTAGGTCAACAATAATGGTTTTAACAGTTTTAATAGACTTGCATCTGTAGCATTTGTTATTCTGTTATCAAAATACTTTTTTCTCTTATGTATGTATAAAGACACAAAGGATGTAAAGAATTTAAAAGAATTTCTAGTAGCCAAGCTTTCAGAAAGCTATGAACGGTTGATTACATAGACATTGTGTACTTACCAACATTTAGAAACTGGAAACTGTAGGCTATAAATGACTACTTTCCAAGTAAAAGGGTGTAATTCATTTTCCTATTTTTGTTATGGGGCTTGACAGCAAATGTAACCGTAAACTGTAAATGCAAAGTGTAAACACAGGCCTAGCTTAAACTGTTATTTGTGGTCGTTACCACAGTTATATTCCATCATGATTACATAGCATGAAAAAGGATTAATAGATGTGTTTATAGGCAAGAAAATAATGACCACCTGCCAGCCAATCAGAAACAAATATATTTCCTTGGCCATGGTATACGTACTTAGTAAAAGCTCAAGTGCTGTGTTATGCGAATATATCTCGCAGACATGGTGGCAACTCTGAGCGGTTTTGTTTTGTTGTGTTTGCTTCATGAACTTAAGATTTGAGGGAGAGTAGGACAAGGCAGTGACATGATGCTAATCTGGGCCTAATTAAATTATGATATAACACTGACTACACACACACACACACACACACACACCAGGTGCCTAATACTCTAATACTGTGCACAGTAATTAACAATGTGTGATATGGGACATGCCGCTCTGGTTCTGCTCACACTGAACCTGAATATTGCAATATATCATATAACTGATTATCCTCACACACCCAATCATTCTTAACGTCACTGACACAATAGCAGTTCTCAGAGTTCTCAGATTGTGAATGCTTAGAGGGCCATTCATTTGACAGCACTAGTAGATATTAATAGACTAGTCACTTTGGCATTTTAATTTGACATTGTCCACTTCTCCTGTCACTCAGCTCAGTGGAACTGCCTTTCTCTTCATTATGTGAAACACTGACAGTATAAGAAATGAATTATTTGCTTTTTGACCTAGATGCCTGATCTGTTTTTATAGAAGAGCTTAAATTGTAAAGTAAGACTTTAATTAGACCTTGCATAATATACTGTCAGGTGCAACAGTTTGTGCTCCCTGTTGGTTTAAATAAGTTAAAAAATAAGAAAAAAGGAAATTGCATATCTGTTTTATAATTTATCAACCGAAACACATTTCAAGAATCTAAAGGATTTTTGACACAGTGATTGGTATTAGAAACTAAAGAGTAATGCAATTTTATTTTTGCTATTGCAATGCTATTATCTTAACATACACTTCACAAATAGGGTCACCAGCCAACAAATATTTCAAAATAAGGAACGTGTACAGTACATCACCTCACAGTTAAACATGTCAAAAGAAAATCAAGAATCAAGAATCAAAAACATTTTCCAATAAGAAGACATATTTTCATCTCATAGCCAAAATGTTAACCTATAAAATAATGAAGATCAGGAGAAGATAAGGACTATGGCTGTATAGTTTTCCCCTCCATGGGAATTCATATACTTTATACATGTTTACCTTAGTCTGCATTTACACACTTAACTAGCTAACTATGTTACCACATGTTATTATGTCATGTTTTGTTAGCTAGCACTTTCTACGCTAGTCAGTTTTTGGTTGATTAACTCATGAGATTGGGAGCACACTGGAGCTTTTACTTACTTGGTGGGCTTGCTAATGCATTTATCACTTGTTCACCCCAGTATTTGAACTTTCATAGCAATGTCGTAATGTAAGAAGTTTAACCTTGTCATTGACTTGTACAGTCTGTTTCACTTTTCTTTAATTTTTTTGCCATCTTGTCTTGCTCCTGTGCCCGGTCTCTCTCTCTCTGTCTCTCTCTCACTCTGGGCTGCAGGTCTGACAGCTGCAACTTTAGCCGAGGCCATGAAGAAGAAGATTAAACTGGAGGTTTTGAACAGTTACCACGCTAACAACCACGGCGCAGACCCTGAGAACGGAGACATCAGCTCAGGCATGGGTGAGTCTCACAAAACTTTCCAAACACATCCACGCATTTCATTTTTATATGTGTAAACATTCTCCGAGTGTTATTTTTGAACACAAACTAAATCTGATCAATCTAAATCAGTCAGTGGTGCGCCAAACGTTATGTCTCAAAATACTTAATGTTTAAATAGTCCCGAATACATTCCTGAATTCCTTGTTATTATTATGGTTCCGTTTTTATTAAGATCCCATAAGATATCCTGCCGTTAACCCCTGGCTCATGGCTAAATAAGGGCCAAAAGAATTTTGTATCATCATCCCCATTTTATCCTGCCCCGGCTTAAAAAAGGAAATATAACAGCCCTGTGTAGCAGCTAAATATAACAACTTTTATCGAAAAATATGGCTTCCTTTCCTAAAGCCAGCCTGATCCTTTAAACAGATGTCGCAGCTATATGGAAAAACAAAACAGTTTTAAAAAAGGACATGAGTCTTCCTAGGAATCACTATTATTATGGAGATTCATGCACCTTTCTGGCAGCGTCTATTATTGTGTTCAATTACCTCAAAGGAATAAAAAAGAGATGGATCTACGAGACACTTTGAAACGTCCCTTATTTTATGATTCGTAAGCAGATTTAAGGGAGAAAATGCTCAGGAAATGAGGTCATAATCTTTAGCGGGAGAAAGAATAGAAGAACAGGGCCAAGATGTCACAGCGAGAAGGATAAGTGTGAATAAGATTAGCCAGGTTTTACCTATAGATGCTAATGAGGATGGCGCTTTTTATCTTCAGCAGTTTAAAGTGAGGGTAACCTTGAGTGCCGAGTCCTCGACCAGAGTACTAATAGAGAAAAGAGACGTGTATGAGAGCGATGAGTGGGACAGAATAGCAATTTCTTCCTTTCTCTGTCTTTGTTTCCTTCTTGTTTTTGTGGTTGAGTTTTATCTTATTTATATATAATTTTTTAGTCAGGGTTGCATGAACATAGGTGGGACAAAAAAACTCATGTATTTTATGTATTAAGGATGAGAATGTTAATCAATATGTTCTGTCCTTGGTGAAACATGAAGGAATAAAACACAAATCCAGACTTCTCAGCATTAGATATGTGTAAATATCGAATTCTCATAATGACAACTAATTTTTAATCACTGTGAACAATACTCTAATGCTTTTTTCAAGTGATTACCTACTGTTGTATTCTATTTTAGTCAAGTTATCTTTTCTGTTAAAGAGCACGCTGACAAATTTAATCACCTAAATGAAACTGATGTGACTTACATTAATGCTAGCTAACTAGCAAGTAAGATAAGCAGTCTGCTGGGTTCTGCTACGTAAAATTTTAATCATGAAAATTGTGATACCGTCAGACAAGTGTCTGTGCAGGCGTTGCTAATAACTGTAACAAGCTTAAAAAAACTGCACAGCCAAATACAAACTCAGTGTTTCATGGGTTAACAATGTACATGTACACTCTAAACAAAATGCCATCTTAGTAAAAGTAAGTTAGTAAATACGGATTGTTAGCATGATTTTCTTTGTAAAATGCTATTGTAAGTGTAAGTGCTAATAGCTTCTATACATTGCTAGCCATGCAGCGTTGAATAGCTCATAGAATACACTGAAAAAGTATTTATGACTGAATACTGAATACAATTTCCTAAACCAATGGAGTGTAAAAGGACAATAAAGTAAAAGCCATCCATTTCCTTTATCTTCAGAAGCATATTTTCTCTACTGGTCAGGGTTGAGGTGGACATGAGGCCTATCCCAGGAACACTGGGCTTAAGCTGAGTATACACCCTGGATGGGAGGCCATGCAGACACATTTGCACTTTCACAATGTAACACAGCCAACTGGCATGTTTTTGGGAGTTGGGAGGACGCTAGATAACCTGGAAGAAACCCATGCAGACATGGAGAGAATATGCAAAACACAATATGATCAAATCAGGAACCCTGGAGCAAAAATGATATTGTTAATAGTTTGAAAGTTATTGTTAATTGCAGAAATGCATCTTTAATTATTTACCTGCATTAAGTAACAGAACGAGTGATGGACAGTTTTATGGTACATCCTGTACTTGCGATAAATGACTTCACAGTGGAACTCTGGCGGTGCTCCAGAAATAATTGGTGCCCTGTTTTTAGCAGCCCTGATTGCCAGGATGTGAGCTCATCCTTGGTTAAATAGAGATCCCTTGAACAGCTGTGCCCTCCGAGCAGGAAGTGGAAGGCTCTGGACACTTTCAAGCTGTCCTGTCACAGAGGAATGTAGCAAGGAAGTGTCCCTCTTACCCAATTGTGAAAGATGCTAAACAGACAGCTGGGTTTCAACATTGATAACTGCACCAAATTTGGACTGATATACTGAAGGAAAACAGTGATAAACCTAACACTTAGTGTTTATTTCTTGGCAGACACTTTTATCCAAAGCGACCTGCAAGTGAAAAAGCCATCTATCATCTGTCAGGGTTTAAGCCTTGCTCCCAACTTACTCTTTGGTGGTCTTAATCCTGAGCTATTCAATACAGTCCATTCTGAAGCGCTCCAGCCTATTGTCCACCTTTGTGTAGTGTCCCCCTCTGTAGGGGTTAAAGAGTAATAGCTGTTTGGAATGGACTTCAGTGTCATTTCTTAAAGACAAAGATTACTGTTGCACAATTACTGACACTCATGTAAACAAGTTCAAAGGTTCATTTATTTATTTGCCCATCTACCATCCTGTTGGCAATGGCCGCAGTGGCAACAAGCTGGAAAGATCAGACATACCATTCTCCATTAACAAATTCCAGCTGCTCCTGGGGGATCCCCAGATGTTCCCAAGCCAATTACGGGATACAGTCCCTGTAGCAGTTCCTGGGTCTACCCCGGGGTCTCCATTATGCAGGATATGCCTGGATGAGCTCTAGCAGGAGCCAAGCAGGGGGCATCCTTAAGAGGTCCCTGAACCACCTGAGCAGGTTCCCCTCGATTAAAAGGAATGGAGGTGCTTTCCTGAATTGCTGAGCATCTCAACTTGTCACAGAGCATCAGTCCAACCAAACTGTAAAGACCTGTACTCACGACCTTGTATTTTTGGACTATACATGAGGATACTGATGTAGATTGACCATTTTTCAACTGTATTGACTAGTAACACCACAAAGAAAGTGTCCTTCCAGTGTTCCCTTCAGTAATGGTCATCTGTATGGATTTGTAATGTATCTTGATTTTAAGGACGTTGGTTTGGAACAACCCTAGAAATGACCACCCTGAGTGTGCACCCTTCAAAGTCCAGAGTAGGCTTTAGTTATTTAGGCTTAAAGTGGGAGTCAATGATTCTGGAGAAAGGTTGTTGATATTTGAACTCAGCAGCCAAACAAATACACACCTCCCTTCAGTGCGTCTTCAAAAATGAGGACTGAAGCACAAAATAGTTCTGAAATGTATGTAACTAAAGAATAGCACTTATGTATGCAGGTATAACTGAGATCTGAATACCAACATGCACAATTTCTGTATTAAATCCCGACAACACACACGTAACTCAACTGTGAATTTGGTCCTTAGCTTGGACTCCAGAGAACTCAGAACCCTTAATCACTGCAGAAGAACCTTCACTGCTAAAATACAAATGCTCTCTATCAATGCCTGGCTATTAACTGTGCCTTGTTCTGGACTTAAAAGTACTTAGAAAAAAAATCAAAGGTCTTTGGTTGGTCTCTTTGATGGAAGCCTGAAAAATTCTGTGTAGTACACTATAACAGAGGGTTTATCTTTTGGGAAAAGTTCCAACTAGAACTGTTTCAAGTAAAGCTAAAACCATTAACCATTCAGAGAGCCCTTGAAGTGCGCATGTAGGTGGGTAGTTGATCTAGACAGGATTTAGAGGAGAAGAAAGAACTAGAGTATATAAAAGATGAGAAGAAAAGAAAGTAAAGTGGTGAGAAGCAAAGAAAAGAGAAGAGAAGGCAAGGAGTTGAGTTGATCTGGATTGAGGTGTGATGTCTCCAGGGCCTCAGCCATTCACACACACACCCATTAGTGCGCTCCCTCTCGCAGGCTTCAGGTGACAGATAAGCGTAACGTTCCTCAAAATTTATAATGGGATTTGATGGAGGGAGAAATAGGATTCCTACAGGACGCTGGGATAATGGGGAAAATCAGCTGATAATAGATGAACGCTTAATGAAGTTGAACAGCCTGGGCGCTCCCCAAACCCCACTTCTTCTCTTTCTCTATTAAATCCTGTACGACCAGCTGAGAATCAGCAGAAAAGTGGAGTGCTTGTGATGAGGATGCTCTCAGAGGAGCAGGAGGCGTAGGAGGTAGATAACCTCTGAACTGGACTGAGCTTTATAGTTAAATCGTAATATTTTATGGGCAGAAGAAGTTGGAGAAGTTTACCTCAGATCTGACAGAACACTAACAATGTTGTACAATATATGTTGAGCGGTTTGGGCTCAAACAACAAGGTCACCACATTGATTGAAATCCTGATTAGGCTGCTTTATTTATTATTTATTAATAATCATGGCATCATTTTTTACCTTCTGAGAAATTTCAGATCAAATAAATAAATTAGTTAATCAACATGATGACGATGATGATGATGATAATAATTCTTTTGGTTCAAAGCTTAAACCCCTGCAACACATTTACGTTCACTTAGAAAAAAAGGGTTCTCCAAGGGTTCTTTGGATAGTTAAAGAATCTTGGGCAGCTCTGTTATAGGACTGATGAAAGTTACCCCAGATGAACACTTTAGCATGCTAGATTTAACTTTGCGTGTCAATCTAGACACTCTCTCAAGGTCAACTCAAGAGTGTATAATTGAGGCTGCTCTTCTCTTTAGACAAGAAAAGCTTAAATTTCGATTTGTGGAGGGTTCTTTGGTTTGTCATTTTATGGGATCCTATGTAGAACCCTGCAACCGAATATGGACCCTTTGTGTCAGCTAGGACCCTTAACTATCTAAGTACATTGGAATGAGTAATGAGTGAAACAAAATAAAGAGCATTTAATATGCATGAAAAGCTTTCTGGTTCTGATAAGGTTCCAAGTTGTTCAAAATGAAGAACTTTTAATGATGCAAGCATCCACTCTCTTGTCTTTTGTCTAAGACTATATAAAAATACAGTGAATGTCTAGTAAGAAGTCTTGGATACATTTATTTTAATAAAACATCCTCTTCATAGAAGACATATTTACCTTGACTGTGGTAATAATCTGAATATAGACTTGATATTCTCTGCTTCAGCCTGAGTAGGTTTGAGGCTGTCATGATGAATCTGATGCACACGTACATGCTGACCTTTAACGAAAAGGTCCGCGCCAGGAGAGCACCTCAATGTGCAAAGACACTAATACACTGTGTGAATGGCTAGTTATAATTAGAGCAGCAGTATGATGTGTGTGGGAAAGTGTGTCCCTGTATGACAGGAAATGTGCGTGTTTAGACACTTTCTAAGCAACTATTAGAACAGGAAGGACAGAGATACACTATCAACTGGAAACTGGTGAGTGTTTTTGTGAATTGCAGGACAAAAACAATTTTCGTGATTGCGTAGAGCAATAATGCACACAAACACTATATACAGTGGAGCACACTGTGTAATGCATATTTATTGATTGGCATTTGAATAAAAGTGCTTACTGACCCTTATATACATCAGTAAAGTGTATCGTTTAGGTATCAGTAGCCGGTCAGAGTATTAGTGATGTATATCTGGGCCAGTAATCACTTCGGTTAAAGTGCAAACACACAAGTACACACAATTGTGATGAGGACAGACAGAGTTTCTGTAAGTTGTGCTAATGTGTGTGTGATTCATAGTGTGTGTATGAGTTTGCTTGTGTGTGTGTGTGTGTGTGTGTGTGTGTGTGTGTGTGTGTGTGTGTGTGTGTGTGTGTGTGTGTGTGTG
>JAQQZR010000010.1:4758600-4827064 GCA_030068235.1 Notoglanidium macrostoma
TGTGTGTGTGTTTCAGAGTGTGTGTATGAGTTTGCTTGTGTGTGTGTGTGTGTGTGTGTGTGTGTGTGTGTGTGTGTGTGTGTGTGTATGCATGTCTGCAAGGTTGCACTCGGCAGATGCCCGATGCTCATTGTAAACATGAGTAATCAGGAGCAGCTGCTCAGCTACGCTGACTCTCGATGACTGTGTGTGGCAGCTTCAAAAGAGTGTGTGTGTGTGTGTGTGTGTGTGTGTGTGTGTGTGTGAGTGTGAGTGTGTTGGAGAGTGTGTCGCTCAGCCCAGAATTGATACGAAACAGAAGCCTTTTATCACACGTTGACATTTTTATTTCCATATAAATGTTTTTTAAACATGTCATATTTATAATCTATTATTGTGCACATTTTTAAAAAAATCTACGAATTCAAAGATTTTCTTGTCTATCAAAAAAAAATTGTTACATTCTGATTATGGATGGAATGATATAATAATTATACAACCAAAGATCTCAGATTCAATTTCAAAGACAACAACATTAAAGGAATACTCCGGCATCACTTCCCTGTTTGGTCATGGCTCCGCCCCTCGCTAGCTCTTTGCAGTCTTGTCACCTGCTGTCACCTGTTTGTGTTTAGCTGCCCTTCCTTAAGGAGAGTAGTAATAAACTCATAATAAAATTGTAAAGGGCAGCTGTTGAACTGCATCAACAAACACATTTTTATAGAACCATTTCATAAATTTTTCAGACAAATCTGTACAAACTTTTTTGTGAATCTGTATAATATCCTTTTAGAGATAATGTTTTTATACTGTACATTGAGAACACACTGGACTTTTCACTTTTTTGCTCCTGTGTTACAGTTTAACAACTGCCCTTAGACCTATAATATAATTAAATTTCACTAAAAAGGTTTTCGTCAGTACAGGAAAAGGTGTTGAAATTCTTGTCTGTGGTGATCACACCTATGCTACAAGTGTTGGAGAGTGATAAGGTTAAAAATGCTAGGGTATTCCTTTAAATGCTGTAACACTGCATATATTGAACGCTGTTTATTAAAACTTCCTTATTTGTTTGGCAATACAATGCAGTTTTCTCTGATTTTCACCGAATGTGTTTCCACTATAAAAATTTGATTATAGTAAACAATATTGATTAAAAAAACAATAGCATATTTGAGCCTACTTGCTAATGGTAATGGTAAAATTATATAAGATTTCCACAGTACATAAATTTATTGGTATACCGTCCATCACTCACCTGATCTCCACTTTGGGATTTACTCTCATGTCACAAATGTAACTTTAGGGGTATTACTTTGGTGTGTTGATTATTTTGTTTGTTAAAAGCCACATCCCCCTGTTTTTGATTAGTTGCTCTTTCTTTACAGCTGTACATAGAATGACCGTGTAGGAAATGCAAAATCAGTTGACGTAGTGCTATTTTAAAATCCACCGTGGTCCAAAATGGCATTAGCATTACTGTGTCCTAAGACCTTGTTGAGGTGCGATGCCAAAATAAGATTTTACTCAATTGAAGTGGAGTTATTTTTATCCACACTCGGTTTTTTAAAGGAAATGAGAGCTGATTTGATTGTATATCACAGCAGCACATCTAACCACACCTCTTATTAATTTATTTATTCTAAAACGACCCTTTTCACAATTGTACAGCTTTTTGCTTCTCTGTTACATTCCGTTTCGATGATCATGAAAAAATTCCCCCTCAACGATTTTGTGCCCTATTTTGGGAATGCATTATGATCATGCAAATAGGTGCCTTTGACTCTAAAAGGTTTAAATGGTCTAATGGTTCTTTGCTTCCTAAATGTGGATATCCTGCAACACTCAGATATAAGGCTCTGCATAGAACCTTAAGAGGGACAAACAAACTTTTGTCACTTTTAAGATTCCAGATTTAAGTATTTGTGCTACAAGTTACTCTAGTAAGAATGGTTCCTTATTGGTTCTTTTCTATAGTTAAGAGTTCTTGCTAGGGACAACTTGAAGAATGCATTAGGGTTCTAGATGTAAGCTTCTTTTGTAGCTTAAAGATAAACATTTGCTGCAGGTATTATAAATGTACCCTCATAGGTAGCACACTGATACTTCAAGAAGTTTCCAAGAATACGCTAGGTTAGTTATAGTACAGTGATAAGCAATTTACTCTGAAAGGTACATTTACATTTATGTCATTTGGCAGACACCCTTATCCAGAGCGACTTACATAGATCTCATTTATACAACTGAGTGATTAAGGGTTAAGGACCTTGCTCAAGGGCCCATCAGCAATAGCTTGGCAGTGCTGGGATTTGAACTCACAACCTACTGATTACTAGTCCAATGTCTTAAGCACTGAGCTACCACTGCCCACTACACTCAATCCAGCTCTCTCTTGGCTGCTTCGCTGTCCCACACAACAACCAAGACGCCGAAGTAAAACAATCTACCAGAGTTACACAACCCCCTTTGTTATTTTCTTCACTTCTGTCTTCGTTTGTGCTCCCCCCCAGCCGTCGCTTTATGTACCATGATTATTTCCATAAGGCTAACTCGACACTAAACACACCAAGGCATCATTAATTGCAGCTTAGGGGGAAAAACACACAACACAGGGCTCCTGGTTTTCCATAAATCCCTGCGCTTTACTGTGGGGGACGTGGAAATGGCTCTGGTGTGCGTCCGACCACTACAAAGCCCCCTTTACTAAACTCTTAGACTAAACACCTTCCCAACAGGCACTTACGGGCAGACACACCTTCGTCTGGGAAGTCCGTGTGTGTTTTCTAAGGCTCGTCAGGCTGGGACAGGTTTTTAGCTTCTTTTTAAGGGGTATTAGTACCGAACCTTGAGGATTTGCTCTGCTGCTTGTGTTGAATGGACATGTGCGGAGTCAGAATGATGATGGCGTGTCTGAAAGGTAGCTAATGTGCACTTGCTGTGTTGGTATTGTTCGACGCTTTAACTTTTGTGGCGAGCTGTGTTTGCCGTCTGACTGTTTTCCTCTCCCTCATGCAGGATGGAAGTCATTAAGTTGCGATCACATCTTATCACCCGCTTACACATGCCCTAATCACCAGGTTGTCTTCTCTCTGAAGGCTTTGGATTTTCATGTGGAAGAGTTTTTGTTTTTTGGGTTGGTTTTTTTTTTTTTTTTTTTTGCTTTTTTTTTACTGGCAGAAGGAAAATGACATGTGGTGGTATTTTTATGAGAAGTCACTGGTGGCCGTGTACAATCTGCTGCACCAGCTACGCCTTCACGATATCCTCCAGCGTAATGAACAACGGCATGTGAATGCACACAAAGATGTTTGCTTCCAGGCTTAGCTTCTGTTGTGAAATTTAAAAAAGATCAGATCAAAGCAAGCAGAAAAATTAATTGTTTCAGGTCATCCTGAGAACATTCCCATTCTAGAAATCGCCATGATTCATGAATATGGATTTATATTCTTACTGAAAATACCAAATAACTAGCCAGCTAGTTAACTGCTTGTAAACTAGCTCAAATTTGTTACAAGTAAACATGCAAGTGTGTAAAATCGATATGCTCTGTATCATAATACAACAAAGAATATAAACTAAAACATGAGAAACTATGAGAAAATGCATTCAACAAAACTTCGCGACAAGATCTAAAAACACCAGGGTAGAAACAGAAAAAAAATCAAATGCTAACAAAAAAACAGGTGAATGCTATCAGGGAAGAAACCAATGACAAGACAGGAGTGGAAACAGGACCAAAAGAACAACAAAAACAAAAGCACACAGCTCTTGTCATCATGTGATTCATGAAACATGTCTAATTTTTCATGGTTACATTCTTATAAATTTATTTGACAGTAACCCAAACAATATTAGCTATGTTTCTTAACTTTCTTAACTCAACACAGAGTTTCTTAGGCTAAAAGATCCAAATTATCACATTTCCCTCTAATAATTTGCATATTGAGCCTGTTTAGTGACATCACAAATTGAGCTCATTTACATAACCCCACCCCCAGATCAGTTTGTCACAGACATGCTGAGAAAGGGTAAAATTTAGGGGTAAATCTAGTAAATGTAATCAATATGGAATAATCCATCTAAGAGAAGTATTTAGAAATCCTGTTTTTTTTTACGCTCAAAGGTAGATGTTTGACTTTAAAACTGCCTGCACGCTCAATAAGTGCAAATAGCAAAATCTATCCACAGACCTCACAGTTCAACTTGGCAGCAAACAAATTTTATTCATTGTGCTTTATTTCCTACTGTTTGATTTCCCTCCAGGTGTTTTTGTTGCCTCATTGTTTTGCGCGCACTGTTATTGCGACAGTTTGTGCCCAAATCAGCTCCAAGATCCCTTTTGTGTTTGGATTTAGCCAGCCGTGCGCAGCCTGGCTCCAGTCCAGCTCTGTCATTAGACTTCCTTTGTTTTCTCTCCTCGCCGTTCCGTTTGTTTTGCTTCTCCCTCTCTTTTTTCCCCTCATATTCGACGCAAAATATTTATACAAATCGCAACTTCCTGTCGAAATCATTTATGCTCCCATAATAGCTCCAGCGCTGGGTTGCACAATGGGAGCCGTCGCGGTCGAGGCGGGGGTGTCTCTGATTTCTAAACTCTCGGGGCTCTTTTGTTTTAGGTAAATAGAGATTGAAGGCTCCTCAGCTAGCAATATTGGGTGCCATGTGTTGCAGAAAACAGGGCCTTCAGACATTAGAAGTCTGCGTTGTCATTCACTTTACAGCTGTAGCTGAGACTTTGGCCCCTGGAGATGTCGGGGAGACTGTGTGTGCGTGTGCGCGTGCGTATGTGTGTGTGTGTGTGTGTGTGCGTGCGTGTGTGTGTGTGTGTGTGTGTGTGTGTATGTGCGTGTGTGTGTGCACTTGGCCTTGTTCCAGAGGTGACTTTTTAGAAGACGAGAGGGTTTTAGTGTTCCCCAGCCACTTGGTGCTGAGTTTGGATGTGTTCATTCCTGTTTATGTTGCTTTACATCTTTGGATATTAAGGAAGAAAGATCAGTAAAAACAGGCCAGGGGCATGCTATCCTTCACATGAGCCAACCCAAGATGTCTCAGAAGTTTTTACTTCTGTGCTACACATGCATACTTAATGATATTGAGAATATATTTTAACCAGTAAGAATTGTAAAGCCATGTGACCAATAAACAAATCAGATATATTTGCCATATATGTAAGTTGATGGCCACGCCATAAAGTGCCCCCGTCCACCCCCTCAAAGCACCCTTGCCACTCTCCAACGCGCCCTTGCCACCCTGTGTCTAAAAACCCAGACACGCCCCTGAAACAGGCTCACAAGCCCAGCAAGTGTTTAAAGAGCACATTTCTTTTGTCCATTGTGGATTAATTTAACCTTTAAAGTGGAGGCAGCAGTTAGTTACGGGCCAAAAAAACAAAATGAAGGAACAGCTTGCAAGTGCTTTTGGCATGTGCCGGAGATCAGCCCATCCAAATAACAGCCCCCTGAAGACAAACATGCGGCCGCGCGCACACACTTTGTCCTCTTTGATCTTGCTTTCTCGTCTGCTTGAGCAGCATGACTGATCTGCATGTCATCTGTCTCATGAAAATCAAGTGCCCCCCCCCTGTCTTTTTCTTCATTTGCTTTCCTCTGTCTCTGAGTAAAAATGTCAGAAGGGGGGGGAGTTTGGGAAAGAGCATGTCGCCTTTTGTTTTCTCCCACGCAAGTTTAGTCTCCAACGATGAGGAGGCACCTCTGACCTTTTGCCGAGCTTTGGCTGGTATTTCGGTTCAAAAGCAGAAAAACAGATTGCCAGGTGGCCGCGAATATGGGTGTGTGTGTATGTGTGTGTGTGTGCGTGTGCGTGTGTTATTTCGTCTCCTGTCTTGTTGTGAGCATAGAGTCCAGAATCCGTTACAGAAATCAGTTTAACTTCTGATGGAAAAATAGACAAGTCTTTTGAAGGAAATGAGCTAAAATGTGCTTCCTTTTTCATCCCACGCTTTCAAAGGGATGGCCAGCAACCACAGTTGAGTGACCAAATCTAATCTCAAGCACTGACCTGTCTGAGACAAAGAGGATCAGATTATTCCATACTTGTGCTTCCCTACACACGTATACAGTAAAAGTGAACAAGCTAAGGTATTATATTAGCCAACTGAACAAGCAAGGAAGCAGTGATCACAGACGATCAGTGGAAATCAACTTTTTCCCTGCTGTTGTCACACGTCGTGTTGCGCTCCAAATAGCATCTGCTATAATTTATCACCGGGTGGTTATGGATGAAGACATCTGCAGCGGTTCGAGAAGGAGCTAATTGGTGTGCAGCATGGAACAGAAAACACTCGCCGCCATGCTGAGACCTAACACCACATCTTTCAGCATAAATAGATTTCATAATTAAGTTGTGTTTACCGAAAATGTTTTCTCTTTTTTTAATGGAGGTGTAACCGCACGTAGGGATTAAAGGGCTGTTATGGATATGTTTTTGTACAAATTACTGTTTTTAATTTGCATCGCATGTATATAGAATATAATATCCGTCATATCACTGACACACAATTTATAGCTACTTCAATGGCTATTTTATCAGGTACACACACACCATTGCAGGTGCACAATGTACTTGAACAGGTCATATACTGCCTTCTTCAAATGAGAGCTCTTTTGAAACTATTTTTTTGGTCACTTTGCTTGATTGTTGTTGTTTTATTGTAGGATAGAGTTTTATTTCCCCATTCAGAAAACCAAGGGGTGGGCAAACTTTTGCACTCAACTCTATCTGGTCACTTTCCATTGAGGACTGGGATACAATAGGGTGCAGCAAAGTAATATTTATAAATATTGAATGTCGGTGTTGTTTATGTGCCCAGCAGGTTTGGAGTTGCCGTTCATGATGATGTCACACCCTCTGATTCCTGTAAGCCTGCCCCCCGCCTCGGTCACCATGGCAATGAATCAAATGAACCACCTGAGCACCATCGCCAGCATGGCCGCCAACGTTCAAGCGCAAAACGACGCGAGCCGAGTGGCCACCTCCGTCATTAAGGTTAGAACATCATCTCAGGATCAGGATTTTAACCTAAACATAACGACATAGTTATTTGTTTAAGAGTTAAATGATTAAAGACATTTTTTATTTGGAGGTGTAAATGATTAGGGATTAATGAAAAGTGCAGAAACTCCAAGAGGTTCAGGATGAATCAGAATGATCCAGAAGGCGAGAATAGCCACAGCAGTAGAAGTCTGTCAGGATGATTAGAGCCCGATTGCCTGAGCTGTGAAGAAAGCTTTCTAAACTGATGACACTGATGTGTGTATGTGTGCGTTTCAGGAGCGAGTGCGAGACAGTCCATCTCCATCTCCCTCTCTGGAGGACGGCCGCAGGTCAGGGAGTCACATGTCCTCCAGGCAGAGCAGCAGCATGTCCAGTTCTCCTGCTCACACAGAGAGCTCGTCTGATCGGCCGCGTACGTCCACACACACTCTTCAGAAAACTCTGACGTCTTTCTCACTTCAAACTTTTACAGCCATTGTGTAACACAGAGTGTGTATGAAACACATGCTTAGGCACACACTGGCCTTTTGTGTTTCTACATAAGGGACCACCAAAAAAAGATCCTACATAATTGCAGCACATTTTTACTTATCTAATCAGCCAAATTAAAAGTTTGAGATTTTATTATGTCATGAAAATACATTTTTAACCATCATTTCTGCTCCACTATACACTAGTCCACTCACACAGCACTTGCTATATGTGCTTTTATGATAATGTGGCGACTCGGGCGCATGCTGCAGCCTCGCAAGTGTGCCAGGCTTTTAGCATTAGGTATAAGATGATACCGTATAATCTGCTGAAAGGAGAACTTTCATTGAATCTGGATCTTCACTTTAGGAGATAAAACTGCACGAGCACATGTCAAGCTTTCTGCTTTTATCATCTCGACTAATACACTAATATAAAAGTTATATCTTGGGTAACTGATCCCGGAGTATGACCTCAAAATTGTGCAGCGCGTCTAGCTGTGCTTTAAATCCTATTTTTTTATCAGATTTCAAGTGGACAACTTTAAAGCACTTATAAGACATCCTACCCAGGTGTCTGGTTTCGTTATTGGTTTAGCGGTTGTCCACAGTAAGATTTGATTGTGAGCTTTATTCTGGTTAAGATGACTAATTCATGGTCAAAGTTTGAGGGAAATTCAGAGTGATGTTCAAAGATCATGTTAAGCTTAGGAAGGTCACGTTTTTGTTTTCTACTCAGTTTAAGTCTTGGGTAGATAGATGAAGTGAGACATTACATACAACCGGGTACATCATAGATTTGCTTTGATGGCTTTATCATATACACCAGTAGAGAATGTTAATATGTTGGATTTACTTCCCCCAGAACATCCTCACACTTCCTGACTGCTTTCACCATTTTACCTGCAGCTGTGCATCAGAATGGCCTTTCCTTGGGCCATGCTCTGTTAGGCCTGTCTCCCAACGCACCCCCAGGACCAAAAGAGGGGGATCTGGCAACCCAAGACGCTGGTCACGACTCAAGAAGGACACATGCAGAAAAGGGTGAGGTGATTTATATTCCTTCAAGACATTTTGCTGAAGTAATATGACCATGCTCATGACCTTGAGAAAGGTAATTGAAATTAGGAATTCAAATATTCAAATACAAAAATCAAACATTTGTCTGTTGCCTAATCGCATCTGGTGATGACAAATTTGGTGTCTCTATTGGCATGAGTAGCTACTACGATAAATGGTACAGAAAGCTGTGGCATGGAAGCTGAAAATTCTGCGATGATTATAATATTAGGTATTTGCGTATTTGTGCAATGCATTCTGGGTATTCTAGTAACTGGGAATTGAGCAACGTTAACTTGGCAAAACGTTCTGCACTACAGAATACGACGTAATACTATTAATAAGACATTCAATTCTATTACAGTGTCCTAATAGAAGAATCGTGTTGTGGAGTGCAAAAGTTTGCACACCCTTAGGGCAAAAAGACAAAGAAATGTAATTTATAGAAGTATTTAAATCAAATCAGGTCCTAAAAACATCATGGCAAAACTATGACATCTTGCTTCTGTTTCTCTTCAAAAAAAATAGTTTTAGATGTTTGGATTCTTGCTGTGTTGCAAGACACACCCACATTTCATTTTTGAACATGCTGGTATTTTATTCATTTGCAGATAAAGTGTTAAATAAGGTTATTCCTTTTCGCCCATTAAAAACTAAGGGGGTGTAAACTTTTGCATTCAATTATAGCTACATAATGCGCTAACGACTGTAAAGTTGATCGAGAGCCACAATTGTGCGCTTGAGCCTCACATACTTATCTATATTCTTCTCCTGATTATTCTGGCATTGTCTATAGAGCACCGCAGCAGCAGTATGAAGAGCAGACCTGTGAATGATCCCCTGATGTGCTTTAATGTAAATTAAAATTCAGTGTGTTTTCTTTTGCGCTCATGCATGGGGTCTCAGAACGCGTGTTCCGAGAACAAAGAAAATCAATGTGCTCGCTCACATTTCTATGAAAATAATCCATTAGGGTGGGAAAGAGAAGGCAGCGGGGCTAAATTAGTTAGCGATTTGCGAAGCGTGAATTAATGAACAAGCTTTTTTCACCCCTCCACCTCCTCCTCTTTCCTCCTCCTTTTTCCCCAGCTCTCCTGGAGGTGTAATTTTCTGTAATAACCTCCCAGAACCCTTGTTTGGTTTCTGCATTTGAAGGCTTTCATTAGCTTAATGAGGACTTTTGCAAGGGCGAGTAGTCAGCACAAATTTCTCATCGCGCCACGATACCACCGGATCAGCTACGCTGCTGTGTGTGTTAGCAGTGGCAGTGGGCTGGACGGACTTGTAAGTTTATGAGTTAGAAAAACCTCCTAAGGTTTGCTTTGTGTGAGTTGAGAAATGGCCGAGATCGTGCGCAAGATGCTCGAACAGCAATATCATTTAGCAGAGGCGTTGCTAAAAGAGACACGCCAATAAAAGTCACGCCGGAGTAAGGTGTAAACGATGATGAGCCGGGCCGCAGTGCATTAGATTAATGAGAACCAGCATTGCGCTGTCTGTTACTCTCTCTTTCCCTCTCGCAATCTCTCTCTCTCTCTATCTATCTCTCTGAGTGAGATGAATGCTCTGTGATAAACAGACACTCGTCAGGCATGACCGGCTGACGAGCTGAAGCAGGTAATTGAGAAGCTGTTTCATTTGTAACCAATATCCACGATCTGCTCATCATACCTAGACCCAGCGTGCTAGAAGAGCCGAGGTGTAACGAGCTGTGGCGAATAATGACAGCAAATATTAGCACATAATTTGTTTTGATCACAAATAATTTGCACGTCTAGGCCATAAACGTCTAACCGAATGCAGCACGTACATACATCTTGTACATTCATACACTCTTAGGGAAAAAAGGTTTTCCAAGTGTTCCTTAGATAGTGAAGGGTTCTATTTCTAAAGCTTACGACTGGGAATCCTTTCTGATTGGTAAAAACCTGTTGTTTTTAGGGCCTACATGCAGTAATCTTTAATGGTTTGCACAATAGGACAAACTGAAGGATGAATTTTTTTTATAAGAATGTAAGCTGTACAAAGTGCAGCTTCATCTTGGTTTCAAAGTTTGACTCAAGTCACATGACGAGGTCTGAAGGTTCACGTCAGAATTGGGATGATAGTTTGAATGTTGAAATGACTTTTAACATATTCTGTGGGTTTGTTTGTTGTTTGTATTTGCCAACATTCTTGGAAATATACAGATTTGTAAATGCAATTAAATTTTCGGGGTACTGAACCTGAATTCAAAGTATGCACAATATTTTTTACATTCAGAGTTTGTCTTCTGCACTGCTATATAAAGGATGGTGTTCAAAAATCAACGCACCCAAAGCAGTTTACTTGGTTGCTTGATTTACAAGTGATAGTAGATGCAAAATCACCTGCCAGAGTTACCCAAGTTAAACCTGTAAAGTTTTGCTTGAGAAATGGATTCTCAATTCTGCAAAGTAAAGCTGTCAATTCTGTCCAATTCCAATGGATCAATGGATCAGTGGTCCATGCTTTAGGTGGACACCGCTGCCTAGTGAACGAATGTCCTGAGCGAATACCGAGAAAGCACTTTTCAGCAGTAGGGATTAAAAGAAAGCCCCACACAGCAGTGAAGCCAATGCCCACTGGTTTGATAGGGTACTTGATTCTACCCACAGGTCCCATAGAGTTAGAATAGCACCACCCCTTAAAATTAGGGTTGTTTTATAGACGAAAAGAGAACCTTTTTACCATTCAACAGCTACTGCGGAGCAGGCAGGACCTCTTTGTCATTGCTTTCAAATGAATCTTCGAGGGGCAGAACTGAAAGCGTCAAGATCAGAAATCAAGGCGTCTTCCTCAAAGACGACTAGCCTCAAAGATGTTGTCCCTCATCCTCCTCGGTCTGCTCGCTCTCTGCTGGTCTTTTGCTCTAATGCTGACTGCAGTGGACTTTAGCACAAGAAAGTTCATTACCCTGAGGAATCTGAGCAGAGACAGAAAGAGAGCGAGGAAACGACCTTGGTTTGAAGAGGACTGCTTATGATCAAACAGTGTTGCTAGGAAAAAAGAAAAAAAACGCTATGAAAAGATCCATCAGATTTCATAGAGGGGCGGCCAGTGCTAACTCAGCACTGATTGTCCCTGTGGGGGCACCGTAGTTCAGCGGCACGGCGTGAGGTTTTCTCCTGCTGAGTGCTCCAGCGGCCCACGCCGGCATTCCGCTAATCACATTCCTCCAGATGCCTGGCTTTTTTAGCCAGGAGAGCGGGAAGGGGGGAAGAGAGATGGATGAGGGAGCAAGAGATGGATTGTTTTTCATCTTTGAAACACCTTGGATGTGACAGCGGGCTTCACTCTGCTGCCAAGAAGGAGAGATCGGATAAAGATGCTTTGGTCAGCTAAGTGGGGGGAGGGGGGCGTAAATCTAATCAGCCTTTATAACATAGTGGGCAGAAGGTGAGATTTTGAGCACCTGCTCGTTTAAATGGATCCTGTATGGCATTATATGTACTTAAAAACGCACTGCGGCCAAAAAGCTACACCGAGAAATTTTAACATGCTTTTTAAAGTGAAGGACGTCCAAGAATAGATGGTGATAAAGTGGGTGTGCGGTGGAATGAAGAACGAGTAAGTGACTGATACTTGAGCTGATAAAGTCAGATATGGATGGACAAATGGACAGAGAAACTAACACAGCCATCGAAATAGACAGGGACACCTAAATCCACTCTAAAAAGGGGGCGAAAATATCCAGAGTGAACAAGAGAGAGAGAGAAAGGGAGAAAGTGAGACGTGCAGTTAAATCCGGTCCAGAGTTTCATTAACTGACTTCCATTAAAAATTTCCTGTCACCCGCAGCCCACCCCTGTAAAAATAGCCCGTGCTCTTTATAATCACCACTCAAACAGTCCAACACAGAAGAGATAAGTGGAATATTTTTAAGCACGGGACGTCTCAATGCAATTAAAAGTGCTCACATACTGCGCCATGCCTAATATCCCGTATGTCAAAACTGCTGCTTCAACAAAACTGTGTTGAAAGTGACTTATTCGACAAAAACTTAAATCTGACATGAAGCTGTGTTTAAAGAGGAGGATACGTAGCTGCATATGGAAGCAGTCCTGCGGCTGCAGCAGCGTTGCAGATAATCCTGTCAGAACGCTGAATTAATGAAACACTCCTCGGTTTGCACGTTTGTAGTAATGTACACTCACTGTCCATTTTATTAGGAACACTTGCACATCTCAGAACGCACAGCTCACTGTAGCCCGGGATTCCTGTTCTTGGTTGAAATGGAATGGAATGATTTGATCTTCTACTCCTGTAGTCTATCTATCTCAAGGTTTAACATGTTCCGTGATGATTTTCTGCGAAACATGGTTGAGTAGAGTGGCTATTTGAGTTACCATAGCCTTCCTGTCAGTTTTAACAAGCCTGGCCATTTACTCTGACCTCTCTCTTGAACAAGAGCTGCACTCACTGGATGTGTTTTTTTTCCACCCCACTAGAGATAAACACTAGAGACAGTTGTGTGTGAAAATCTCAGGAGATCAGCGTTTTTTGAAATACACAACCCTACCCGTCTTGCTTTAACACCCATGCCACGGTCACAGTCACTTCGATGACATTTTTTCCTCATTCTGATGTTTGATGTGAACATTAACTGAAGCTCTTGACCTGAATCGTCATGATTTTATGCATTGTGATGCAGTCACATGATTGGCTGATTGGATTCATGAGTTTATTGTGAGTTCCTAATAAAGTGATTGGTTAGTTTATATTTATAGCGAATGCAAATATATTAATTGGTAGTTTTATATGTGATTACATGTAGACCTGATGATCGAGGCTTGGGCTTTCATATAACATCCTAAATTCATGACTAGTTTCTCAAGCTTAATTTGTTTTCAGCTGTGAGTATCTGATATCACTAGTAAAACATTAGACTGCTCAGGCATTTATCCAAATAATACGAACAAAGTAGCCATTGTTCATAAATAGGGCCTTTAAGAACAACTAAGTATTTGTAAGGAAAAAGGTATGGTGGATACGGATAATGAGTAACACTGTGTCAATAATATTTTTACTAAATAAACAGCAAAATGAAAAATGTTAGTCAGTTATTCAGTGGTAGAAGTATCATACTGTGCAGTTTTAGGGTTATGGGTAGTGATTGGTAGATAAGAACCAAACCATTTTCTTTTCACCTCACTTAATTTAGACAAAATGCACTATTTCTGTATTTTATTTTTAAATACTATATTCTATAAACATTTCTATATTTCCGGTGGTGTAAGGCTTCTAAATATTTCTATTGCTGTAGACATGAGTCAAAATAACTTTATGCCGTTTTGTCCTCATTTCGCTTTCTATAAACGTTACGCTTTATGGAGGTTTGTGAGTGTCACTAAATGCAAATGAGTTTGAAAACGAACACGCTTTTCATTTTACAACTGATTCATCGATGTACATGTGTGAGTACAAAAGAAAATCAGCATGAATGTTTGTAGATCTGGCAGAAAGATGATGTTAAAACTACAAAACCTAAAATCTGGGTTCAAAACATTTCCCACAAGTTAGCATCGCCATATGGTTGTACAGTAGTCAGTGCATTAGGCACATTTGTGCTTTCCCAGTTTATGATTAGCATAACAGTGAAGCACAACTTGTCGCTAGGTCTGTTCTGTCCTAAACATACGGTGAAATAGCATTATTTATGCACATGGTTTGGGTGAGTGGCCGGGCCATATGGGCAGACGGGGTTATGGAAATAAAGCAGCTGTGTTTCTGAAGAGAAAGTCACCTTCCCCCCACCCCTCCTTCTCAACAACACTTTTTATTAGCCTGCACAAAGTCGGTTATTACAGCTACACACACACACACACACACACACACACAACCCTCGATGAAGAGAACCTGTGTGCTGTGCAGCATTTTGAAAGTATGATGTTGGAAGTTTTTTTTACAGCCGTGTTGATAAATGTGCTGTGCAATCTCTGGGCTGTAAAAGAAGCACTCAACAGCTTTGAAAGCATGCAGCTACGGAACAGCAGGCATGTTATTGAGATCACTGTCATCCCATGACTTATTATCATGGGGCTTTGATAGCTCCATTACTCCATGTTTGTTGTAAAGACATTCTTTGGAGCTTTGTGATTATATTATTGGTTTAATGATCTTTAGGCGTTATCAAGATTTTGCAAAAACAGAAATCAGTCAGTGGACGCAGCATGCGCATGAACAGGTATGAGTCCGTATTTAATATCGGCACGCTGTATAATTAGTTACGTTTGCTAAACATCAGAGAGAAGTACAATACTACGACAAATTCCTTCTCGCTACAGACCCGTAATAACTGTTGCCCCTGGTTAACCTGGTTCATACCATAAGGCCTCATACATTAGCAGGCCCTTTGAAGTGACTGAAGTCAAGATCAAGGCTTCGGCCTGATCAAAAACAACTCATGCACGGTGCAGTGTGTGTCCGCCTTGTCTGCTGCTTTAAGTGCTGGTCTCAGATCAGCACTGCTGTAATTATCAAGCATCCAAAACTTTACGACTGATGTAGGCATAAAGTGTGCTGCAAAAGCTTTTTCAAGTCTCTGCAAACTTTCTGAAAACTATAAATGAATATATTAATATATGGATATATTGAACAAAAAAGAATTAAAAAAAAATAATTAGACAATAAAAAGGTAAAGAAATACTACCTCGTGTACACTTTCACACACACACAAAAAGTTCTCCCCCAACCCCCAGAATTTCAGGCAGTGCTGTTATTTAAAACAGTTATTTAAAATGTTAAAAGCATTATTTGAGTAATATCAGAATATTCTGTATAGTTGTTGTTGAGTTTTAAAATGCCAGATTTTCCCAGAAAATGTTAATTGTACATCATTTTTGTGTTTTTCCGAACATTATTTTTCATGGGTTTTATTTCTTCAAAATTATAGGCACTTGGTTTTAGACAACGAATTGGGTCTTTCGTACATATTTTTCGATGAGACGTCTACGCTACACTGTGCTTCTTAAAAGAACATGGCAAAACAATCTTCACAGTCTGAACATTTTGCTCCCTGGAATCAACTCCTCTAAAGGGATTTAGTCATTCCAACATGTTTTATAATAGAACGGTGAGCAGGACCTTTTTCAAACGTATTTACATGAAAATTGTAACAGCATTGCGCTTATCCTATTTCAGAAATGTTAACTAAATTCTGAAGGTCCAGCAGCAGCAGGTGTATTGCAGCCATTCTAACAGAGATGCTATGGTTCAAATAATAATAAGAGCAGATTTGCGATGACTCTGCGCAGATGTGATGGAAATTTACAGTGTGGAGGCCAGAGGTGGATAGAACATGCTGACTCTCAGCAAACGATCGAGCTGACATTTATTCAGGCCGAGTGACACGGGCCGCATTAGAAACACAAAGTAGTTTTGATGTGCTGTAACGACCTTGGAGTGTTATTAGACCTGTCTGGCACTCGGCCATAAAGACGCACAGCTGAATTGCTCAGCTCTGCATATAGAAACTTGCTGTTTCAGAGGATAAAGTGTTTGTAGGTAAGTAACACTCTGCTTGTCTGTGGCTCTACAGCTAACCTGCAATCTCTGGTTTGTGGTGTAACCCGAGTTCTGCATTACTGCATCAGATTCACGAATTGGATTCACATGCATCGTTGCTGCCAAAAGAATAAATCTTAAATGTCTTACCTTGAGGAACCTCGTAACAGTGGATAGCTAGAACCTTTAATCATCCAGAAAAACTCTCAAGGAACTCCCTTTTTTCTAAGGATGTAGCTTATTTGCATATAATAATGTAAATTAACATTTAAGTAATACATATTTTCAGTTTTCTTGTCAAAAGTGCTTTCAGAACTTTTACAAGCCTAAATTTTCAGCAAAGTAGGAGATTCTTAGCTGCTTGAAAGCCATCATGAAGTGGACAGGTTGATTCAAAAGCAGGCTAGGGAATACTCGGACTGCAAACAAGACTCAAACTGCAAAGATGAAGCTGGATGTGACGCTATTCAAGATGGGCGGATAACTCACAAAGTGACACGGAGTCTTTAAAGCCAGTAGTGTGATTGCAAACAGGCTAATGTCATAAGCAATAAGGAGACTGTGAGCAGGCGTAGGATCTTGACATGAGGTCATGTGATGAGGTCATGGACTGAAGATCATAGGGGTTGTAGTCTGCACCTTTGAGGTTGTGAACAATCAAGTGACACTGTCCTGGAACCTCTGTTCAAGGCTCTTGGAGTATCCCAGCAGCATTGGTTTGGTACTTAAATTTAAATAGTTAAATGTAGTTAACTAAGCCATGAGTTATTTTACAAATATTTAGCTATCTAAGCTACACTGAAGCTACAAATATGTACACTGGAGCTACAAATATGTAGCTATGTAAGCTACACTGAAGCTAAAAATATGTAGCTATCTAAGCTACACTGGAGCTACAAATATGTAGCTATGTAAGCTACACTGAAGCTAAAAATATGTAGCTATCTAAGCTACACTCGAGCTACAAATATGTAGCTATATAAGCTGCACTAAAGCTACAAATATGCAGATATCGAAGCCTCATCTAAACTATAATGAAGCTATAAAAATGTAGCTGTCTAAGCTACACCAATGCTACAAATATGTAGCTATCTAAACTGTACTGAAGCTTTTTTATTATTTGCATGTTGGAATGTGATTGGCTCCTAGATTTTATGATGTAATAACACATGTTCCGCCTTCAGCATATATTTATCATAATATATCATTTAGAATATAACAACATCAATAAAATAATTCTTCTACCACTACTACTTCCATGCTATATAATTTAAAAATGAGCAGCAAAGTTAATTAAGATTTTATTGTCATGTTCATCTCCTCACAGTCAAATCCCAACCCCTTTACGTAGGTCACTACCTGTCAATGACTCTCCAAGCCTTAACTTTCAGTTGTAGCTTTAAACTGTTGTCATGAACGTTTTCAAACTTGTTACAGATGAGAGCGTACTGTGCACGCCCACTTCGCGCGAGACCTACGAGAGGGTTTCTCACACCATCCCCACGCTTCCTCCAGGCTTCCCAGCACCACTGCTCTTTCCCGAGGGCCTGTCTTCCATAGAAACACTCCTCACTAACATCCAGGTAAGTCCTGTTTCCGGAAAGCACATGGACGAGGCGGTGCTAAGAAAAGCATGTGAAAATGTGTTTCACTTTATTGTTTATTGTGTATAGTTTATTGATGAGGGTTTTTCAGTTCATTTTATATTATACTGGAATAAATAAACTGAGCACAGTTGAAACAATTACATTAATTGAATAATTATATACAATTATCATAATTAAACTATAGCATGAATAGCTATAATAACTTTAGAAATTTTTTATTCCATTTTTGAGTGCGTACGTGATAAAAATTATAAATGTGTTTTTTTAGAGACAAATAATGCATTTGTAAATTATATGTTAGTGATTATTATAGAGGCATGAAATTAATTCATACTTTTGTTTATTTATTTATTTATGTATCTATCTATTTATTTAGATGAACGTATTAAGAAAGCCTTCCTACTATGCATGTGTGTGTGTTCAGGGTCTGCTGAAGGTGGCTATAGATAACGCTCGGGCGCAGGAGAAGCAGGTGCAGCTGGAGAAGACGGAGCTGAAGATGGAGCTTTATCGGGAGAGGGAACTACGTGAGACGCTGGAGAGGCAGCTCTGCGTGGAGCAGAAAAACCGAGGTTATTATTGCACCCAAAATCTGATCTGGGATCAAGTTAAAGTTGTCCTGATATTAGGAAATTTGGCACATTTTGTGCAAAACCTGATAAAAGTCAGTTATGGTGTGGCATGGCGGGTTTTTTTTATGTGAACAGGTTGGTTTAAACATCACACCCACAGTGGGACAGACTAACTGATTTCAGACCTGGGTTAAGTAACACTCTTTGGATTCTCAGATGCGTCATGGTCGATTAAACAACTTGATTAAAGTGTGACATTCATCGTGTGAGGAAATCACACTTGGCTTTCTTTACAGGCAGACAGCTAAGGCAAGATGAAAAGGCAAATAAAACCCTTCCTATGTCGTTTGATGAAATATCTTTATGATTTCTTTAAGTTGAGGTATCAAAGTGTGTTATAATCTGAAAAATCCAATTATTGTCTTTTTTGGTTTTCCAGAATTCCGCCACAGTGACATCATATTTGGCACAATTTCTATTTGAAATATGTTAACACTAACCTACACTTTCTTAATATATAAATAGACATGCGAATAGTCCCAATCCTAGCCACAAAAAAATGTACAACATAGTATCTCATTCATATGTTTTTATGACAGCCATAATAGAAATAAAAGGATAGAATTATGATATTAAAAAAGGCTATTGAAATCAACAATCAAGATGTATCATGATAAAGAAGTGAGATTCCTGAGTATAAAACCGTGAGGTACGTCGAGATTCCCACTGCTTGTAAAGATAGCGAACAGCTGATCCAACATCAGTAGACTAACAAAAGGACTAGGGGTCATGTAAAGTGTATTGTGATTAAAGAGATGTGTACTGAGAGTTACTTATAGAGGGCACAATTCAAGCACATAGCTCATTAGTTAAAGGTCCAACAGCAGCTCTTTGGGGTTTGAACTCACAACCTTGCGATTACTGGTTTAGAACCTTATCCACTGAGCTATTAATCTTGAAAATATGATTAACTATGTAAAGTATTTCTCTCACTCTAACGGAGATGATGTCGATGGTTTGGCTTCTTTTATTATAACAGGTTTTACATCTAGCTGAGATCAGCTTTTTTTGTAAAGGAAATGATTTGATTATTAATATGAATAAATGCTTTAGCAATACAAGCTAATTAGCAAATCCACATTATGTTACATCACCCTTACAAATATTTATGTTACTAACAAGTTGCAGTTTCGGGAAAAAAGATAAATGACCAGTACTGCCGAAGAGAAGTAATCAAAACAAGTTTGGTGTTGATAGTTTGCTTCTTGAGCCTAATGTAACTAACAAGCAATGGATACTTTTATATCATCATACAAACATGAATGACTAAATCAACACAGTAAATTCATTTATACATAAAAAAAACCCTTTATAATTTATAAATTTAGATACACACGTTATACAAACATTTATACATAAAAACAAAACAGATAAAATACATATTCAAATCCATTTTCATCTAAATCACTTTAAACATTTCGGTCTTCAAGAGTGAGACTCATAAAGTGTCTAAATCACTGTGACGGGAAAACATGCAGTGTTAATTAATGTTGTTTAATTATGGGGCCCTTTGTCGTTTGTTTTAATATCGCCCACGCTATGATCGAGCCGACAGAAATAAACTGTAGGTTCAGCATTTTCCTTTAGATGTAGACACACACACACACACACACACCTAGGCAGATATGTGCATGCATAAACAAAGGCACAAATTACAAGCACAAAACACAAAGTGCCTATGTTCACAAGGAAGTAGCCTTTGTAATTACATGTACTCACTTTTAATAAAAAGTGTTATTGATTGATTATGTCTGTAAACTGAAAAGCTGAGTTAATATTCACCCACAGCAGATATGATAAACATAACGAATGCTGAACATAATACATTACATTAGCTTTAAGTGAGCTCTCCGTTGTAGAAGCCTTCCTTCATAATTTGCTGTTTTATCTCTTAACGGTGAATGAAGAAGGTGGAAATGTGAGGGCTGATTCCAGATCAGTTAATAAAGGGAAAGAGGAAGCCTCAATGCCCAAGGGAGCATTAGAGCTAATGCAAAGAAGCCCATTTTCGCTGACTCGAATGTCTTAAGTCCATTATTACAAACAGAAGAAAATGAAGGCGGTCAGTTGAGAATTGAGCTCCATCGAACATTTAATACACGCATTGTGCTTTATACAGAGTTGTTACCAAACTACATCTGAGCAGCAATTATGTGCAGAGTGTTTACTCATTAAAATCATTTAGCTACAGTGTTACTTATTGCTGCTGTAGTATTTCCTACTTTAATTAGCTGTGTGTGGATTGAACTGGATCAGGGATTTTCCTGCCATTGTGAACTGTAATGGTCCCTTTGCTTAGTGCTGGTGGGCGATTTTTATTAGGGAAGCGCCGATATTCCAATATCTGTTATAACAACAACAACAACAAAAAAAAAACATATGTGCTACATACATATCTGTATGTCACTATATCAGTCCAAAATTGGTTGGAATTTGTACAGCAGTATAGTTTTACAGACCAACCATATATTAAATAAACTTATCTCAATATTACAGGCAATCACTACTTTCTATCACATTTCTTTGTATGGGTTTGTTTATGGCTGTTGTTAAGGAAATCAAGTACGCATATCAAACCTTTAGCTAATACACTCACCGCTCATTCATGCAATTATCCAATCATGTGGCAGCAGAGCAATGCATAAAAGCATGCAGATACAAGTTAACTCAAATAGCCACTCTTTATAACCATGGTGAGCAGAAAAGCGTCTTAGAAAACAAGTCGAACCTTAAGGTCTATTTATACTTCTCTGTCGAATCTATGTAGAACCTGGGAATCTAGGTACAGCATTAACGCTCGCACAGAGTGAAGTATTTATACTTGCATGTAAGTTGCATGTGTTCTCTAAGAGGCCCTGTCACATGAAACACACCAGAATACACTGATTGTTATCATAGAAGAACAGGATGTGAGTTACACGTAGGAATAATAAACAGAAAATAACAAGAACAAAATGTCATTTTGAAACAAATTTGGCCTTTCGGCAGATGGATTGCAACACCGGAAGTCCACAGTTGCTTCACACTATAGCCTCAGATTCCTGGGGTCTTCTGCTGTTGTAACATGCTCGTGTTCAGCATGTTGTGCATGTTAAAGCTCTTCTGCTCACCACTGTTTTAGAGTGGTCATTTGAGTCACCGTTGCCTTCCTGTCAAATCGAACCAGTCTGGCCATTCTGCTCTGACCTCTCTTATCAACAAAACGTTTCCTTTCCTCAGAACTGCCATTCAATGGATGTTTTTGTCTTTCGGACCATTCTGAGTAAACTCTAGAGACTGATGTACGTGAAAATCCAAAGAGATAAGCAGTTTCTGAAATACTCAAACCAGCCCGTCTGGCACCAACAACCATGCTACGGTCAAAAATCACTGAGATCACAGTTTTTTCCCCATTCTGATATTTGCTGTGAATATGAACTGCATGATTTTATGCATTTACTACTGCCACATGAGTGGCCGATTGGACAGTTGCATGAATGAGCATGTGTAAAGCTAGTAATTCCTAGAAAGTATCTAGTGAGTGTACTGTATCTCTGGCAAAGTGAATCATTTGTTACTTTTCTTAACATCTGTCCTATTAATATTATATTAGAATTTCATCATAATCATTACAATATCCAATTCTTGGCTAGCATGCTCACCACTAGCTAGCAGTAGCAAGTAACCTAAATGAATAAATTTAGCATTCATGTTGTCTTTTCTTGCTAAAACCAGTCTTCTTTCACCTGGTTTTCTAAATGGTTAATTCACCGTGTGATGATTAGCTTTTTACACACTTTTTTAGTCTAATCTAATTACTCGATATTAAATTAGCAATTTCACAACACTCCCGAGCTAAAGGAGTTTAGTTATGACAAGTTCAGCTAGCTAGGCTAGCACATCTTCACACAGATAGCTTAGTTGCATAAAGCGCTGGTTAATGTACTTTATAACTAAAGTACTTAAAAAAAAGTTTATAGCCCTGATTAGCATAGTTCTGTCAAGAGGAGGAGGGATACAAGGAGACATTTGTAACTATCATCACTACCATTTTATAGCCCCAGATGTGAGAGTGACACATTTTTCTGAAATTTGCTGAACCCCCAGGTAATTAGCTACCTACAGTAAGACGATGCTAATTAAAATGGCCAACTGCCTCAAACCACACACAGCCCTAAAATAGCTATTACACTGTAAAAATTGTAGACTGTACAGTACTACAATAGACAGAGGGCAGTATTAAGAATCAAAAGTCTGTCAAGACTTTTACATTTCCCTTGTGTTTTTCTCACATTTATACCTTTCCAGCGCTGATCCAGAAGCGACTGAAGAAAGAGAAAAAGACAAAGCGGAAGCTCCAGGAAGCTCTCGAATATGAGTCCAAGCGACGTGACCAGGCTGAGCAGACTCTGCAGCAGACGACAGCCAGTGAGCACGCTCACACTCCAAATGGTGAGCAGACACACATCACACACTGCTGAGTTACACAGCTGGAACAATAACCTGCTGGAGGAGTGGCTTCTGGTCATACCTCAGGTTACACACACACACACACACACACACACACGCACACAGACAGACACCCACACACACACACAGTTGAAAAATGCATGTCATTAGAGTGCTGATATATTGCAGAACTTTACAATTGTAGCACATGAAATATAAATCATGGGCTTTTTTCCTCCTGTATTGTGTGCTGCCGATCCATCATTCTGTATTGATTACATCCGCAATTGCTCTTTTGTTGTTTATCCCTGCATTCGACACACACCGAACACCCAGGGTTTCTTTTATTTTAATCTAAATGGTTTTTCAAGGAGTTTTTCATTGAAAAAGGTTGTCGATTGTTAAAGGAACAATTCAGCCAGAAATGAATGAACTCAGATGTAGTCCATCAACCAAGACACATTTCTGAACCTTGCTTTTGTACTGAAACTATGATGCTAATGTTGCTAACAACTAAGACAAGCTTGTCTCTATCAGCTTAGCACTGCCAAAATCATCCTTGCGTTATAGACTCGTACCCAAATGACACAGCTCCTTTAAAGTAAAGATCCAACCTGAAGCACATTAAATATTTATTTATTAAAATATTTGTTTATGATTGATTTTGGTAAAAAAATAATAAATAAATAAAAAAAGTTAGCAGTTGCGTGCTACACTGATATCACAGGTTGACATTGCTAGCACATGGCGTTTAATAGGAGAAAACCTTTCAGTCACCTTAAACATAAGAGCTAATGGTCAGTTTTTGGTGTTAACTCCTATAGAGTTTCTTTTATTTACCAACCATTTTCCCCAAGACTCTCAGTGTCATATTAATGGGAAACTCAAAGTTCAAAGCTCAAAGTTCAAGAATGAAAGTGCAGCTATGTATATGACGCTGAGTTACAACAGAGACTCGGCTCAGCGAGTTAAAGACCTGTGAAATGACAAACGATATCATTGATGGTGGTATTTGCAATATTTTATTCATTTTCATTATTATTTTATTCACAAATCATTATTAGCTGGTTTGTTTGACTAGTGTACACAGATGAGGAGGTGAGAGAGCAGGACAGACTGAAGTACTTAAGCTCTGCTGCATCACGCTCTTTACGTAGAGATGAAACAAGGGCTAAATCTCACTGGCACCTCTTTCACCAGGAAGTGGAATGGCATTGTGGGTAACACAGGAACGTGTTAGCCAAAGTAAAAATGTTCTTAACGAGCATTAGAAATCACATGTTAATTATAAAGATTAAAAAACAACTCACGCACAACAACTCCTTTCACATTAAGTTATGCTGTGGTTTTTATCTTTATAAATAAACTTGACTAAATATATTGAATGATCAATGTTTCTTCAGAGCCTCCTGCTCCAGAAATGGAGAGCGACCTGAGCAGGGACAGAACAGAGGCAGACAGGACGATACCAGGTAACACCCCCTTAATGTCCACTTGCAGAATGTGGGAATTGGAGTCATTTTTGTTTACTCTTTCTACAATTTCCTTTTTTAAGGGTTTATAGAGGTGCAGCAGCAAACAAATCATTTGTTGGGTGTCAGTGCACCCATCGTATCAGTGGCCCTGATCATAAGTCTCAGCAGTGTGACCAGAAATTGTGTCATGAAGCCTTTGTTCAAAGATTAAACATCTAAAGCATTGAGAAGGAAATTAAATTGAATGTCAGCGAAGCAAAAAAGAGAGACAGAGGGGGAAAAAAAGGCGGGTGGGCAGTAATTAATGGCTCTCTTAATTGTCCTCGTGAAATATTTGCATGGGCATAATTTACATAATTTACATGTAGTAATTAATCATTCAAAGGGGTTCCTTTCTCTTTTTTGTCTGGGTCGAGAGCGCGTGGGCACTCTGTTTCGGCTGACATTTATTTTAATGCGCGTCTTCTCTCTCGACAAAACCTTTCATCTCGTTTTGAAATCTGCCCGTGTAAGAACACAACCTCACGGACTGAGGCTATTCATCGCACATCGAGGCCCACATCAGTCAAGTCTGGCAAATATTCAAATACATTTCGGTTCATTAGACCTTTTTTGTGTGTGTTTGTGCGTGCGCGCGTGTGTGTGTGTGTGTGTGTGTGTGTGTGTGTGTGTGTGTTTGCAGATGGACGGCTCTTTCTCAAGACTGCGGTGATGTACTGAAGAAACAGAGCGAAAGAACATGTAAATCAGTGCGGAGACCGAGGAAGCAGAAGTGCGAATAATCACAAAAAATCGATTGTATCGGAGGACTAGAGACATTTCAAGGACCCCAAAGGGTCGGTGTCTACAAATTACTGCGAGGAGACTGTCACACGCATTGGAAATCAATGCCTTCATTGTGCCTCTCGGTGAAGTCGAGGCACCTTTTTCTTATCACAGAGGCTAAAAACACACCATGTGGACCTTCACAACATTTTTTTCTAGGATATTTAAACCACTCACACTTTACTGACCATGAAAAAAAAATATTTCAGAGCTTCTCTTTTATAGCCCTGACATGTTTAACTATCTATAAAGCACTATTTCCATCAGGGGGGAAGAGTCTGATGATTTGAGTTTATTCATCGTTTATCGAATATCTACATGACATTTAATGTGTTTTCGTGTAGCTGTCTTGTTATTCCCTAAAGAAAGTTTGTCCATGTTTTTGTTTTTTTTTGTCATTATTATATGTTTGATGATTATAGCAGGTATTCTCAAAGGAAAAAAAAATCATGAAACATGGAACGTGTACATAAAAGTGTAGAGATAATATTGTGCATTGTATGTCGTAGTGCTGTTAGGAAATCAATACAAACCTCTTTAATGAAATATCTTGCATCTAAGTTATTATTATTATTATTATTATTATTATTATTATTAGGTCCATAATCCATCATCATACCTGACTAGGAGAGCATGCTGGCATGTCATTACATTTGTCGTGTCCATCTGATATATATAATAAAAATATTTTTTCACCTGGTACAAAGCAGGAAACACCTTACAGACGCGTTTCAGTCCACACATGCCTTGGGTCTCTTGTGACAGGGTTTTTTTTTTTTCATTATTCAATATTGGCCTTTGTCCAGGTTTTAAATTTTTATCAACATTTTCACCTATATAGTGTCCTTGAATGATTCATGTGATTTCGCCTATGATTTGGTTTTATTTCTTTCATATGTTTTTTTTTTAAAGCAGCAAGAAATTCCATATACATCTTATGTTTTCCATGTATGGAATTGTATTATAACTCACTTTACCACTATTGCTCTTATAGTTGTTTTTGAACACCCTACAAATTGAAGAAATGGAAAACGATACAAATGTACCTTTTATTTCAATGTGTGTGTCAAGAGCCACAGCGCTCTGGACACTTAAATTCTCTGAAATGTGAGTGGAGAGGAAAAGTGAAAGCAAAACTAATGATGATTGTTATTTGCTGTGTGTTTCAGTGTCGATTCTGATTTCAGCATTTTTGTGCTTTTAAGATAAGACACAGTGTACAAAGTACACAATTTGGAAAAAAAAAGGTTTCTCGAGGGTTCTTTGAATGGTTATGGGTTCTGTCTTCTTAAAGGGGCCGAACAGAGCTATTAAAGGTTCTCCGGAGGTGCAGAACAATGGGCAAGCACTCTTTAGTGTTAAGAGAACCTCCTACTGATTTCTCACTCAGAATGGAGCAACAAAATTAGTTTTGGAGGCTCATATTTGGGAAAAAATATTCTCAACTTATTTCACAGTCATTATATCATTTACCTGTTCCATGTTAGTTTGAAAATTTTGGGTCGCAATATGTGGCATGGGCTCATAAAATAATTATTTAATGCACTGAGTAGGAATATAATTAGACGATTGGTCTATCTTAATGGATGATATTCATAGAACGAAAATCTGAATTCCTTTTATTGTAGAAAAACAGCAGAATTTTCATTGGTGCTGATTTCTTAATGTTCAATTTTCATTCAAGCCTAAGCGTTCTCTAAAAGATCAGTTCATTTGGTTATTCATGCAGCTGCAATTGACAGCAATTAACACTAGGGGCAGCAGACACACCCCTTTTGTACTGGACATCAATTACGGTAACCCTCACACAGTCGCGTTATTAGGCATCTCCACAGTCTTTGTGACAAATCAGACGTGTCTTGCTGTAGCGTGCAATGCAGTTAGCGTTACGTCCAGCCACAATGGAGCAGGAAGATAAGGCTAATGTAATCTAATCAGAAAGGGGATATTATGCATTAGCGTGCATGTTAGCAGTAGTGTTCAGAGGCGTCTGGCGGCTGAGGTAAGGTTGGAGGACGTGTTATCTAAATGAGTGCGTAGAAGGGATGAGGACCAGGGTCCGTGAACGGATAATGAAAGGGCAAGAGAGGAGCGGACGGCTTTTAGCCCTTTCTCTTTTAGCCATTACTAATTCATGCTGCTCTTTCTTGCTCTTAGTGATGAGAGAAAAAGAGAGGGAGAGTGTTTAGGGAAAGGGAAAAAACGGTGTGGGGATAATGTGCCGTGAAATTGAGTCTCGTTTGCAAAGGGTTGGGCTGCTTTTGACTCCAAAAGCTCAACACAGGAAATGCTGGGAAATTGACTGCTCTCCATCTGAGAGTGTATTGTTTACTTTGATCAACCTTTACTCTCTGGGCTAAAAAGGGAGGTTAAAAGAGGGCAGGACTTAGTGCCATTCATTGGGCTAAAGTGTGAATTCCGAAAGGGACCTTTTAATGGATGTGGAGCTTTACCACATACTTAACATTTGCTGACTTGAGGTTTCCTGAAAAAACACCAGGCCAAGCTCCGGGTTTCCTGACTCCATTGCTAATTAACCTGACGAAGTCTTGCCCAATCCTACACCAATTATTTTGCCAGGATGGAGTTGGCTTGTAACAATTACAGGCAATCAAAAGAGCTTAATGTTTAAATGTGTCACTCTATCAAATTATTGTGCATCACTAAAGACTCATGTTCTCAAATAAAATCTTTCACTTCCTTTGCAAAAGGAAGCCATTTGACTCCATTTTGTTGCTATACTCTCAGTAAAAATATTCTGTCTGGCAAAGGAGTGTTTTCCATTTGGAAAATTTCCAAAAGGTTCCTTAACTCTTTTGTAACAGAAAAGGTTTGCTTTTTCAAACAGGTTCCATGTAAGCTCACTTTAGAAACCAATAACCGTCAACAATCTAAAGAACCCTTGGGGAACACTTTGTGTACTTTAGGCGTAAACAGATGTTGGTGGATACAGGAAATGCTCCTTCATATAAAAGAAGAAGAAACAAGGCTGAACTTTGGCCATTTTATGTATCTACATTTTATAGCTAAGGAATAAAATGTATTGGGGTTGTGCAGTTATAGGATAATAATCAACAAGAGGGTGGTGTGCTATATAATAATGATTCCCAAGGTGGTTTATTCCTCTTACATCACAGCAATTTGCCAATGCTAACAACTCTTCATTTATTAATAAATGATACATCATAATCCATTTCTATCCATTTTTAGTTACATTTAATGTTGTGATGTCACAAAACAAGTATACACCAGCTTATCTTATTTCTCTGTATTCAAATTAATAAGCCAAAAAATACAGCTTGTTATATTACCCAGACACCAGGCAGCGCAAATTCCTTTCTCGTGTTAGACAACTTAAAGTTCCAGCTTTACCACTGACTGCCACACAGCACTGACACTGGAACCTCCTTCCAAAAATGCTACATAAATCACTTCCCACAGCCTCACTATGTCAATTACACAATTACACACTTTTTATTCATTTTTGTATGTGTATCCATGTTTCTAGAGTGAGTGCAATTATGTAAACCTGCTATTTGTCTTATCAATTAATTATTCAACACATCAATTCTGTCCAATCAGTAGCAAGAATTACATTAAAACCGCAAAGGTTTATAACTAATGAACATGACAAAGACTTGGCCAAAGCTTCTGTACTCACTTTACAAGTAATAATATTGGACAATGCTGAAATATCTGGAGCTTATATATATATTTATATATATAATGCCTATTGATTATTTGTGTTGGTATTTTATGATGCCTATGCTGTAGCAGTTATAAAAAGTGGCACAGATGCGGCAAGTCTTTAGGGACATGAAGGACGCATGTGGAAAAAAGCAAAGAAATCTCATCATCACCGATAGCTCATATTGTCAGTAAAAGCCATTCAAATCCATTTTGCTGCTAGATGATGGTGGACACAGGAAATGTTAGCAAATAAATGCTTCTGATCCAAGACTTTGTTACTTGAAAAAAAATTTCCACCCCTTTCCTGCTGAAATGGGAGGGGAAAGTGTAAAGACACTTCCTGGGCTGAAAGTGTGAATATGAGTGATTCTGTAATGGATCCACACCTTTTAAGATCCAAGCTCAAATCAAGTTGACAACTGCTGAGTTTCCAGACTCCAATACTGATCAACCTTACAACTTTCTCAATGGCACTCCACTCATTTTTACACCCTGTGCAATTTTGACAGCATGCATATTCCTATAATTTAATGTGGGGAACCTCTGTATATCGAGTCAAATTGCCAGTTTTAGATGTCCATACTTTTTGTAGAATTAAAAACTGGCACTCCAGCTGCAGTGAGTCCTGAGGGACGACCAACGGACACAAAAAAATCTCACGATCACTGATGCCTCATCTTCTCAGTGAAAGCTTACACTCTCTCCACAGAAGGGAGCCATTCAGACGGATTTTGCTGCTAGTCAGCAGTACGTGAAGCAGATGTTGGTGGACACTGTTCAGACATCTCTGTCACATTCTACCATCTCTCCATTTAACTGCTCCCTAATGAGTATTTATTGTTTCCCAACACTACTGTCGCTCCTTTTTATTAGTATGTGTGTGTGTGCATGAGTTTGTCTATGTGTGTATGTGTGTGTCTATGTGTGTATGTGTGTGTTCCCGAGATGACATCTCCTGGCCGCCTCTTGACAGCTGGACTGGCTTGTTTTCGCTGTCGTCCCCCGGGTATTCGCTGTCAGCTTTGTGCTTGGCCAGACTGCGAGGAGAGAGATTAATGGACAATAAGGACACGATGGAGGGAGGGAGGGAGGGATGGAGGAAAGAGAACGATGGACAGAAGCAGTGTGACAGTGAGAGAAATAGAAATACGGAATGATGGAAATGGAAAGAAAGGAAGAGAAGAAAAGACAAGACTGAATAAGAGTGAAATAATAATGGACACAAAGAAGACAATTAATGGTTAAAAAAAGGAAAGAGATAGATGTGGGACTGGAATGACAGAAAAGGAGGCATGGTTTGACAAGAGGAGAGTCAGAGAGGGAGACAAAAAGACAAGAAGAGACAGGGCTAGGTAGAGATAATGGGATGGAACAGAATGACAGAAAAAGTGAAACTGTGACAGAAGAAAAAAAATCTACAGAAAGTAACAAGGAAGCTGTGAAACAGACATGGACAGAGACAGCTAGAAGGACAACAGAAAGAGAAAGAAATAAAGAGAACGCGACAGGCAGGGAAACAGTGAAATAGACATGGACAGAAAAGGCCCATGAGACTAAGACGAACAAAAAGGAAGACAAAAAGAGAAACAGTGACAGAGAACGATAGGCAGAGAGAGAGAGAGAGAGAGAGAGAGAGAGAGAGAGAGAGAGAGAAGAAAGTGAGAGAGGACAAGAGCAGGCCAACAACCATCTGCTCATTTCCTTCTAATGGACAAAGCAAACAGCAGGAGACACTGCTGACTACAAATCTGGCTTTTCTTCATTACTGAAAGCACACAGTAATTTGTCCCCGAATTTAACTCAGACACAGACATGCCTATTCTTTTTCCTTTTCCTTTTCTCCCTGCTGCAGGTCTTTTTTTCTCCCTTTATTCTTTTTTCATTAATCACGCCCAAGAGATAACCTGCCACTCTCACTCAAAGGGGCTTTTATTTAAAGAAGACGCATGGCCTCGGACATTAACACCAGTCTTTTTGTTAGCCGTGACATAACTAGCATCTGTAAGCCTGATCAATCGAATTCAGTTGTTCAGCAAACTCAAAAAAGGAAACGAGAAAGAAGCACAAAAATAACACACATTTTGACTGATAGTGACCTACACTGCAAAGGTTACTTAAGATGCTGGGTGTGGCCCAATTGCTTTTATGAACATAGAGTACTTTTATAATAAATGATGGTTACTGAAGAAACACAAAGAGGAGTTCAGATCACTGGAACATAGGACATTGCAATGGTGTCCAATTGATTAGGTAGCTAGCAGCCTGATAGTGAAAAAGCTAGTAATTAGCAGCACTCTTCATTAATCAGCACACTAATGATTAATTACTGGGAACTGGAAGGTTTCTGACTTCTGAGTAAGACAAGAACAACTTGTAATTCCCGCTCTGGTTTTCTGTGAGGAAACAAAATTGCACAAGCAAGTGTGTGATTCTACTGAGTATCGGCACAGCTGTGATTTGCTAATCACAACCATGCTGATATTCAGTCTAGCAGCATGATTGCAGGTGTGATGTTGCTTTTATACAAGGGTTTTATAAATGAGTAACTGATATTTCTGACACAGTATGCTCAATTGACACAAAATGTTTTGTTTATTTTTTCTTCATTAGCAGAAATGGATTACGAAGATGCCATATTCACTTTATAGCATGTCAGCTAGCTGGCTAGCTAGCTTATATTGATTTATACATGGTGCTTCCAGTGAAATTGGTGCGCCTTCTTCCTTTTCATCTTTATCTGACAAACTTTCATATTTAGTTTGCTATGTTTGCTGATGAGGTCGCTAACACTACTGTAGGACTGTTGCTAGAACTGAAATTTTACGTGGCAAACACAAACAAGCAGCGTGATACACAGAAAAACATCCCAGTGTAGTTATACTAAATACACTGTAACCACTCTTGGCCAGTGGCTTGTCCAACCAAATTAGTGGATCGGAACTAACTGTTGTATAATTAACATTTTAGGAAGGAGCCTCCAGTTTCAGCACTTTGCAACAGCCAGAGGTAAAGATGTAACTTTTCTGACATGGCGAAGTCTGCCTGTTTCTTGGTAAGATGACAAGCTGTGGGTTTTTTTTTTAAACTTCAAGAAAGAAAAATTTGGTTGATAAAAGAAGGACTGTTTATACGTAAACAACAATACAAAACTTGTTTCATGGATGTCACACAGCTTTAAATGTAAATATATTGTCCTATGCTATGTTCAAACAGAATGAGGTGCCTAATTTCCTTCCTACATAACAATTAAACATCATCGTTTAATATAAACTATGTTTAATTAAGTTGACTTTACGTTTGGTAAACTACTTATTTTTGTCATTTTGCTGGTTACATTAGCCAGATAGTTAGATTTTTTATGATTTGTTAAAGTAGCTAGCTAGAAAAGTTTTGTAAATAAGCTTGTTAAATTTGCTAGTTATGTCTTTTAACAGTGATGGAAATTTTTTTTGAATAGTTGACCTTTGTTACTGTACTTAAGTACTGTTTTGGAAGATTCATATTTTACTCAAAATTAAATATTTATATACTTACTCAAGTAAATTTCCAAGAGAATAAACTACTTAGTTTAATTAATCAAACTTTACTTTTGGTGAATTAGCTAGTTTTGTCATTTAACTCGTTAAATTAGAAGAAGCTAGCTAGCTTGATGTATTTTATTAGATTTGCTAGCTAGTTAAGTTTTTTTCATGCCTTAGCATTCATTCTAAAAGAGTAATTAAACACCCTCTAACCAGCAAGCCAAATTCCAGGTTTGTGTGAGGTTAGCATAAAATTTTTCTTATGATTGAGAACTTAGCAAACTAGCTAGTCATGCAGGTTCCAGCATGATGGTCTTTTCATCATTTTAAAAATGTTTACTTTTACAGTTGAATACTTTAAATGTAGATCATTTTTTGATTTGCACTCTATATATTTTTCACTCCATATTACATTTACTAAGGAAGATTTTAATTCAGGACACTTTTACTTAAGCACAGTTACGTGGTAGTTTTTTCACCCCTGCTATAGATTTTGATATTTCACAATCTAAGTAATTTATGGTCACAAATTATTATGCTGTGGCCACAAAGTGTGTAACTTGAGCCCATGACTTATTAGGAATGTCACTTAATATGTGACCACCAGTTAATCATTTGGCAGGAAAGAGTGAAAAATTCTGTTTCTTCAGAATTCTTCTAATTGAGAAGGCGATGCAGGCTAATTATACATCCATATCACAATGCCAATGACACCTCTATGTTTTTATGCTCATGTCTCATTCATTTTAAAATACAAAAGTTCCCACAAGGTCAGTGTATTGTGCCCGTGAAATAGATCTTGATATGTCCTTAATATATTCATTTGTGGTGACACCTTATTAAAAATAACCACCACGTCAGCTCAGCAGCTCTGTGTAAGAGTTAACAACACCCTTCATTTCTTACTTAGTCTTATTTTAGAGTCTTAACATGTATGCCAAACCGCCCTAAGGTATAACTTTGTATTTTATATTTAAGCTTCTATTTTACTCTTTTTAATTGTGTAATTATTCAAATGTCAGCATTATTCTGAGCAACTTACCTTTCCATAAAACCGATTCGAAAGGTTCATTATACTTTCAAAAAAAAAATTCTGGACAGAAAGGTACTTTTTATAGCATTCTTTCCTAAAGCACATTTCATTTTCTAAGACGCTTTCAGATACAATTTGAGCGCCATGTGTCTTATTTATATGACTAATAATTTACTAAGCAGGAAGCAGGAGAAGGAAAAGAAGAAGGCCGTCTGGTACAGTTCCTCATTACTACCTTGCCAGGCGGATGTTTGGATATGTTTCGTGTTTAATAGAAACAACATGGACGGAAAAAATGGGGCCACTGTACCAACATATGGAGAACAACCCCACGTTTCACTATTTTACACAGATCTGGGATCAGTTTGCATACATTATAACCTTATAGCTGAAAAGCAATACTGGTCTTAAACCTGGGTGAAAACACTCCATAGGGTCCCTTCCTGCTCCTTCAGGGCTTTGTCGTAAAAACTAATGGTGCCGCTGTGGCTTTCATCAGAGCATCTGTATTCGGTTTCCGATCATCTCATTAACTTACGCAGACGTGAGTCACGTCCCGTCAGAAATAATCTGATCCCAGCGGCCTGTCATTGCAAACCGCTTTTATTGGGCTGATGATATGATTAAGAATATGATTACACAGCGGCAGCATATGGAATGGGATGGAAAGGCATAGAGATGTGGAATGGAGTAGAGGGATGAAGAGACATTAGATGAAGAGGGAAGGCCAGATGAACCAGACAGTTGGGATGGACAGATAAGGTGGAGAGTGATGGACAGGTGAGATGGACAGTTGTAATCGCAAGGTGTGGTAAAGAGGAATGAAAAAATATAATACAGCAGAATGGAGAGATGGAATGGCGAGATTAGAAACAAAGTGTTAAGATGCAGACAGAAGAGTTGGGATGGGCAGATGGCAGGATAGGGATAGATACAATGGAGAGCTAGGATGCAGAGTGCTAAGATGTAGGTGGGGAGGGGACTGAAATCTGGAAAAGAGAGAGAGAGATGAAGATGGATGAAGGAATGGAAAAAATAGAGATGGGATGGAAAGGAAAGAGGTGGGATGGAGAGGGAGCCGAGAAGTGGTGGAGAGATGGAAAGAGATAGATTGGCAGTAAGAAGGGTTAATATAGGAGGGAGATAGGATGGGAAGAAGAGAGGTGGGGTGGCAAACGGTGAACAGAGGCAATGGAGAGAAACAAGATGAAGTAGGGTAGGTAGAGAGGTGAAATCGAGAGATGGGACGTAATGTGCTAAGATGCAGAAGGATGGAGAGATTGGGTGACAGAGATGAAGAGATGGAATTGGGAGATTTGGAATAGATGAGATTGACAAGGCATTGACAGATGAGGAATGGAGCGATTGAATGTAGAGATATGGAATTAAAAAATGGTTTGTAAAGGAAAGAGTTGGGATTAAAATTGAATGGAGATGACAAGAAGAGTGCAGTAACAGAGAAATGGAGAGGTGGAAAAAACAGAGTTGGGATTAAAATGCAATGGAGATATGGGAAGGAGAGAAAATGGATGGAGATTGATGAAGAGACAGCATGGGGAAAGGGAAAGGACAGAGATTGCATGGAGAAAATGAAAGAATGGAGGTGGAATGGAGACATAGGTTGGAAAGGGTTGGCGAGATGAAATGGACGGAGATGGGATGGAGACAAATGAAGAGATGGAATGGACAGATTGAAAGGGCAGAGATGGGAGTGAGACAGATGAAGAAATGGAAAGGACAAAGGAGGGACAGAGAGATGGAATTGAGAAATGGAAAGGATAGAAATGGAATGGAGAGATGGAATGAAGAGCAAAAACAGCATTATGGGCAATCGATAAGTCCAACAAAGAGTGGCTCAGAGTGGCTCCAAGATGAGCAAGAAGAAGTGCATTAGTTCTGCAAATATCACAATAAACTATAAACTGGTTTTATCAATAAAACATGTGTAATTTCTTTTCTCGTGTCACCCGTCCAATCTCAGAGTTCCTTAAGTAGTCTTTATTCCTTTTTTTCTTATTGTTTATGCTTAAGGGAATACTTAACAACAACTGCCCTTAGACTTTCATTATAAGTAAGACTCCATAAGTGAGTAAGGGGCATGTAATGAAGTTCTTGTCTGTAGTAATCACACCAAGACTGTGAATCGAGATGAAGTTGAAAAATGCAAGAGTATTCCTTTAATTATAGTAACTGAGTAAGATGTAAACAATATAAAGCATTTGTGGTGGAAAACGTCACTGGATGTAGAGAAACTACACACAATGTGTGATAAATGGGTTGTGCCTGGCAACATCACGTGCCATATATACACACACCTCTCTCTCTCTCTCACACTCACACACACACACACACACCTTTCCCTCATACACATGCTCATATACAGCCTTCCTGTTTCAAACTTCGGTTACACATTTCCACATCCACACACACACACTCAGAATGTCTCTCTCACACTACACTAATCCAGTATTGAGTAAGTTAACCACAGCTTAACAGCAGTTATAGTAAAGCCTGCTTTGTGTTCACCACTTCCAGCTGGCTGCCTTCACGTGCCTCCATTAGTCACTGACTATTGTGTCCAATTAGCCGATTAGCTTCTGCAAACCCGCAACACGTCTCACATCCCCACCAGATGGCCATTACACAAACACACTCATTTATCTCAAAGCCAGTGGTGGGGAACAAACAAAACACCTATATTATTTCATTCGCTGTAGGCAGCTTGATGTTTGGCGCTCTGCCTTTTTTCTGCCTTTTTTTTCTTTTTTCTTTGAAGCAGCTGGTCGCTGTGGCTTTCAAAGTCAACTCCAAATAAGAGGCCATCTTGTTTTCATTGGCTAGGTCCCAAACTGCATATTTCCTCACTAAATAGTACGTCAAAATAATATGCAACGTGTGGTAACTCATAGCAGCATAGCTAAGTAGCCTATTTGGACAGACTACTTAGCATGGTAGTACATGGTTTAGCCATTAAAGGGAAACCCTGACCAAAATTTGAAAAATGGAACCAATACAGGTGCCCTAAACCTGTCTAATCAAAGCTTACAGTCTCTGGAGTAAGCATTTTCTGGTTTAAATACTGTGAAAGTTCCAATAAAGTTTGCAAGATTACAATGGCTTTTGGACAAGATATTTAAGTATATTTTTGGCACCATGATGCAGAAAGCTACTGCTAAGAATGCTAAAGGACACTCTGGTGATTGTCTGAAGTTTTTACAACTATATAAATGTTAGACAGATATAAAATCATAAATTCTGGCAAAATGCTGAGCTTGAGAGATGCAATACTGCATTACAGGATATTACATAACATGAAAAATAAGCCAGCAAACGCAGAACATTTTCCTAAGGTTCCCTTTTGGATAACGTTCTGAGAATGTTATACATTGATTAACAAAGTCAGCATTCTCTTATGGTTATATGACAACTTACAAGGAATGTTATGTTCCTTGTCACTTGTCATTTAAACCTAAAGGCAAGATCTGATATTTACTACAGGATATTTTTGTCTTTCATAATGTTCACCATGTCAGATTAGGTAATCATTGTGCCATTAGAGTCTTGGTCAGGAGAAGTACTACAAGTTTGACCCAACCAATCATCGTTTTGTCCTTGTGCGTCAATGGGGAGGAGGGTCAAGAAATTTTCAATCATGGCTACAGGAGGAATGTCAAGGACCATGTCATAGGAGTTGTCAAACTAGGCGAGAATATACAAAAAATTCGGACTTTTTGTTGATGTGTCACTGTTCTTCGATTATGTCACACTACAAGGCCCGTTAATCTTTCCTGACGTCCATATTCTGGCCCTATGCTGGAAATTTGTCGGCCACAAATAAATTGTGTCAATTTCAGGGTGAATTTGTGTAGTTTGATCTCTGCATCAGAGAATGTTGTGTTCCAAAGTTCCCAGATGATGTCGGGAACAATGCTGAGCTTGATAACCAAAACAGACCGTTCCCAGAACGTTGTGAAAGGGTTCCCACAACAAAATAACCGAAGAGGAACCAAATGCCAATGTTAGGTTAGGGTAACTCTCTGAGTTTCCAGGGTGCTACTGTTTGGCATGTGCGTGCCAGTATGACTGTTAACGTTTGCTTGTGCTGCCACCATGTGGCCAAACACAGGTGATGCAACCTTCGGTTAACATACAGCAGAACATAGTAAATACAGTAAATATATTTTAAATATAGAAGTAGATAATATAGCAGAGATTTCACAAAATATAAGCAATATACTACGTGCAAAAGATAAGGCAAAGGTAAGATAAATGAAGAAGACAAAAGTTATATCATACCAAAAGGACATTCCTTTATTATCTCAAGGAACCAAAAGAGTTGTACAGTATATACACTATATACACTTTGAAAACATTTTTTAAAAATGCATTTCCTTTTCTGACTACAGTATAAAAAAGTATTTTTTCATTTGTTTGCCTATTTATGTAGTCGATGTGTTTCAATTTCGCGATAGTTTTTTTTTCTCAAACATTCTCACACTTTCCTTCTGCCCGAGCTCAGTAACTGCGCATGCGCGAGATTTTGACGTCTTCAGAGTACTAACCGTAACCATGGCCATGACCCTTCCAACATCGAGAAACGCGTTTTAATAGACGAGATTTGTCCCTCGCCGGCTGCCATTCTGGATACCATTTCCCCGTCTACCTCCTACACCCGATTTTCCCTTTAACTTTTATCAAGTTTCTATCCAGAAAACACAGTGCCTTTGTGTAGTCTTGGTCGTTTTAGTGTCTTGTGTATTTCGCGCATGTAGCCAGCACAATGTTCACCACTACCGGGTCCAGAGGGTTGTGTAAGTAAAGCTAAAATCTGCTTCATGTCGTGGACCATTTTAGCGTCAAGGCAATCAGACAGGGGTGAGACATCGGCTATGTCCAAAACCGCGTACTAACCTACTGTTTAGTGTGTCTAACCTTAAGTAGCAATAGGAGCGGTAGTATTCAGTAGGGCAGTGTGTGATTTAGGACGTGGCGCTCTGTGCTCTCATTCATTCTGTACTTCAGCTGACTGATAAAACGCAATTGTTTTGTGTGTGTGTGTGTGTGTGTGTGTGTGTGTGTGTGTGTGTGTGTGTGTGTGTGTGTGTGTATGTGTATTAGTGACAGGTCATTTGTTGAACAGGTTATTCAGCTGGAATTGTCACTGATGCTCATTTCAGAAGTTCACCTGGTTTTTCATTTGATATGTCCAGAGTGTAATTAAAGAACAGGTGTAATGTAATGATAGCAGTTAATACGGCACCTACTGTAGAGTTCCTACAGCAACGACAGGGGCACACTGTAGGGCCTTGGTTCTCTGTCTGTCTGTCTGTCTGTCTGTCTGTCTGTCCTTGTCACTGAAATGTCAAGTCTGTCTATCCATCTATCTGCTGCTTCTCTGGGTCTGAGTTGTTGTTCATCCATCCAGCCATTCATTATTGTCTCATTCTCTCTCATTTCACTGAAATGCCCAGTGTTTCTACTTGTCTGTCTGTCTGTCTTCCCCCTCTCTCATTTCACTTAAATGTCCAGTGGTCTGTGTCTGTATCTCTGTCTGTGTATCCATCCATTTTCTGCTGCTTCTCTAAGTTGTGCCCTCCCTCCCTCTCTCTCTCCCTCTCTCCCTCCCTCTCTTATTGTCTCATTCCCTGTCTTATTTCAAAGATGTCTGTCTGTCTGTCTGTCTATTCATTGTTTACTATTAGCAGCATGAATAAGGTGCCATGTTGAAAATCTTATATCTGTGACAGGTGCGCACATTAAGGCCTCGCTTCTCTCCCTCCCTCACTGCCTTTCCTTACTGTGTCCTCTTTCTTTTTCATTTGTTTCTTTCTCTTTTCTTTCTCCTGCTGCAGCATGTAATCAAGGTCATTCTATATCAGTGGCAGGTGTACACTGTAGGGCCTCACATCTCTCTCAGTCACTGCCCACCCTTACCATGTCGTCTTTATTTCTCTTTTTTTCTTCTCTTTCTCTATTTCTTTTCACAGCTTTCTTCTCTTGCTTTTTTTTAATCCTCTAATTCATTAATTTTGTTTATTTCTTCTTCTGTTTGCATTTCTATGTTAACATCTGTATATATTTTTGTGTTTTGTTTATTAATAATTTGATTTACTATTGGCCGGTTGCCACCCACCAACCAGCTCTCCAAGACCATACAATCAGCTACCACACCAAAGAAAGTGCTGTCCGCCCTCCTGGGAACTCCATCTGGGAGTTCATTTATGCGGATAAATGAACTCCCAGATGCCCACCATTTGTCTGGTGTCACTGTGATTGTCAGGGGAGAGAGAGTATGTCATCCCGCCTTCCCAGAGACTCTTAGATTCCTGACCATGGATGGCTGCGGCCTTGTCAGCATTCTTTTCTTACTCTCTGTCTCTGTTGTTTTTTAATTGTTTCATTGTTTCCTTCTTTCCTTCACATTGCACAGAAATATATATATGGTTTAGCATGGTTTGATGATTTTCCTATAGCTTTAAATCCCCAAGTTTAATAGAGAACCTCCAGCGTATTTATTTAAATCACACCTTTATAACCTTTCCGAGCATCTTGTCAGGATTACCTCTGATGCCCGTGTGTGTCCGACAGATAAAGCTCCCATGTCTAAGAGCCTGTTGCTGCTTCCCACTGCCTTCACCGTGCTGCTGCTCGTGGCACTGCCTCAGTACCAGAAGCTGTTTGTCTACAGCCTGCAGGCTATCACGCACCACAGACAGGTCAGGGTAGAACTGCACTCATCCTTTAGTCATTTGTATGTTAGTGCAAGTTACACTCCTGAGTTGTATAAAAATGTAGATGGTCTTGCAAAACTTCAGCTGAAATGCTATATGTTGAAATGATATGTGTATGTATGTACAGTATATTTCTTGTGTGCTGTAGTTGTGGAGGCTACTGTGTGGCAGGCTCTTCTGTCTGGATGTAAAGGACACGTTCTGCAGCAGTCTGCTCATCTACAATTTCCGCATATTCGAGAGGAGGTTCGGCAGTCACAAATTCGCTGTAAGTTGTTCTGCATCCTTGCTTTTAGCAGGTTTCAGTTCTGAGAATGTTATATATTGATTAACAACACTTAAGTTTGTTTATGATCATGTCTGTTCCACCGTACGTTTGCATCAGCCTGTGTCTCTCTGCTTTCAGATTTAGACTCATGTGCACGTGCGTGACGTGTGATGTGTTGAAAAGTGTAATGTTTGTAATAAAGTGCACTGTTTATATATCAGTCGAGCACAAAGTGAGTTACAGCTGACTTTATCAGAGTGGAACTGCAGCTCTTCATACATTTACATACGCTCACATACACGTGCCTACAGTCACATAAGTTTACATACACTCACATAGTCACATACATTCTCATACCATTACATCCGCTCATATACTCTCTCAAACACTTACATGCATACACTAACATGCGCTTACATACATACATTAACATACTCTCGCATACCCTCCCAAACCCTCAAAAATACCCTTGTCTCTTGTGTCAGTCTTTCATTCCTTTTTCCGCCTCACTATTTTGCTTTCACTTCCAAACACTCACACAAACTAATATATTCTACACTCACGTATTCTTACATATACACACCACACATACACACGCACACGCACACGCACACACACACACACACACACACACACACACACACTCGTATACATGAACGCACGCTCACATACACACACACACACACACACACACATACACACACACACGCTTTCATTCCCATTTCCTCCCCACTTTTTATGGGACTTTTGAGCATGATCTCTGTTACAATATCTTTGTTTCTTTGTTTTTCTTCTCAGTAACATCACGAAACATTCTTACTTTCTTTTGTTCATGTTTTGATTTTTTTGCTTTAACCCAATTTCTCTTATGTAATCTTTTGTTTGTTTTCTTTCTTTCTTTTTCTTTCTTTCTTTGTTCTTTGTTCTTCCTTTTCCTCCCCCACCTCCTTTCAGCTCATTACAATCACTGTATTTTTCCATAATGATCTGAAAGTTGGAATTGGATGTAGAAGGAAACATGTCTGTATCAGATGCCGAGGTTTCACAGCTCAGCAATGTCATTCTCTCTCTCTCTCTCTCTCTCTCTCTCTCTCTCTCTCTCGCTGTGAAACTTCTCAGCTTTTCTTTTCAGCTTTCAACACATTTTCCCTTTTTTATGATTCAGTAATCATAGGCAATGTAACTAGTTCTGTTCTTTTGAAAACCACGAGATAGATTGATCATGTGACCAAAAAGTGTCATTAAAGGGTCATACGATTTTAATACGAGTCAGTATTCAATTCAATTCAATTCAATTTTATTTGTATAGCGCTTTTAACAACAGACATTGTCTCAAAGCAGCTTCACAAAGCACAGTATTCCAGTGTGTCCTGGTGTACCAGGGAAGTGCAGGATTGGAGATATTTCTAATGGGTGTATTAATAAAAAGGTTTTTGTTTTTTTTTTTCCTGTTGCATTTTAATACGCAACATAGCTAAAATGTTTTTAAAAGTCTTCGGAACTGTTCTTTACCTCAGGGTTTACTTGCGATTAATGTGCACACTTGTGTTCTCCTTTGTTGATGTTAGTCCTTCCTGTTCGGAACCTGGGTTCTGTCTGGATTTCTGGACTTCCTGTTGGCCGAAACTGTTCAGTTCCTGTTTGAACTGCAGGTGGACGTGCTGCCAGCCGGACTGTAAGTCAACAAGCCATTTGATTCATCACAGCGATTGAGCTTTCTTACTTTCGCCGCTGGACATTAATTCCACCTACGCATGTAATATAACGCACTGCTATTAAATATACACGATCCTTAATACTTAGGAACAGGCAGGAACGTCATGCAGTTATGTGTCTCGACCACCTGAGCGCACTGTGTGCTCAGAGAGAGCAGTGCCGTTCTTTACATTTGCTCAGGGAAGTGTTGAGAGAAACCGTGCTTCTAAGAATGATTGGTTCCTTTGATAAAACTGTGGCGTATTTTCCACTTTCGTAAAAATTTCCTCTGCGCATACGTTTTCCTTGAACTTTTGCCATAACATTCGCGATTTTAACGTTTCCCATGCTTCTGCTGGCTCTCTGTTTAAGTCTGTTGAATTAGGCATTGATTTAGAGGGACCCTAGCAAAATGGCACTGGAGTGTGCAGTTTTTACTTTCTGTGAGATATGAAGCGCACGGGACATAAAAAGGCCATGCTGTGCCATATTGCCTATTGGAGTGAAGGAAAAACCAAAAGTGTCATGTTTCACCACAAAACCAAGCACATGTCACTGGAGCATTTGACAGTGGCATTTAAAAACCACCGCAGAAATAACTAAAAACATATTTTTTGCCATTATGGAATTCTTTTTAAACCATTGCAAGTTTGACTTTCCATAAAGTGGAACTTGTTTAAACAGCTTTTAATACCTTTAATCTTTGCTGACGGTGTAGCAAAGAGAAATGTTTTAAAATGTTTGGTCAGCCAGTGAATCTAAACATTACTGATCCAGCAAGGAACAACAATGTGTTTCTTTTGGGTTGTACATTCATCTAAGCATTTACCATTGTGCAGTTACATTGGATAAGACTTTTCTGTAGCATAGAAGTTTCCTGTTTGTTGGTCTTTATTTGAAAGTGTTCAATTCCAGCCACCTAATGCCATGACGCTCTGGTAGGGTGGATGTCTCAGGGCTTAGATTTGAATCTTGCTTTGCTTTCCTTGTTTTGTTTTTTTTCCTTGTTGTGAAAAGAAAAGGGTAAAGTAACTCTCTCGTTTAAACAAATTGATTAATAACAATTATACATTTTTTTTTTTTGTTAAAGGTTAAAGAAAATTTGCACATATCATACGATGACTTCTTTTTTTCCTCTTATTATTTAATTGTATTGGTAGTAGTTACAAAAAGTTGTAATGCTATGGTTTTTTTGGCACAAGTATCTTAAGATGCTGTTTATCGCACACAGGTTTAGCTCACACATGTTGATGAGTAATCCAGTGAATACTAAAGAAGTAAACATGCCTTGCCTCATGACTGCACTAGAGGCAATGGGAAACAAAGTTTATCTCTAATGCTTTAAGGTCTGCTTATTAAAATTTGTTGGGACCTAATATGACGGATAGCTTCGGTTTACGTGACATTTTGAGAATTATGTGGCTGGATAATCTATACACTCCTGGGCAAAAAATGGGCCAAACGCAAGATTTCAAAACATTAAGCTTTTAATGGCCTCAACAACAAATCATGAGTCAGAAAATTAGCAAGAAGTTTAAAAAAAATAAAAAATAAAAATAATAAAAATAAAAAAATGCACTGCTGAGACCTGTTCCATCATTAGCTTGTCAATGCTTGTTACTGAAAGTGAACTGTTGGGGGGGGGGGAAATCTGGACTCTTTTATGCAAAGATAAAATCATGAAAAATGTAAATGTTCGCTATCAAATTCAAAATAACATGTGTGGGTGTTCAAGATTTTCCAAAATATCTTCTGATTGGAGCCATTAATACTGAGTGAATAACGTTTCCTCTTATTTGTGTAAAAAGCTGTCTGCAAGTTTTCCCACTAGACTTAACCATTTAAAGACTGTGTAAGCAAAATCAGAGATTTGTTTCTATACACCTTATATATGTTAGAAAGTAGTTGATGAAAACATGTGAAAAGACTGTAAACTGTATACTACTGGAGTCAGAGTGTTTCTCATCATTTTTGTGTTCTGGATTTTTTTGGGCGGGCCAGAAAATGTGACACACTGGAGCCACCTGATTAGCATAACTCCTCCCCTAACACTACAAATTTTAAACATTAGTGCGTATTAGCATCTGTGGTTCAGCCACTCATTTGCGTGTTGTTATACGTACGTCAGTACAGTTTGCAAAGGATGGCTGCAGTGACAGTGATCTGGTAAAGTGACAAATTATATTTTGTTCCATGTTATTTATTGATAGCCTAACATTATTTGGCTAGGTTGTGCTGGTCAGTAATACACATTGCAAACTTGCATACTTGGGAGGAGTATATGAGAGAAAATTATCATTCTGTTGCAGACTGAGAGGAACGAGGTTGGTAGGTCTGTGTCCCCTGACTCTGAATTAGATTCAGGTTCTGATGACGTATATGTATGGCTGTTCAATGAAGTTGCTAGAATTCATTCATTTCTGGTTGTAGTGGTGAGAGAGGCACTATCCTGAAATTGGGCATGGTTTCGGCGTTTTCGACAGACACGCCCCAAGCGGATCTACCCCCAGCGTCACGGAGAAAAGAATACTTCTTATTTTATCACAATTTTGAAACCTAATTATATATACTTCACAAGGGTTTTTTTTATTTATTAATTTTTTTTTTAATAATTCCTATTTGGGTGGGTGTTTAATAACACATTTTTCTGTAGTGTGACAAACTCCGAATACTTAGTGTTTTACTGTTTGACAGTCTTCAAGGAAATCAAAGGGAAAAGCTAACCCATACTAACCTGCGCTGTCTATTTGTTTAATTTTTGCTGACCAGTTATTTGCTGTCGACACCTTTAAAAGCTTAATGTTTTGCAATTTTCATTTTGGCCCATTGTTTCCGACCAGGAGTGTAGTTTTAAAGCAACATTTCTGTGTAAAACCGCACGTTCTGACATTTCTGACACACTGCATTTCCCCTTCAGGGACTAATAAAGTAAACATTCTTCTGTCTGTCTGTCTGTCTACTTATCTATCTATCTCTATTGCACACTATTTTTAAAACCATGATGTTTGTCATTAATTCATTACTTATATATGGTCTAATAAGTGACAGGACTTTTGTCCTACTGACTGACTCACTAGTGTCATTTATGATGCACAGATGTGTTAGAACATTGATGTCCTCTAAATACCTTTATAGGACTGTCTAGAAGCATCTCACCAATAGCTGTCTTTAACTTTCAGCTCATTTGGGTTTGACAATATATATATCGTGTTAAGCTAGATTAGTAATTAGTGAATATGGAATTGAAGGACACATGGCCTGTCCTGAAAACGCTTAAAAATAAAAACTTGCAAGTGAATTTATTTACTATTTCTTATTATAAGATTATTTATACTTTCTAGAGATATTCACTCATTTCATGTTTGAAATGGTCATTTTGTAGCGTTTTGCGGGTGCACAAACTGGACTCGCATTTAAGCAGAACACACTGCAAGCCAACAGGATTTTTGATCTTTTTCAAAGCTGTGAAATACAGTATATACAATTCACTTCGTATAAGAAATCCCATACTGTTGACATTTGTTTGATAAATACAGTGCTGTTGTTGAGGGAAAAAAAAACTTTTAAAAAAATATGCTTAAGCATTGCCATTTCCTGCTTTAGGACACATTTATACTTTATACATACATGCATAGTATACATATTATGCACATATTATAGACATCTGATATGCGTATACTGACATGCCCCGTTATTCCTGTAGTCTTAACTTAATATAATGGAAATATCTGCTTTGATATTCTGTGCTACAATTTCAGTAATGTATCCATAATACACTCTCCTTGTCTTCTCCTGGAAGTAATCGATCCTTAGCCCTATTCGGACAGGAAAAGCTTTTACATCACGAAGTTGGGTAATGTAGTTATTACCATAGTATCTGTGTGATTTTAGTTCCACTCCAAAGCAGTCCTGACAAACGGAATCCTTTTTTCTTGTAATCTCTGGAAACCCATGTAAGTGGACATATTCCATGCGATTTGACATGTGGAAGTGGTCTGTTGTATAACGTCAAACCCATACTAAAATTAAACCAAGTGTTGACTGACATTGATTTTCCAACCTCTGATTCAGATTTTTCATCAATAAATTATGTATAATGTTCAAAAGCATCATCGATGTTTTCCATCAAGGGGTCTTTGTATGGCTTTGAAAAGTTCTGCCTTCCTAAAAGGGTTCTACAAGATCCCTTTTTCTGAAGGAAAGCCTCTTTTATTTTGGTAAGGGTTCTCTCAGTGGGACAGAGCACAAACTGGGAGTGTAGCAAACCAAGACACCTTGAACAGACACAAGCAAGTGGTTCTAACAAAGGTTAAAGTTTTCCTTGCAGATATGAAATATATGTATGAGAACTTGTTTTGAAAATCTTCATGTAAACTCCAGCTCCGTATTCAGAAATCTCTTATACAGTGTAAATTGGACACAGTCGCTACAAAAGTATGGCCGGAAAATATATCCTGTCCAAAGGCTAACATGAGGTGTATGGCGTTTCAGGAGCTGTTCTCTGTGGACTTCAGGGTCAGTTGTCCCTTGTGGCGAGATAAATGAGTTTGTTCAGGAGCTCCTGAGCTGTCAGGTGAACTAGGTGCTACGCTGGAGAGTGATGGATTGACCTTACGTTTCAGTAGGTTCAGCACTTTCTTCTTGTACCCATTGCAAGCAAAGAAATAAACAAATGGGTCAAGACATGCGTTGAAATTCATGAGGCACACGGTGATGTGCAGCGAGATTTGGAAGGAGTGCAGCTCGTCGCAGTTCGGCTCGTATATAAGCTTCCGGATCATGTACTGCAGCAGGTCTATGTGGTACGGGCTAAAACACACGACAAACACAAGCACCACTCCAGTGATCACAGTCCGTGCCTTATGCGTCCTCCCAGATCGCTCAGTCAGGCGGTTGGACTTGGCAGCTACCCGCAGTCTGTTTGAGAGCGCTGAGTAACAGAAGAGGATTGTCCCCAGCGGGATCCCGTAGCCCAAAACAACAGCGCCAATCAGAATGTATGGCAAGCCTTCGACAGTGTGCTCGAAATTAGGGTACTCCATGCACGTAGTTCTGTTATCGTGTTCCACTTGAGTCATGGGCATGGTCAGTAACGGCAGCGTCTGTGCCAACACCAGTGCCCACATTATCACACAAATGAATTTCACATTCCGCATTTTCCGGAGCCACAACCACCTCGGGCGCAGTGCTACAGCCACAAAGCGATCCACAGCAAGACAGGTCATAAAATTAACACCTGCATAGCAATTGACGTAGAAGAGCAGTGCAGTGACCTTGCATAGTGTATCTCCCAGCGGCCAGTGGAAGCCCAGGGCATAGTAGATGGCCCGTAGTGGCAGTGCCAGGCAGAAGAGCAAGTCTGACACTGCCAAGTTGGCTGAGTACAGTGTGCTGGGGTTGAGCTTGGTCAGCTTGGTGTAGATAACATGCAGTGCCAGCGTGTTGCCCAGCAGCCCCAGTGGACAGATGATTGAGTAGGCCAGCGGCATCAGCACACTTGCCACTTGAGTGTGGGAGTACAGGTTGGTGCAACTGGAGTTCGCTAGTGCAGACATCGTCACAGATTGATAAATAAAGACACTGAAAGCAGAAATGGAAAGTTGCATTGTAAGTTCTATAATAGAAGCAAAATAACATCAAAACCTTTTACTTTCGGTCTATTTTTTTTTTAAATATCTGGACACCCACAAAACCATCAGATTGTAGAAAAAAGGCTTCCTCAATGGTTCCTCAGGTAATAAAAAGGCTCTACTTCTATCCATCTGTGATAGTGAAACTCTGTTTTAGGGTTTTACATGGACCCTTTAAGGGTTCCTCGAGAAGAATCTGACTGAGGAAGTGGTGCTAATGTAAATTTAAAACTTTTAATATCTAAAGTAAATTAAAACCTGCTACCACCCAAAGAGCCCTTAAGGAGTCAGTTGTCCTTCACTTATTGAACAAAAAAAAAAAACATCAACAAAATTTTAAATTTTTTGGAAGTGTGTTTAGTTTGCTACAATTGCAAGCCAGTGTCATCAAGCTTCTGAATTTGGTTGCTGTCTATAGAGACGGCTGGATGAGAAACTGTCAAAGGGAATTGGATGCTGAAAAAAGAATTTATCCAGAACCTGAGCATGACCGTATTAAAAATAGCTAGAGAAGTTATCAAAGTTATCAAGTAGTACTAGTTAGCAAGACTAGAGTCAGAGCTTGAGGAAAATAATGCACTTTCAAGACGACAACACACTTTGTACACACTTTGAACGCACTCCTGCATTTCCTATGTGCAAAAATATCTATCAGCACCAGACAAATAACATCTACATTAACAAAACAACCTAAACAAACAGGAATAGTAGAAAGTAAAAGCTAGTGAAAAGACAGGCACAAGACTGACTACTGCAAAAAGATATAAAAACTCATGTTCAAGCAGCAGGCTGAATTCAGCATAGGTTTTCTAGAAATTTATATTACCTTAGTTACTGGAAAATTGTTGTCCCTGTATGGAGTGACCGAACACCAAGTGCTATTATTCTATAAATCTTCACAAGCTTATCTTACAGAGTTACTAAAATGTCTCCAATGACGCCAAAGAATGCGTACGGTATTTCCCCTTCTAAAGGTCTTTTTATACATGGCCACAAAATATTTACTCATGTTTGCTGGAAACAGTAAGTGATGATAAAAATTAAAAAAAAAAAAAAAAAGATTCTCACTTTGTTACTATTAGAATCTCTTGGTTTATAGACGTTGCTAAAGTCATTCACACATTTGCATAACCACAAACACTCGATAAAGGTGCCAGAAAAAAGCTGAACGGCTATAAGCAGGTCAGAGTTTGAAAGTTTACTTGAAAGTATTCTTGCATGTTTTTTTTTTTTGTTTTGTTTTGTTTTCTTGTTATTCTTGTCCTTGGACTGGTTTTCTGTAAGTTGGCCACAAAAAAGTATGTTTTTGGTTCTTTTTTTAAATTCACTTCTTAAATATATGTAATAGTAGAAATAGTCATTATGATTATATATTTTAGTTCTACTGCTACACTTAAAATTTGTTGTTGTTTTTTTTTTTTTTCTTTCAGCCTTAAAATCACATACTCACCAAACAGTTTAGTAGTAGCTTATTTCTTTGATTGTTCAACGCGGAGTTCCTCATACATCTCAAACCAAGACGCACCTTACAAGACACACTCACTTTTTACACTCTCTGTATGTATATGCACAGTTTTTCCCCTCCCCTATGACGATTATATCCAACTATCTCAACAATCTCAAGTAGCCTTTTTAAAATGCACCGCTCTGAAACAGCTTGAAGCTCTAAAGAAACCCACACCACTTCCTTTCCTCTTTTTACTAAATTTTCCTGCACCTCCTCTGTTCTTGAGTCACGAGGGAGGCTGTTGAGGTGCATTTGGAGAAGTGAAGCTGAGTCCTCAGACAGTTTGAGATTAATATGAAAAATGTCTAAAGGGCACATTTGTATTTTCCTGGGATTTGATTGATCCATTTTGCATGACAAGGTGGACAAAAAAATGTTTTGCATATGGTTGCAAGGCAAATCGTGTTGATATTAATGCATTCGTTCTGATACGTAACCACTCGGACAGGGACTACTTCACAGGTATGGCAGAGGCTTTCTGTAAATAGATGTTCATTTAATATTTATGGAAGGAGTCTCCAGCGCTCTCACACAAGCACCACAGAAGTAATGCTGTAACTTTAGGTTTTCCACCACATGCAATGTTTGGTTTCTTGGTTACACTTCAAGTGAGAGGAAACCAAGAACTGACAGTTTAAAGTTGCATAGTCGGATGTTTTGTTTTGTTTTTTAATAAATACAAATTGTAATTGTTGGAACAAGAGGAGTAAATCTCTTGCTTCTATAGGAAAATAATCAACTATCAACTCAGTATAACTATTTTTATTATGTACCCTTTATTATTTATGTACATTTTATTTATTAATTATATATATATATATATATATATATATATATATATATGCACACTGATATATGACCAAAAATTTGACCATCACACCTGTATGTACTTGATGCATTCCATTCCAGATTTAGTCCTCCTTTGCTCTGATGATAACTTCCACTCTTCTGGGAAGACTTTCCAATAGATTTTGGAGTGTGACTGTGGGAATTTGCATTCATTCAGCCATTAGTGAGGTTTGGCAGTGATGTCCAGTGAGAAGGCAACAGTTTGAGGCAGAAGCACGTATGGTTGTGACGGTCAGGCGTCCACAAACTTTTGGCCATATGTTGTGTGTATATACAAAATATTTTAAAAAGTCTTAACTTCACTATTTGATGGAATAAAATGTTCCTATTTGTGTTTCTCACTCTCCATGTGACTTCTCTTTTAACCAAAATTCCCATTTCTGGGTGTTCCCCCCCCCCATACGTTGTCACTGGTATTCTGCAGTGAGTTTGATTCACTTGATCCCTGGTCACAGGAAATATGGCAACGTATAAACCAGGCCATGGTTCATGCGTCTTCAGTCCGTGTCAAGTTGCTACAGCCAATTCTGTTGATCGGCCATATTTCTTTGACCACAATATTCTCGTGTTCCTCATTTTGTCTCATTTCGCAATTCAGGTTTGCATCACCAGACTATCAAGCCTGTACTTTCATCCAGTATTTCGTCCTTGACCGTTGTTGAACTTGAGCTACTCTTTTACCAAGCCATAGAGTCTCCTATTAGTACTGTTTAAAAAAAACAAAAAAAACAAAAAAACAGTAGTCTTAATGTTCCCATGTGTGTGGTTTGTATCTGCACTTCACCTGCACTGAAGCCGTTTCACTGCTAATAACGATGGCAGAAGGTAGGAGAGTGGAAAAAAAAAAGTCTGTGGTTTTCTCACTTTGTACAATAAGCGTACTTATGTATTTATAAGGAAGGGAAGCTGAAGTGAGCAAAAGACCAAGTGATGAAGCTATGTTTATGCACACGTATACCACAGGCGTGGCTGTATATCTCAAAGTGAGAATAACGATTTAGGGTTAGATTAGATTAGATCTCCTTCGAATCTCATTTTTTATTATGCTAATAATAAACTAAAGCTAACACTAAACTGAAAATTTAAATATCACGTATACCTGAAGGAGTGGTGGGGTAAACATCAAATACACAACATCCAGTTTGTTTAGTTTGGTAACAAGTGAATAGCAAAACAAAAACCTCAATGATATTTTAATTTAATGATAAGCTAGCTTTAAGTCTAAAAATTCATTTTATAAAAATTATCACTTTATTATCACTTTATTATAATTTATTAACTTTATTATCTAGCCCAAGTATAAGAATTATATTATCATGTTATTAAAAGCATGCTAGCTAACATTAGGCTAATTATTATGTTGTGTACCTGTACTGATCATGATAATATAATAGATTAACTATAGTCCTGTGATAACAAGTAGATAAGGTTGCTAGAAAATGAGATGACACTAGGCTGATGCTTACACTGTGTAAACAGGTAACTGAAGTTGCTAACTATCATTAGGCAAACTATTATACTGTGTAAACTCGTACCTAAATTAGTCACTAACAAACTATATAACTTTAGGCTAAATAATATGATGTGCGATCTAGTAAAACTAAAGATGAATAAAGCTAGTTGCCATAAAGCTAGATGATGCTAGGTCTTGTATTTGTGCAATCAAAGTTGCTAGCAATGTAGCTAACTTGATGCTAACTATGATACTTTGTCAACAAGTAACTAAAGACTCTAGCTAGCTTTAAGCTAAATATTATACTGTGTAAACAAGGCTAATGTCACTAGCAAGGTAGCTAACATTGGGTTAACCTTTATACTGTGTAAACAAATGGCTAAAGTTACTAGCAAGCTAGCTAGCATTAGGATAACTACCATGTTGAGTTAACTGATGACCATTAGCTAGCATTATTTTTATGTTGTGTTAATCAGTAGCTGAGGTCACTAGCAAACTAGCTAACAAGTAGACACAAATTGGCTCATTTTTATTTTGACTGAGCCCCCTCCCCCCTTCTCTCTCTCTCAGGTTGGGTCCAGTCTTTGCCCTCTTCGTGCCTTTCTTCTGCTCCATCCCTCGAGTTCAGGTCACTCAGTTTCTGCGCTACGTCTCTATCAGCAACAAGTCTCTCGTGTACATCGTGGGTCTACAGGTGAGCTGCTGAAAAGACTTTAGTACCGAGATACATCAATACCAAAAACTGAAAATGTACCTGATACTGATGACCACACTCGCTGCCACTACTGCTCCCCAGGGTAGCTGCCCACACACTTTCTATTAAAGGTGATAACCGTAAAAGATGTTCACTGGGAAAAAAAACTGAACTAAAAAAATATTCCATGACGCACATGATAGATAAATATTAAGTAGGTTAGTGATTTCATTATCATGATCAGCAAGCACCAAAAAACACCTACTTGTATGTGGTTTAAAAAAAAAATGCTGTCAATGCATTTATAATTTCTACATTGGTAATAGCACATGGGTTAAATGATGACCTCAATTTTTCAGTTTTTGTTCACTTGTAACCCTTTTGTCTCTATCAGTTGCTGACGTCTAGCACTTACATGTGGGTTGTGGCTCTTAGCGGATTGGTAAGTAAATATCCTAATTTAATGCTTTGAAACTTCACCTGTCTTACAATTTCTCACCAATACCACATGCTGTTATCTGTAATCTGCACAGCCTTTCATCCCGTCTTGCACTTGCTGTGTTTTATGATCAAAATGATATTTTGGGGTTAGCATTTCTAAACTGTAGTTAACATTTCACACATCTCCTCACCAGAAGAAGTCACAGTGCAGAATCATCAGTTTAGTTTCAGATGCTCTAGTTGAATTGGCAAGGAAACTGCAGATTCATGGTTACAATTGTGCAAAAGTGCACAAGATTATGTATCGAGATTTGTTATGCAGAAGTTCTCTTAATCAGGTAACGAACAAGGTCGGATATAGTGGATGAAAAAAATCTTCACACCTCTGTTACAGTGGCAGGTTTTAGTGAAGTAAAAAAAATGATCCTAATATAAATCATGTCAGAACTTTTCTCGCGTTTAATCTGAAATTGCAAAGTATACAAATACAAAAACGTAAACAAAACAAAAAAACTTTTTAGAAAGAATAACCTGGTTGCATAAGTGTGCACACTTCTAAAATAATACTTTATTTAAGCAGTTTTGTGTTTTATAACACCACTTATACCAGGTGTCTCTTTGGGTAAGAGTCTATCAGCACGGCACATCTTGACCATAATATTCCCACTCTTTCATTTTATATCCTCTGTACTTTGTTACTGTGTTACTGGTGTAGCAATCAAGCTAATATTATTTCAAGTTTGAATCCCTCTTTATAACTGCCTCCATGCTCCTATTTGCCCTCATGTTTGTCTTGACGAATCACTCCATCATATTTGTGTGTTCAGGTTTCAGGCGTGCTGTACTACAGTAACGTGTTGGCTCTCCAACGCTTCCTGTATGTTCCGCGGTGGCTGGCGCGCTGCAGCTCCCAGCTCCTGGAGCCTGTGTTCTCAGGCACAGAGCCACGTGCTGAGGCTCCAGTCGGAATGGGAGCCACGTTGGACATCCAGCGACAGCAGCGCATGGACATGCTGGACCAACAGATGCTGCTCTCACAGCTGGCCCAGCTCAGGAGAAACGCCCAGCAGCCACCACCTCTGCAGCAGGTACCGAGGCGTTAAGTGTTCTGGGGAGAATTTACTTCTATCTGGTTTATTTTACTAACTGAGGTGAAGATACACTGACTGAGCACGTTATTTGGAACACCTGTACACCTAGTCATTCATGAAATGATCTAATCAGCCAGTTGTGTGGCAGCTTCATGTAATGTTCACATCAACCATCAGAATCGAAGGAAAAAGTAATCTCAATGATTTTGTCCTTTGCATGATTGTTGGTGGGGTGATGTATTTTGGTTTGAGTATTTCTATAACCGCTGATCCCTTCGGATTTCCACACACAACTGTCTCTAGAGTTTACTCAGAAAGGCGCAATAAAGAAAATACATCCACTGAGTGGCAGTTCTGCAGTAGAAACACCTTGCTGATGAGAGAGGTCCAGTCTGGTTTGAGCTGACAGAAGGGCTACAGCAACATCTTGTAGCTTAACTAACATCTTATGGAATTCGTGCCATGATGAATTGAGGCTGTTTTGAGAGCAAAAGGGAGGCCCTAGCCTGTATTAGTATAATGTTCCTATAGCGATCCTAATAAAGTGCTCTGTGAGTGTGTATTATATATCTGCTGTAGGTATCTAGCCAATCACATGTCAGCAGTGTGATGCCTTAAATCATGCAGGTACAGGTCAAGGGCTTCAGTTATTATTCATAATCACATACCATACAAACACCATAAAGAGGGCTGTATATAGCCTAAAGACTTCATTTGCCAAGAACAGTTTACACTCAAATCCTCATCGTTTAACATTAATAACTTCAGTTTGTTATGAGAGACTTTAATCAAATCTCTAATGATGCTCATATTCAAGTTCCTGGTGCTATATTATCCCGTTATAGAAGTTATTAATAATCGCACTATCCGGTGTCACCCAGATGAGGCTGTGTGGGCAGTAGGCACAGGTCTGATGGAGACTGGATAAACATCACTTGGTCTTTATTTAATCTTCACGTCTTAATTTCAATAAGCCCGTGCCCACTGTAGCCTCAATAGAGGCCCTGCAAGAGAGGTTTTCCTTTTTAAAAATGTTTACCAGTAAAGCTCCTTTAGAAAGCAAGAACAGTTATAAGCAGTTATTAATACTGTATTTCTTCACATTGTTTTGATGTTTCCAGGTTTCATAATTATTTTAGATTTATCTTTGTTATTGTTCTTAAAATTTTGTTTGGTCATCTGACCAAAAAAAACGGAGACACGTTTGAAAACGTATAATTATCATAGCAGTTTATAGTTTTATTAGTTTTTTATTACGTTTAAAAATAACGTCATGTTGTATCTGTATTTTGAACCTTTAAATTATTAGTGTGTTGAAAAAAAAAAAACTGTTAACTTCATGTGCAGCACACAAGGGTGTGTGTGTGTGTGTGTGTGTGTGTGTGTGTGTGTGTGTGTGTGTGTGTGTGAGATTTGCTGTTGTGCACAGTGAATTTACTGGCACTCAACTGCAGAGCGCACACAACCAGAGTTGCTGCTAGTCTCAATCTGTCCTTGTTTTATCTTTTTATCATTCAGCCGATTTTCAACCACAAGGGAAATTCTAACTTGACCACAAGCAAGCAGAAAGTTCACCATCTTATCACCGAAAACAAACCGAAAGTAACACTGATTCCGTACACACAATTATACCCATGTGCTCAGATTTGCAGTACAGTGTGGTCTTGTGTTTTGAAAGTTTGCTAGTAAATTTGTCTGGTCTTTCATGAAAACATGTTGTTGTTTTTTTTTCTTCCCCCCCCCCTAAAAAAGTCATATAAAACTTAACCCATAAAAAGGGACATGGTTCCAAGCCATAGGTATGCTGTGGTTACGCAGCATGGTCTGGTAGCTTTATTTCTGCTAACATGGAACCTTAAGGTTACCCTAAGTTTACTCTAAGGTACCCTGTTAAAGCCACGGGATAAGCTAATCATTGCCTGTTGTGGTGCTTAGAGACAGAAGAATTGTTTATTGAACATATTAGTAATAATGAATTAAGTTTATTTAGTTGTAGCTTGCCGTTTTGTGAAGGCATCAATATATACGAGGACACATAAGGTGCGTTACAGTGAATTTATGACAGTTAATGGGGTTTTAGGCACTCATGGCTTATTGTTTTAGTAAATGTAGTTACTATAAAAAAAAATTATTAAGTCATGACAGTATCCTAAATTGAATATCTTATGAAGATAGGAAAGCCATGGTACTATTGTGTGGATGAATACACTTTATGACCAAAAATTTGTGGGACTTGGACACCCACCCACATGTGATTATTCCCTAAACTGATGCCACAAGTTTGGAAGAACACAATTGTATAAAATGTCTTTGCATGCTGTAGCATTACAGTTTTTCACTGGAACTGAAAACCAGACCTGTTTCTGCATGGCAATGCCCCTGCGCACAAAGCGAGCTCCATGAACATTCCATGGTTTTCCAAGGTTGGAGTGTCCTGACCTCTACCCCACTGAACACTTTTGGGATGAACTGCACTGCAGGCCTCCTCATCCAACATCAGTGCCTGACCTCACTAACACTCTTGTAGATGAATGACCACAAATCCCCACAGCCAGGCAAAATCTAGGGGAAAGCCATTCCAGAAGAATGGAGCAAATCGTTCAACAAGCACATACGGGTGTGACGACGAGGTGTCCACAAACATTTGGCCGTACAGTGTACGTAATAGTCACAATAACATTCCACAGTAAAATCATGGTACATTTTCTTTTCCATTTCTTGGAGGTTACACAACATTAAATGTAACTATACATGGAAAGAAATTACGGTATGTTGTTTTTTTTAATTTATTAGATAAAAATAAAAGATGTCCTAAATATTTAGTCTTTTACGTAAACCGGATGCTGTGAGCTATGAGATAGGGGTTCATTTTACCCAGGTGTAATACAGTGTGACTATACTGATTATAATGATGGTGGACATTAGAGTATGGTAAAAACTGATCCTGGATCAGGTTTCAGAAAGAGAGCTCATATGCCATCTATGATACGAGAAAATGTTAATCATAAGCTTTTCCTTTTTTTTTTTTTTTTTTTTTAACAAGAAGCTGTTATGAGTGATTGTAAGCTTAGATAGTATTGCATGTTTTTACTTTCTGTCTTCTTTCGAACCAGAAGGAAGCATGTAACTTCCTGTCTACATGTGCACATGTTGCAGTTGTGGACACTGGCAAAGCCACTGATGAAATTTCCTATCCAGTAATTGAGTTCATGTCTGATAAACCAGCTGCAATGTACAACTTTGTGCAAATACGTGAATATGACATGTTTTTCTGTTCTGGAAACCACCTGAGATAATAATTATGTCACACACATTTGTTACACAAAGGAACATCATTTTATCATAAAATGATAAACCAAGAGTAATGTTTTAATTGTTGCTAGTTTTGTATTTCTTACACCACAAAGTAACCATTAAAAAAAATTCTTCAAATTTACCTCTTCCCAGTTAGGCCACATCCCAAATTGCTGCCTTTGAAATATCAACATCTATTTTAGGTGTTCTCTTGGCATAGAAGTCTCACACTTGTGAGCCAAAAATGGAGGAGCTACTTATTATTAATAGCGCTCTTTATAGCCTTCGCCTGATTGTTTTCACACTGCTGCTTGAGGAAGAGATAAGCATCTTACTGACCAATATGTGTGATCGATTTTGTGGTAAAATGTTCTTGCTAGCAATGGGCCTCCAAAGTTGTGTGGAAATGTTTTTGCGTAAGCCAAACCGAACTAAAACTTTCCATCAGAGTTACAAAAGTTTCAGAAACGCAGGTTTTATTTGTACTCATGAATACCCATAGGTTTCCAGGCAAATCTCGGTGTTGAAGTGAAGAGGAAAGGTAAAAAAAAACTTTCTCTGACATAAAAGTGATAGTTGTTTTGATTCACATCTTAGCCAATAACAGTGTAAAAACACCTGCAGCCAAATTACAGAAAAAAGGAAATTAGAAGTGAAAAGAGAACCACACAGGGAAGGTTTTTTTTTTTTTTTTTAAATTCGAAGCAAAGTGTCTCGTGACTCTCCGGCAGAAATTTCTCGTATACCAGTGTGCCCTGCCCAATGCCATATTGGAAAAGCAGGAGGATGTTCTAAGAAGTGATGTGGCCTGTGTGTGTCCTGTGTGTCATAGGAAGTCACGCAACACGCTAGGGAGTATATGGCACATTGCAGCTTGAGACACACAGTACCAGTCATAAATTTGGATACACTTCCTCATTCATAGGTTTTTCTTTATTTTGATTATTTTCTACATTGTAGAAAAATACGGAAGAAATCAAAACTATGAAATAACTTCTATGAAGTCACGTGGTAAACAAAAAAAGTGTTAAAAAAAACTATTTTTCTTATTCTTCTAAGTAGCCAGAATTTACCTTGATGACAACTTTGCACACTATTGGCATTATCTTAACCAACGTCATGAGGCAATCACCTGGAATGCTTTTCAGTTAACAGCTGTGCCTTGTCTAAAGTTAGTTGGTGGAATTTCTTGCCTTCTTAATGAGTTTGAGATCATCAGTTGTGTTGTGTCGAGGTAGTGTTGGTATACAGTAAATAGCCCAATTCCACAACTGCTGTAATCCATATTATATCAAGAAATGCCCAACTAAGTGAAGAGAAACAGCAGTCCATCATTACTTGAAGAGATGAAATGTCTTTTAAGAAATACCATTGAATTAGAAGGTGTATCCCAACTTTTGAGTGGTACTGTACCACATCAGTAACTTGTAAAGCCTTAAAAGATGCTGTGGCAAACACAGCCAATATCTACACAGAGTCATTGCAGAGCTGCCTACTTTTATACAACTGCATACTTAATCTAATTACTGGTCTTATTTGTTTTAATTCATGGCTTTATATTTGCTTGCTTGCTTTTTTAATTAGCAATTAATTGATGTATGACTGGGTTTCACAAAAGTTTCATTACATTTTTGTGTAATTGGAATACATAAGCTAGTTAAACTTCACAGTGTAAGGTAAGCAGGCAGGTAGCGGATGTAAAAGCAGGGAAACTTTATTGAAGCAGGCAGGCAAATAAAGTCCAAAACACATGAGGCAAAGGCAAGGTCAAAAAACAGGGAAAGGTCAAAACACTTGGCAGGCAGGTATATCCGAGGCAATGCTATGGCAAAGTCCAAAAGCATGAAATAAAGGCTTGGCAATAACAGTTAACAACATGTTAACGCTTTGCAAAGAAACTAAAGAAACAAAGGAACTTAAATAGCATGGCTGTGAAACAAACTAAACTCAAAACAGGTGCAATCAATCAATAATCAGGGGATTGTGGGATGCTGGGAGTTCCAGTCCTCATGGCCATGCTTGAAAGCCACTGAGATTTCTGGGTAGCTGAGTTTGGAGCCAGAGAAGCAGGTGGCAGTGGTGACATGACGCACAGTAAGAGTGCAGTAATTCACAAATTATAGGATTTTAAGCCAGTCTGTCAAGGTTTATGTAGTTAGTTTTCTCATGTGTAAATTTACACACACACTCAATAGCACAAGTGGTGTATGAACATTTTTATGAAACTACAGGATTTTCATGAATGCCAAATTTTTATTTTCAATTTTTTATGCTCATACAAATGATTTACGAATAGAATTTGTATACAGCTTGATAAGTGAAGCCTAGTTTTACCTTTGACTAATGCTAGCGAATAATATAATGAGCTTGTAGTGCGATTAATGACCAATAGAAGATCATTGGAGGATGATTATTTTCACACAGCAAGATAAATGCATCATTTAGCAAAAATATTTGTTATATGCAAACATTTATGCCTTTGAATATGTAAATATTATTGAAATTTTGAAGAATGTGTTGTAGGTTTTAGTGTCATGTGTTCTTTGTTTTTTTTTTTGTTTTGTTTTGGGGTTTTTTTGCACACTAGCAAACTGTACAGTTTAGTGTTTTTCCTGCTTCACTATAATAAATTCAACTGATTAATTATTGTTGAGGCCAGATATAGTAGGAGATACTCACTGATTTTGTGTGACATTTAGTTCATGGAAAATACACATCATTACTCGACAGCAGTCAGTCCGGTACAAAATGTGTATGCTCTGAGTGGTGCAGCTGTTCCTCTTTCGATGTGTGAGCGTAGTACTGTGTGGCAGGAACTAAGCAAGCCCTCCATTTTAACAGACCAGCCATTTTACTAGGAACACCTATACACCTGTTCATTCATGAGCCTGTTCCCATGATAGCATCTGATTCCTGTCATTGGCTGACAGGAGTGGAACCAGATGTGCTCTTCTGCTGTTGTAGCCCATCAGGTTTGATGTTTTGTGTGTTCTGAGATGCTTTTTTTCTTCACCATGGATGTAAAGAGTGATTATTAGAATTACATAGCCTCCTTGTCAGCTCAAAACAGTTTGGTCGTTTCACCACTGACCTCTCTCACCAACAAAGCTGTTCCACCTGCAGAACTGACACTCACTGAATGCTATTTGCCCCATTCTGTGTAAACTCTAGAGAATCCCAGGAGATTTCTGAAATACTCAAATCAGTCCGTTTAGCATGAACGACCATGCCACAGTCACTGAAATCACCCAGATGTTTTCCCCCTCTTCAGATGTTTGATGTGAACATTAACTGAAGCTTTTGACCTGAATCTGAATGGTTTTATGCATTGCACTGCACATAATCTAATTCAGGCATAGAGTAGAGGAATTAAGCACTTTGATCAAGATTTTCTGGCATCCCTTTCACCCATTATTGGAATTTGATCTCCTAACACACTTTCTGGATAATGCTGTCCAACTTTTTATTTACATAAGTTTAAGAGGATTAGCAAGTTAACTTTTCTGTCAACTTTTCTGACTTTTCTGATATTTTGCCACAGAACACTACTTCAGTACTTCCTGTATTATGCTCTGTAAAAAAGAGAAGGAAATTTCAGTGCTTGCATCACACACTGAACACTAAATGACACGATCTGAGTTGTGATGAGTTGTCATTCTGTCGAAGTTGTTTTACACTTCATTTTAAATGTTTGTTTGTTTGTTTTTTTCCCCCTCCACAGCAGGGTGGACTCCTCAACCGATTCTTTCCGGGTTTGCGACACAGAGGTCAGAATGTGAATCACATGCAGCCACACTCCGTGGACACACCAGTAGCTGAGGAACAGGTCAGGAGGCAAACACACACACACACACACACACACACAGTCACAAGATCAGTCAACAAAATTAGATTTAACAATTCAGTTTTGATGCAGTACAGATGAGAAATTTATTTTGCCAGAATTTGCTGTTCTTTCGCCACTTCCAAATCTTTGCTAAGATCTTTTTTTACCATGAAGTAGAGCTGGCTCATTTTCTTCAGTTACATCATTGGTTTGCTGGCCCAGAAATCAGCTCTGCCCTCAGTTGTAATTCCGCTCTGCCCAATTTCCTGTTAACAGTTCAGAAGAAAAAGGTAGGGTTGGTCGTGGGAAAGGTTGAAGACTTGACAGTGTTTGTAATTGCTGATCACCTTGCAGGCACCAAAGCACTCTAAATATCGAACTGCTTCTTTAAGTGATTTACAACAGCATCTTATCTTGTACATTATAGAAGTGCTAAAAGAGGTTATGTATAGACTATATGTCAGGAATAACACAGCAGTCCATGCTGTTATACAAACATAATGACATCCCAATGTTAAAGTGTTCTATTATACTTATACTGCAGTGATTGCTATTTTCATTTTTTTTAACCTTTTTGCTTATAGTTACTTTTCATGTAATGGAAAGTCTGCAAAACAAGTCAGCTCCTGTTACCATGTTCTTTATAGAAGCTATAAGCTGTTGTTTTTTTCCTCTCTGTTGATGGGTTATTCAGAACCTCATGTTACAGAGATAAACTGCACTGTCCTAAAAACTCTATTGTGGCGAAACTGTTACAAGTCCTGACGCTGGAGACTCCTACCATAAATGTTAGTTGTTGTGACAGTAAATTTCACCATATTATATGTTTTTCTTTAAGTACCAACATGCTTTTTATAATATGGTCTTAAATTATGTAGAAAGGACACGTTACCATAGAAATGATGTATTATAATGAGTGCATTAATATAATCCTATAATTATTCAGCTGTGGTATAAAGCTGTACATCATCAAGAAAAGAAGAAAACCAATCATTTAGCTAGCAAAAAAATTATACCTAATACGTTGCTATGTCCCAGAGTGCAAAAGTATTGCCCAATGTTTCTGACACATGCCTTACACTTGGGCCATCCCCAAGTGTGGTGACAGTTGTACTGTTTCTGGTGTACTTTTCAATTTTGTGTTCAATTTCAGTCATCAGATTTTTCTGACTTCTCAATAAGCTGCCCACCTACGGCACATTCTCAGAAAGAGAAAGATAACAAAAATGATTAGCATTGTTGATGTACACATAAGTATCATAATACCAACATAACATCCTGTCTGGTTGGTATGATGAACAGGGGTATGGATTGGTTTTATATAGACTGGCTTGCACAATGCTGGTGCATCTTCAAAGGTGTGATGATAACGGCGTGTATTCAGGGTGATGTGGAGCAGAGAAAAAGGGAAACACACATGTATAGCATACCTCAGGGTTACCTCAATGTTTTTGCTGAGTGTTGTGTAAAAAGACAGAGCAAGTGTCATGAAATGAATGATGTCTGGCAACTTCTATAGGTACAGATGTGAAATATAGTGTAGGAATTTCCCTGCTTTCCAGCTAACTATGTGCTAGAACTGGTTGCACATTTGACTTACAAATATCTATCTACAAGCACAGACTATAACTAGATACCTTTATAATTCCAGTGAAGTTTTCATGTTTTGCATGTTTGTTAAGAAATGACATTATTATTAAGAAGTCTTGAGTCATAGTTTGAGTGTGTAATGAATGATAAAACTTCTGCTGCTCATCTTGTGCTCAGAGTGATTGCCAGGGTTGATCGAATTAATAAATTAGAGGAATTTGTCTTCTATTCTGAGAATTTTATTCTGAGCAACTCTGGTAGTGTGGAGGGTTTTGACCATCCAGGACAAAAAAAAATCAACTAAATCTATAAGGTCTCGCTCACATCTCCATGATCATAATCTCTTCCTAAACTCAATTCTCTTGATGTCCAGGTGGCGAGGCTGATGGAGATGGGTTTCTCCAGAGTGGATGCTCAGGAAGCTCTCCGAGCATCCAACAACGACATCAACATGGCCACTAACTTCCTGCTCCAGCACTGAGGTCGAGTGTCCGAGGGCGGAAGAGACAGACGGAGCTGCAGCAACTGGAAAACACAACGCACGGACACTGCGTTGGAAGTAAATGTAAAGTACTCTCAGGAGCTCGTGCTGTCACTTCCTCCCAAACTGCTCTGTGATTGGGCATTGAGGAGCCACTGAAGCGGTCGCTCTTGTTTCCTGCCGACTTCACCAGTATAGAGCCAAAATGGTGGCATAGGATGGCGCAGTGTTCTCTCAGGGCTCACGTTCTCTGGCCTCGTCATCCCTCTACAACCTCCAGCACTGTACATTCTTATTAATAAGAAGAATCGCCACTTAGTGGTGGTGGTGATGTATGTGAAAGCAGTGCGATTGAAAAAGACTCCTATTTAGATGTAGTTGTGGACTAATGTGTTTTAAGAATTCTACGCTCATGGGACATCACAGTTAGAGGAATAATCTAGCAAAAAAAATTTATTTGCACAATTTCTGTTTGCCATGTTTCTTAGTTTTGTGGCTAACATGGATAATGGAAGTCAATGTCACACAAAATCCTTTCTGTAAATATCTACCTCCTGATTCAGCAGTCATTTACACTCTCAGAAAATAGGGTACCTTACCTTGTCTCTGGGGTGGTACCGTCATTCAGACACCTTTTGTATCTTTAGTATGTACAGTATCTTTTACCAAGAAAGGGTATGAATATAGTGTACCATTAAAGCTTAAACATAATTACAGTCCAATTACGTACTTCAAAGGTACACTATATCCATATTTCCAGGTAAAAAAATTAAAAGTGCATATTAAATGGAACAAACGTAAAGCGTACCACAACTGCAAGTAGGGAAATGTACAGTTTGGGACCTGTGTAAACACAAAACATGTGCCTACTATCATTTTGGACAGCTAGAATCCTCAGCTTCAACCTATCATTCTGAGCAATTTTTTTCCATCCCATATTTATATTAAACAACAGCTTCCAACCGAATGAAGAGAATGAAAGCTAAGACGTTTCTACTGAGATCTACCCTCTTCTACATACATGAGCTCACACACACCTATGATTAGCTTGTGTTACTCTGATTGACAGGTGAGAAACAGAGTATCCCTCCCCCACAGAACATGGGCAGTTTTTTAGTTCCCATCATCAGAGTTCAAACTCGCCATCTCCCAAGATAGACTGGCCACTTTTCCGTTGCACCATTTGTACGCAATGTGGAGTTCTTTAAATTCTTCCCAAGACCGCACTTCCCAAAGGCAAAAGACAAGCTGGATGTTGTGTTATCGTTATGGTTATATAGCAATATGGTAAATGTAACACTAGCAGAACAATGTTGTTTGAAGCATGTATATTGAAGATTTGGGTATGTATTTATGGAAATGATCGTAAGTGATATAGACTTCCATTATTTGCTACATAAGCCTCATAGCTCCAGTGCAAATAAGAAGTAGATACTGAATTTGTTCTGCATGAGGGGAAATTGTGTACATTTTGATTTACCACTGAACAGTACATGGTTCTGCATCTGTGAAACCTTCAAAACAAGACGTAATGTAAACCTTATGAATAATGTATGTTTTTCAAGGCCTGAAGGACTTATTGTTGTTGAAGTGACATAACCAGCTTGTTAGCATCACTGTTAATAATTACTATGTAATTCTTCATTATTAATGAATAATAATTTAAAGTTAGAATTGTGAGTTATATGACTGTCATTTAAGAGTACTTTGGGGGGACTAAAATGTACACAATTTTGCATGTATGCAAATGAAGTTGATCACCTGAGAATTTTTGTCTGATGTTTGTCTTGCAGTTTTGCACTAGAGTTGTATAAATTATACAAAAGTTGTACAATTTATAGAAAACTATCTCATCCAAAATCTTTTCTGTAAACATCCACCTCTTTAGAAATGTCACCTATTCTTACTGGAATCACTTTTTTCTTTAACATAGTTTGGTATCTTTTTGCCCCCTAGGCCTCGACTCCCAAAACCTGGTGATATTTTATTGGAAATCTGGAAGTTATGCAGATAATATAATTCTACTCTGAACTGTTTTACAAAATCATTAATTTATTAAGATTTCAGAACTTCTCCATGTCAGTAAAGCAAGTATATATTCATTTGGCCATGGGTTCATGCTAAAGATTTTGGGTGAGATACATAACGCTGTAACTCTAGTAAAAAAAAAAAACTAAGGACGAAAACGACAGCAAATAGTTTTCGGATGATCTTCTACCTTTGGGGCAAAGTATAAAATTACACCTTCTTAACATGTCACTAAACTATCCCTTTAATCCCAGCTATTCCAGCTATCCATGAAGGCTGCCAATTTTGATTTATAGTGAAAATTCAACACTGGTTTTGTTTTTTATTCTAACATGATGTTGGTGATTAAGGTTTAACATAAAACAAGATATTCTATTATTATTATTATTATTGCAATAATATGGGATTTTTTGGGAATACTATGAACAGAAGTTGAATTGAGTGTCTAACAAAATTTCTCTATGAAGTATTGTACAGCCACTGTCGAGATCTTCTGTAAATTACTATTTACAATTACGTCATTCTGACTCATTGGATAAACAGTAATTCGCCTAATAAACAGTAGTTCAGCATTACCTCTCTTTACTTAGCCCTCTGTCTTCAGATAAAAATCTACTTCTGGACAACATTTTCAAATTTTCAGTATGAAAGTAATTTATTGTCGAGGGTGTGTCTGTGAATTCACATTTGTAATCCTCTTTTTAAAAAGTCACTGGTGTTATTTGTCTGATCTTCCACCACATTTCTGTTATTTTTCTTTCAATAATAAAATGAATGCAATGCTCCTGATTTGCTAATATGTGGCAGTAGATATGCTGCTGTAACAAGCCATTACAATATCCGAAATTAATCCTACTTCTCCTTTAGTACGACTGTAAAGACTCGTTGCTTTGTAGAACCGTGAGTTAAAACGGTTTCCTCGTTGCATCATTACGTTAGACCTCATTTATTTACTGTGCTGAGAACAGCGCCGCTAATTTAATTGGGAAATACTGACGCCTGGTGGTCATTTCACGGCACTACAGAATTAGAGGTGGGGAAACTTATTTGCTTATCAACTCCTGAATTTTATTGTACTCAAATGACAGCATGGATACTGAGCTTTTATGCTTTTGTTTTATTATTTTTACATCCCATGACAATCTTTTATTAATCAAATGCTACCATGTAGTGTCCATATAAGTACTGCAAAGGTACTGTGGTTATAGTTACCATTCAAAAGTTCCCAGCGCGTAGATATGTTACGGTGATTTAAAATTTTTTCCAACTGATCTACTTTATATGTGTCTCGTTATACGAAGTTATTGGACACCTAGCCAGCCAAAAACTCTTTTAGTCAGAAAAGAGTATTTCTCATCTCCGGGGTATAATAAATTACAAAAAAAGAAAGAAGGAGTGAGAAAGAAAAGGATGGAAGGAAAGGGGGAGAAAAGAAGGAAAGAAGAAATAATGAGAAAGAAATAAGAAGGAAGGAAGCAAGAAAGAAAGTAAGAAAGAGGAAAAAGAATAGGCATTAAAAACGACCGTAAGAAAGAGACAAAAATATAGAGATGAAAGGAACTGCGTACCGTATGAGAAACATAAAATGAAAAGGCAATAGTCCTATCCGAGTCTATAACGTACATGCACGCTGTGTGTGTTTACAGGCTTGAACAGTAGATGACAGTGTGAATCATAAACACCGCCATTATGTTTTCCTCGCACACATTTCGAATAGCCCCGCCCTCTACACGCTGATTGGCTCAACAAGTATCAAGCGACTTGTATTGGCGAGTCCGCGAGCTGTTTTTGACGCGTTATAGCGCGCGCGCGCACGCACGAGGAAGGCGGAGCTTCAGGACACGGTTAGCTGGCCGCACGGCTTGTAGTGCGAGGAGATTTATATTTAATATTTGTCCTTGTTCATTTACAGATACTGATCCGCTATGAGCGACAACGAGAAGGAGTTTGTGGAAAAAGTACGTAAGGATAATGGTCTTTTTGGGATTTTTTTATTTTCAACAACATGTTCAGGGAAAACTGCATTAAAGTAATTCGTAGCGTGATGTTGCTAGCTAATGAACGGAATCCATTGTGAAAGACTTTAGCTTTTTAGCGAGCTAGCTGATTATCTACATTCAATGGCGGTACAGTACAGTTTGCTGGTTATTATTTCAGCTAACGTTTCGCTGTTGTATACAGAGTCAGCCAAAAAAAATGTATACACACTTCAGGAACACTTCTACACCTGTGTCTGGAAGCTAATGGCCACCACTTTGAGCAGCTCTTGTAATTGTGGAGGCCAAATGTAACTTGTATTAATCTCGTGATGTCTGAATAAATTCAGTATTAAAATATTTATACAAATTTTTGTTTTCCTTAAGTGTGTATACATTTCTTGGCTGACTCTGTATATCTGGTTAGCAGTTAATATTCATTACAGCGCTGAGGCCTCCGATGTAGCTTATTAGCTTAGCTAGTCTTTATTATGAGGCGTAAAGCACTACAGGCCTGTTCGTGACGAAAGTCCAAATTTGAAATCAGCCGTAATGGAGTGCACTAGATAAGCAGTGGGAGCCGTTATTTTGTACACTATGTAGGATTCCTATGTAGGTGGCGGGTGGCTGTTTGGTATTCAGCCCTGCTAGCTCGCTCCCTTTCAGATACTGACAGGAACAGCGGCACAGGTGTAACACGGAATATTACAGGTAATATCAGATAAATGCTAAATTTATAGAATACATTTTTCTAAAGCATTATTAGTTGTTGGTTCTCATTACTGTAATGTTTAGTTACTAGCACCTAAAATACAAAAACAAATTCTCGAAATTGTACCTAATTACTAAACACCGTGTGTTTGCGCCGTTTGACAGTTAATATTTAACCCGCATTAAATTAAAAAAAAAACTTCTGTTAATCCGATTTATCAACGGCCGGAGTGACCTTTAAACCATCTTTTAAATCTTTATTTATTTTTTAATGAATTATTTTCGAGTCAGGTAAAAGTCTTTCGGTTTGGGCTTCATTTTAACCTCTGCAGCTGCCGTTTAATTTTCCAAAATGACTGAATATAAAAAGGGGACTGTGGAAAAGAACAGCGCCTCGAAGGAAAGTGTGTTTTTATGCTAGCCTTCGTTCATAAGGGAAGAAAAACCGTATTAATAATCATTCTTAAAGGTTTCAGTGCTTACTGTTTTGTTCTGGCCAATCCAACAATCAGAGTTTATCCCAGGTCAAAGGATTAAAGGGAAACTCCACCCTGAAACTCAGCATGTGCAGTTATATTGTAGTATTTGGGATGGCTTTACCACTTCCTGCACGCGATAGTGTGTTTTAGCAGCAATGAAAATACAACTGAGAAGTTAGTGGTTGTGCCGCAGTGACGTCACATGGGGACATTGTTATTGCTAGAGCAGTTACAGTGGCATTTAATAGGAGAAAAAGTAATTCAATGAAAAATCTCGACCAAAAGTGACAGGATAGTTTTCACTTTTAAAGGGTAAGAACCTTTTTGTCTTTTCTCACAATTTCCCAAAAACATTTAGTGTTGTAGAAGTGTAGCAAACTGGGTACTCTGGACTCAAAACCCCAGAATACAGTACCGAGAGTTACAGTCGAGACACAGCTCAGCTAGTTACAGATGTATTAGG